>CM034349.1:2317156-2917156 GCA_019925275.1 Mytilus edulis
TTTTTTTTTTCTTCCGCCTAATTTTGTTCTTGCGATAAACATTTGTTTTGCAGTATGTCGCTTTGATATTTGGTATATGATATCGAACAGTTTATGCGCTTTTGAAATTTACCCTGCGTAACCGAATACTTTTCTTTGTAGGAGTTATCTCCCCAAACACTGTTTTCCTTGTGCTCACAACTCCTTTGCAACCGTAAAAGATAACGACAAATTTGTTTTACAAAATTGCTCGTTATATCCTTTGCATGATTTGTCCTATTTTGACCGAAGCAATATGACCGCTCCATATGAGAGTTATTTCCCCTTATGCATCTGATATAAGTGATATGCATTTCTATCTTATAAACCATAAGTGATAGAGACCTAGGATCTTTTGATTTGAGGTCTTTGGTCCAAAAAAATGAAAATTAGGTCAAGGTCAAAGGTCATATTCTAATATTTGAATTTGGCTTATTTTCACTTATATCCAAGGACCGTATAAGATATCAACAAATTATTTTTACTAAATTGTTAGTTGCGACATGTCGTAACACATAAATTTTTATTGCAAGGGCACGTTGAACGTAAAAGGGAGTTTTCTCCCCTCTTGTATTTAAAAATACGCGTTTGGTGATATAAGTCATTAACCAAATATAATTAAGACCTATGGTCTTTTGATTTGAGGTCCTTAGTTCATGACCTTGAAATTGATCTCAAGGTCATAGCTTAATTTGACGTTCTGATTTTGACCTTTGCTTTTATTTTATATGTATACATGATAAAGCTATGAAACTTTTGGAAAAAGGTATCAAACCATTTAACCTTGAAAGAAACAACCGGAAGTGACCTTTTGTAAACCGGAAGTGACCTTTTGTACTTTATTAATATAAAAGTATATAGAACCAGATATTTTTGGAATCAGTGTCAAGTAAATATTCAAATATAATCGTAAGTAACATTTTTCAAACCGGAAGTATCAAATTATCTCCCTTATTTAAAAAAAATGTATGGAATTAATATTTTTGGAATCAGCGTACTAGAAGCTATCATTTGACGATTGAAATGACATTTTGAACTTAGGCCGTGTTCACATTGACCTAAACTCGGTGTTGTGTTAGTGTAACTCACACATAAACTAAACATAATTACGTTCCCATTGATAACACTCAATGTTAACATGTAGTTTAAATCATGTTTTTGCTACACGCAGTCGATAGTCGATGTAGGCCATGTGTAGGTTAAGTGTACACAAAACTAGGCATTTAGAACTTTAATTTTTCCATGTATATTTGAAAAAGAAACAATTTTATATAAAATTGATACTTATAACACTTATTAATAAAGTTCTTTACAGAAATATTTGTCTATACTTGATATATTTATTTGTTATAAAAACGCTCTTCATAGCCTTATTAACGGCCTCTTATCAAGACTCATCCATCATCACTGCCGAACACATAATTAATTCGAAAAGGTCTTTCCGAATCGACTGGACGTACACACTGACAGAAATATTTGCCACTGGTATTTACTCAAACAACGATTCACTCATAAATGCATTACTGAAAAAGGGTGAGGTTATTGTTTGTTTGTTTAGTATCTCAGATCCGTTAAAATTCAATGAGAAATAATAAAAAAGAAACATTATCCCCTCCCTTTGCCAAATACCCATTCGAGAAAAAATACTATTTGAAACAAACAGAAAAGATAGAAATGTAGTGATCCTTAACATCGCAATTCTTTTTCTTCGTCTGGTCTGTAAGCAAACTGATGCAGTCTTCGTTTTCAATGCATAATCGTCACATCTTTAAACTACTTCAAGTCATCCAAAATGACTTTCTTAAAGGAGCAACCACTTTACTTTTAAAAAAAAGGGGGGGGAGTTTCTGAGTCAGAATTTTTTCTCGCGCGAAAGTTTATATTTAGATTTTTTTTCGATGGTACCAATTCAATATTTAACACTATAATGTATGGGGAATCTTTGGATTCAAAATAATTGTTCATTCTAATCATCTGTATGACCCGATTTTTTTTAAATCAAATTGTGGAAAATCCATCCCCCTTTTTTTTTTAAAGTCAAATGGTCGTTTCTTTACTGCTAGAAAAGTTGTTTAAAACTTTAAATTCGGTTCTACGTAATGAACATTTGAATGACATATAGTTTACAAGTGTGAACAAATCTTATGTACAGGTAGCTAAACAAAGTGTATAGATGTTAACAAATTTAATGTGAAACTAGTGTAGATTACATTACACCAAATGTAAACATGTTTACTGTACACGGCGTTTGGTGTGAACACGGCCTTAGTTTCACAACTTTCATATCAAAATACATTGTTTTGATGGAAAGACCTTCAGAGAACAATTGGTTTTTAATTGTACTTTAATTTGTTCACCTTATCAGTCCGAAAATGCATTAATTAAAAATAATTTTATAACTTTTTGTGTTGTCTAAAAAAATAATTCGAATACATACGTTTAACATAGAAAATTTATCTCATGAATGTGTACAATTGCACGTCTGTGCGTTTTATCTTCTTATTATCGGCTGGTTATTAGATAAAGCATAAGTCATCGGCGCGCTTACGATTACGTTAAAATATGATTAAAAACCAAGACTTTTAATGATTGTATTTTAAATCCCGGCATGCAAAAACCAGGAGAAAACGTCACGACCTACAGGAAGTAGTTAATATTTTTTCATTAATTATTGAATTTCTCCTTTATTACTGCACATTTAGCGATAAAACTTTGTGAATATATATATTATGTCATTATGAACATATTTAAACCATAAGAAAAAAATCGCGAATTTTCCCTTTAATGTTGTTATGTCTCATTGCTTATTTTTCAACAAAACGCAGCAGAAAAGTCTAGCGTGCGATAAATTTGTTATACGGTTAACTACTGACCCCCTACGGATGGTGAAAGACCTATTGTTTTTCTTCTGATTATTTTTTTTTTCTTCCGCCAAATTTTGTCCTTGCGATAAACATTTGTTTCGCAATATGTCGCTTAGATATTTGGTATATGATATCGAACAGTTTACCCTGCGTAACCGAATGCTTTTCTTTGTAGGAGTTATCTCCCCAAACACTGTTTTCCTTGTGATCACAACTCCTTCGCAACCGTAAAAGATTACGACAAATTTATTTTATGAAATTGCTCGTTATATCCTTCGCATGATTTGTCCAATTTCGACCAAAGCAATATGAACACTCCATATGAGAGTTATTTCCCTTTTTGTATTTGAAATTTTGAAATGTATTTTAAACTGGAACACCATAGGTGATAGAGACCTAGGATCTTTTGATTTGAGGTCCTTGGTCCAAAAAAATGAAAATTAGGTCAAGGTCAAAGGTCAAGGTCATATTCTAATTTTTGAATTTGTCTTATTTTCACTCATTTTCATTAACCTTATAAGATATCGACAAATTATTTTGTATAAATTGTTAGTTGCGACATGTGGTAACTAAATAGTTTTAGTTGAAAGGGTGCGTAAACAATGAATGGAAGTTTTAGCCCCTATCATATCTTAAATTATGTTTAAAGCGATATCACTTATTAACCATACATATTACAGACTAGGGTCTTTTGATTTGAAATCCTCAGTTTGTGACCTTGAAATTGAGGTCAAGGTCATAGGTTAATTTGACGTTCTAGATTTTGACCTTTGCTTTAAATTCATATCTATACATCATAAAGCCATATGAACTGACATTTTAGACTGATTTTTTATATTTTAATATCAAAATAGATATAAACTGGTGGAAAGGCCTTCAATTGTTCTCTGAACAATTGGTTTTTAATTAGGTCTTTCCACTTTTCCGTGGAAAGACCTATTGGTTTTCTTCTGATTATTATTTTTTTTTTTTCTTCCGCCAACTTTTTGTTCCTTCGCAATTTTTTTGTTTCGCAAGATGTCGCTTAGACATATGGTATATGATATCGAACAGTTTATGCGCTTTTGAAACTGACCCTGCTAAACCGAATACTTTCTCATATAAGAGTTATCTCCCCGAACACTGTTTTTCTTGTTATCGCTTAATCTTTGCAACCGTATAAGAAACCGACAAATTTATTTTACTAAATTGCTCGTTATATCCTCAGGATGATTTGATTCATTATGACCGAAGCTATCCGGAGACTCCATATGAGAGTTATTTCCCCTTTTATATTTGATATAAGTGATATGCATTTTTAACTGGAAAACCATAAGTGGTAGAGGCCTAGGTCTTTTCATTTGAGGTCCTTGGTCCAAAAAAATGAAAATGAGGTCAAGGTCAAAGGTCAAGGTCATGATTAAAATTTTGATTTTGGCTTGTTATCTCTTATTTTCAGAAATCATACAAGATATCGACAAAATATTTTCACACAATTGTTAGTTATGACATGTCGTAACACATAAATTTTAGTCGAAAGGGTACGTAGACATTTGACGCGAGTTTTCCCCCTTTTTATATCTAATATCATGCGTATGGTAATATAACTCATTAACAATTTAAAGAAGAGGACTAGAGTCTTTTGATTTGAGGTCCTTGTTTTATGACCTTGAAATTGAGCTCAAGGTCATATGCTAATTAAACGTTCTAGATTTTGACCTTTGCTTTTACCTCATATGTACACCTGATAAAGCCATGGGACTTTTTGCATTAAGTTGTAAGCAATGTGACCTTAAAAAACACAACCGGAAGTGAACTTTTGTAAACCGGAAGTAGTTATTTTTTGTACTAAATCAACGGTAACGTATATAGAACCATATATTTTTGGAATCAGTGTCAAGTAAACTATGAAACAATACCGGAAGTAATTTTTTTAAACCGGAAGTAAAAGATTATCTCCCTTTTCTATATATTTTTTATAGAAACCATATATTTTTTTAATAAGCGTTCAATTAGCTGTCATTTGGCGCTAAAATTGACATTTAAAACCAAATTTTAATATTTCTATATAAAAAAAAGGTCTTAACTGGTGGAAAGACCATCAATGGTTCTCTGAACAATTGGTTTTTAATTAAGTCTTTCCACTTTTCTGTGGAAAGACCTATTTGTTTTTCTTCTGATTATTTTTTTTTTTCTTCCGCCAAATTTTGTTCTTGCGATAAACATTTGTTTCGCAATATGTCGCTTAGATATTTGGTATATGATATCGAACAGTTTATGCGCTTTTGAAATTTACCCTGCGTAACCGAATACTTTTCTTTGTAGGAGTTATCTCCCCAAACACTGTTTTCCTTGTGCTCACAACTCCTTTGCAACCGTAAAAGATTACGACAAATTTATTTTATAAAATTGCTCGTTATATCCTTCACATGATTTGTCCAATTTCGACCGAAGCAATATGAACGCTCCATATGAGAGTTATTTCCCTTTTTGTATTTGAAATTTTGAAATGTATTTTAAACTGGAACACCATAAGTGATAGAGACCTAGGATCTTTTGATTTGAGGTCCTTGGTCCAAAAAAATGAAAATTAGGTCAAGGTTAAAGGTCAAGGTCATATTCTAATTTTTGAATTTGTCTTATTTTCACTCATTTTCATTAACCTTATAAGATATCGACAAATTATTTTTACTAAATTGTTAGTTGCGACATGTCATAACATAATAATTTTGGTTGAAAGGGTGCGTAGACAATAAATGGGAGTTTTAGCCCTATCATATCTAAAATTATGCCTTAAGGGATATAACTTATTTACCATACATATTAGAGACCTAGGGTCTTTTGTTTTGAGATCCTCAGTTTGTGACCTTGAAATTGAGGTCAAGGTCAAAGGTCAAGGTCATATTCTAAATTTTTGATTTTGGCTTATTTTCACTCATTTTCATTAACCTTATAAGATATCGACAAATTATTTTTACTAAATTTTTCGTTGCGACATGTCGTAACATAATAATTTTGGTTGAAAGGGTGCGTAGACAATAAATGGGAGTTTTAGCCCTATCATATCTAAAATTATGCCTTAAGGGATATAACTTATTTACCATACATATTAGAGACCTAGGGTCTTTTGTTTTGAGATCCTCAGTTTGTGACCTTGAAATTGAGGTCAAGGTCAAAGGTCAAGGTCATATTCTAAATTTTTGATTTTGGCTTATTTTCACTCATTTTCATTAACCTTATAAGATATCGACAAATTATTTTTACTTAATTTTTCGTTGCGACATGTCGTAACATAATAATTTTGGTTGAAAGGGTGCATAGACAATGAATGGGAGTTTTAGCCCCTATCATATCTAAAATTATGCGTAAAGTGATATAACTTATTTACCATACAAATTAGAGACCTAGGGTCTTTTGATTTGAGATTCTCAGTTTGTGACCTTGAAATTGATGTCAAGGTCAAAGGTCAAGGTCATATTCTAAATTTTTGGTTTTGGCTTATTTTCACTCATTTTCATTAACCTTATAAGATATCGACAAATTATTTTTACTAAATTGTTAGTTGCGACATGTCGTTGCTTAATAATTTTGGTTGAAAGGGTGTGTAGTCAATAAACGGGAGTTTTAGCCCCTATCATATCTAAAATTATGCGTAAAGTGATATAACTTATTAACCATACATATTAGAGACCTAGGGTCTTTTGATTTGAGATCCTCGGTTTGTGACCTTGAAATTGAGGTCAAGGTCATAGATAAATTTGACGTTCTAGATTATGACCTTTGCTTAAAATTCATATCTATACATCATAAAGCCATAGGAATTGACATTTTAGACTAATTTTTAATATTTTAATATCAAAATAGATATTTACTGGTGGAAAGACCTTCAATTGTTCTCTGAACAATTGGTTTTTAATTATTATTATTATTCTTTCCGCAAAACTTTAACGAAATTTCCCAAAAAAAGTACGCACCATGGTGAAATGATATTAGGTATCTAGTATCGGTTGACCAAAAGCTATCTTGTGGTGAGGGCACGACCCTGTAACATTTCCTTTATAGCGGTTATCTCCCCTAATACCGAAAAACTTGTTATCATTCTAACTCCATAACCATAATAGGTAGAAAAAAAGGGTGAAATTTGTTCAGGAACAGACCCTGGTGCTTCGTTACATTTAAATCGAAAAGATTCAACGACTCATTTGTAGGGTTATGTCCCTTTGAAAATTAACAAATGTCGGTTGGCCACTAAAAATCAAAAACTGTAAGTTGTAGCCACCTAGGATCATCACCAATGATCATCAATTCACATGAACATGAAAAATGACCTAAGGTCAAAGGTCAAGGTCATGACCTAGATTTTGACCTTAGCTTGTTATCGGATTTACTAAATAACCGTAAAAGATGGCTGATAAAATGTAACGGAGAAAATATGTGTCTTGTCGAGATCTACATTTGTTATGTGAGTTGAAAATCATTGGACCAACTGTTATGGAACTAGGGCATCAAAACTGTTTTTGGGGTCCGAAATGATGATTGTTTGCTTATAACTCAAAAGTGGTTAGAGATAGAAAGAAACTTTGAATTGCAAAAATGATCAGCATAATAAGATCTACAAAGTTAGGTCAAGGTCAGAGGTCAAGTCCCTAGCAACGACATAAAACACCATAGCAACCATATATTTTTGAACATAGAAGGCTATGAATAATATAAATATGACACTTTTATTACTGGAAATGACATTTTTGTCCTAAGCAACGACATACAAGTCCTTAGCAATCACTTATTTTTTTAACTTTAAATACTATGAATAGTGCATATGACATTTTTAATAACTTATTTTAATATATTTATCCTTAGGAATGATTTTTGCCCTAAGCAACCACTTATGAACATAAAAGTCCTTAGAAACCATATATTTTTTAACTAAGAAGGCAATTAATAAAAGAAAAAAGGAAAGACCATTCAATTGTTCATGAACAATTGACTTTTTAATTAGTTTTCTGTTTTGCTTTTTCAAATCATATTGTCTTAATATTGTTGAAAAGTCTACGACATCTATTTTTAGTTTCATTACTGACTTTCGGAAAATCTGTCTTTTAAAATATGTAATTGAAATGTATCGGATTTAGTAAGTTTTGAAGTGTAATTATTTTGATATTAAAATTGACACTTACGGTATTTATATAAAATATGCTACCTTCTACATCGTAACAAACTTTCTTTCCTTTTTCAGATTCAACATCAAAGGTTGATGTGTTGACCTTGTATGAACTAACAACTACCTGAACTATTTTTACAGTCAAAATGTGCATGGTATGGAATGTAAACAACTGAATAATTCTAAGAGTATTTATATTTGCAACATCATATACAGGATTTACATTACAATATAGTGTGGATACATCATTATTTTGTGAAATTCATATTTCAAATGATTTTAACCATCTATGGAAATTTATAAGTTGACAGTGTCCAGCAATTCTCATCCTGCAATTCTCTTTATAAAAATCTATCCTGCAATTCGGCATCCTGCAATTGCGTTTGGTAAACAACTTGAGCGACAATTTTATTTTTATTTTTAATTTTTGACTTTTTGTTCGACTACAAGATTTATAGAAAATCAAAATGCTTTATATCCAATTAACAAATTCTGAATTTAGTTTACAAATTTCTAACTGATATTTACGGTTTTGTAATTAACATTTACGATGATATCATGATAACGTTTCAAACAAAGTATTATCTGTTAAGTCCAGGATGTGATTAACGCATTTTTTATCCACATTTGCAATTTTCAAAACTCATATTAAATTGGGTAGTACAACAACGAAGGGGCAAAGAAATTCCGGGGTAAGCATTCGTAGAGGACGAAAATTGCGTCCGAAAGATGGAAATAAGCCCTAATTCGATAAAATACGCATTGGGGGCGCCCACTTTCCGACCCATTGTCTCGGTAGTTCTTTACAACTAGAACGGGATAGTGTTAAATTATTTTTTTTTTTGGCTTGCCATACATTGATTACAAAAAATAAACCCACCGTCTTATAAAATTCAAACGCAATTGACTTGCACTTTTTCTGCTTTGTTTTACAAGACTTTTGCTATCTTACAGATAATATCAGTTATTCATTTAATATAGGCATATTTTCATTGTTTAGGAACTACTTTACAGGATGCCGAGAGTATGGAGGGCCATTTCGCAGTATGAGTGCAGGTAACCTGACCATGCAAATATATATTTTTGTAGTATTGACCTCAGGTAATCTGAATATACAAGTGCATCGTAAAAGTGACTTGGGGTTACATGACTATGTACAGTATTGCAATGGTAATCTAAGGTAACCTGGCCATGTACAGCAATACAGTGGTGACTTGAGGTAACCTGAAAATATAAGTGTTTTGTAAATCTGTCACGGGGTCACATGACCACGTACAGTAATGTAGTGGTGATCTGATGTAACTTGACCATGTACAGTAATAAAGAGATGACATAAGGTAACCTGGAAATATTTCTGTTTTGTTAAGCTGACATACATCAACATGTATATGACCATGCACAGTATTTTAGTGCTGACCTGAGGTGTACTGACCTGAGATAACCTGACCATGTACAGGAAAACAGTATCCCCTCTCTTTTTTAACATGATCATGTACAGTTATGTAGTGGTGACCTGACTGCCTAGCCAAGATCAGATGTGCATTTCATATTGGGTCTATGTTAAAGGCTTGTAAAGACAAGAAGATAAATTTTACATAAGTAATACATCTTTGAACTGAAGAAGAGAATGTAGGGTGTCACAATGAATATCAAATATCATGTATAGGTATTACCGTTTTGAAAAAAAACCACTAAAATACACGCTGAAAATGGGCAAAATTTCACGTTATGTTGTTTCATTTAAAATTTCGCTGTTTTATCAATTGATAGTTAATAAATGAACTTAATTTGAACTACATTATTGGTTCACTGTTATAGACAATTTATTCATCTTTCTTTTACTGGTTGTTGCAACAAAAAATCTTCAGTGGTTACAAAGTTATGATAAAAAATTGAATACTATGCGTTTGTTATGAAATTTTGTACTTTTGTTTTTAGATTGCTCAGTGTAGTGATAAAAGAGAAAAATAAATCAAATTTATGCTATTATGTGTTTTGTTTTCTCTTCTAGTATATACATTATCAAAAACTACCTCATTTATCAAAATTGCAGTACCCTAGCTGGAGATATATGCCATCAAAGTTGGATATACAAATAAAGTGAAAAAATGTCTTGTCCGTAGACATGCATTCCCTAGTAAACTGGAAGCATAATTACATTAATGTTGCATTGCTAAGTTCCTGTTCTTTTGTAGATATGAAAACACTACTAACACTTTTTTCTACCATCTATTAATAGAGGAAACAATTCAAAAATGTGTCAGAATGTCTTGTCCGTAGACACATGTCTTGTCGGTAGACATGTCTTTTTATCAATATTGCTTGGCTTTATGGGTCTTAATTAGTCCTTTGTGTTGTTTAAACTTAGAAATATCTTATTTTTAATAAATAAATGGTAATTTAAGTGTTCTCAATTTTTGTAAAATTACTTTACAGGAGTGGATTTTAAAAAGTGTCAGATTATCAGTCATAAAAAGCATACCTTATTTTACTTCAATATTGTTTATTCCAGTTGCTGCATACCTTAACAGATTAACTAAATCAAATGAAGAAAAAGTATTTCTCTCTCTCTAACTTTATCTTTTGCATTTCAGTATTAACAGCAGATGGGGATCCGAAGTGTCTACGGACAAGAAACTTGTACATAACAAGTATTAAATTCAATTATTTGTCTGCTATGAAACTTAAAACTTATTTATAGGTAATGAAAGTTATCTATTCAAATTAAAACTCAGTATTTTCGACATAAATATAGTAACAATTAATTTTAACAGATTTTTTTTTAACTGAAATTGTCTTGTCCGTAGACATTACCACAATATATTTGTATCCAATTTCCTTGAGTTCAGCCTAATTTGATAGGTAAAATGTAATTTATTTTTTCAAGAGAACACATTCAACTATGTCAAAATTGAGTTTTATAATAGTTTGATTGTTTTAAACAGTCAGATATATGGATTTCAGTTAAAAGAATGTGTCTTCATTTTGGCTTAATCAATAAATTATTGAAATATGTAAAGAATTATTGGTACATTTTTATATTTTCCAATTTAAAAAACACAGCTTATAATTTAATTGGTGACTTTTAATCTTAACTTTAACAGTCATCTTTGAAAGCATTTAATTGAATATCAATAAAATGTCTTGTCCGTAGACATTATCAAAATGTATTTGTTACCATTTTCCTTGAAGTTAAGCATCATTTGATAGATAAACCTGATAAAATGTATGTTTTTTTTCTTCAAGAGAACACTTTCAGCTATATCAAAACTAGGTTTTAATAATGCATTTCATTAAATATGAATACAATGTCTTGTCCGTAGACAAAACATATAAATTGTATTGCTAAGTTTGATTGTTTGTTGTAAGAATATGCATCAAGTTATTTTAAATGTTCTATACACCAAAAGAAGTTTTGTTATTTATAGATAAGTTTAGATACAGTTTTATCAGATAGGATTAATGATCAAAGAAAGCTACTGTTGTTTGAAATAACTGTGAGTTAAACATGTTCTTGTCATTTTTTTTTCAATTAAAATGTTTGATATTCAATAATTCTAAACATATTTTGTTGTCTTTGTCATTGACCAAAAATCTGACACTGGTGACCATGTCTTGAAGGCAACCATTAAAGAAAATTATACAGTTTTTAAACACCATTTATTTAATAAAAATATTAAATATTTCTTCCAAAAACTGCATGTAATTATATAAATGCTTCCAGTGTTAGCCTAACGATGGCAATTTTTCATAATTTAAACCATTTTTGAACCAAAATATCAAAAGAGTTTTTCCCTGAGGTGATACTCATTTTTGACTTCATGTGAAACACAAAATGCACATCTGATTGTGGCTAGACCGTGAGGTAACCTGACCATGTACAGTAAAACAGTGGTGACCTGAGTTAACCTGAAAATATTACTGTTTTTGGAGCTGACCTAGGTTAACATGATCATATTTAGTTAATATGAGTCTTACTTCATACAGGAACATCTTAGGAAGGAAGGAAATAAGTTAGCAGTATTCTTTTACTTTACTTACCGCGATAAAGATGATGTTCTCTCACTAAATAATTCAAAATTTGGTGACTATGTTGAACGCGTCTATTCCATCGAACTAGAGATAAAGGATACAACAGATACAGTTAAGTCGGCCTCATATCTTGACTTACATTAACATATAAAAATTAACAATTAGGGTCGGTTGAAAAAAACCTTTATGATAAAAAAGATGATTTCAGCTTCCAAATTGTGGACTTTCCATTTGTTTGTAGCAACATTCCAGCAACGCCTCTATACGGAGTATATATATCTCCCAATTAATACGAGTTTCCCGGGCTTGTATTTTCTATCATGATTTCTCTGACAAAGTGTCGCTGCTCACCAGGTATCTATTAAACCAAGAGTTAAAAAGTTGAAATCATCCCTTCGTACCAACATTAACGGTACCAATTTTTTTGCACCAGATGCGCATTTCGACAATGCATGTCTCTTCAGTGATACATTTTACAGAGGCCCTCACGATTTGGTTTACCGTTATGGATTATCCATTTCACATATGATATTTTGGGCCTTTTAGAAATTTTACCCCAAAAAAATCGTTACTATATACTAGTAATAGCTATTCAGTGAAGCACAACTTATAACCCCTAGACATTAAGAACTATCCAGACAATTGGTTGGAAAGTTGGTGACCCTAGAGCGTATTCTATCAGGTTTGGCTTTATTTCCATTTTTCGAACGAGAAGTTTTTGGCTTTAGAAAAGCTCACCCCAGAAATTCTTTACCCTCTCGATGTAAAACTTTACATTAGCTTTTTATTGAAGTAGAGTCTAGAATCCCTAGCCATAAAAAAAACTACCAAGACAATTGGTTGGAAAAGGGGTGACCATTTAGCGAATTGTATTGAATTTGGCTGTATTTCCGTGTTTCGAACGATATTTTGGGCCTATAATAGCTATTTATCGAAGTTGAGTCTTGAATCCATTATGAACTACCCAGATCATAGGTTTCAAAGTGGGTGACCCTAAAGCGTATTTTATCGAATTTGACTTTATTTCCGTGTTCCGAACAATATTTTGGGCCTTTTATAAAGCTTATCCTAGAAATTCTTTACTCTCCCGATGTATAACTATATAATAGCCACTATATACATCGAATTTGGCTATATTTTTGTGTTTCACCGGAAATTTTTGGCCTTTTAACAAACTTACCCCAAAAAATCTTTCCCCTCTCGATGTAGAACTACATAATAGCTATTCATTGAAGCAGAGCATATAATCCATAGCCATTAAAAACTACCAATACAATTGGTTGGAAAGTGGGTGACCCAAGAGCATATTTGATATAATTTGTCTTAAATTCCGTGCTTTGAACGATATTTTTGGCCTTTTAGAAAGCTAACCCAAAACATTCTTTACCCTCCCGATATAGTACTATATAATACCTATTCAGTGAAGCAGAGTCTATAAACACTAGCCATTAAAAACTATACAGACAATGTGTTGGAAAGTGTGTGATCCTAGAGCGCATTTTATCGAATTTGGTTTCAATTCCGTATTTCGAACGATATTTTTGGCCTTTTAGAAAGCTTACCCCAAAAATTCTTTACCCTCCCGATGTAGTACTACATAATAACTATTCATTAAATCAGAGCATATAATCCCTAGCCATTAAGAACTATCCTGACTTTTGGTTAGAAAGTGGGTGACCCTAAGGCTTATTCTATCGAATTTAGCTTTATTTCCGTGTTTCGAACGATATTTTGGGCCATTAAAATAGTTTACCCCAAAAATTCTTTACCCTCTCGATGTAGAACTATATAACAGCTATTCATTGAAGAAGAGTCTATAATTCCTAGCCATTAAGAACTTCTAAGACAATTGGTTGGAAAGTGGGTGACCCTAGAGCCTATTTTATCGATTTTGAGTTTATTTCCTTGTTTGGAACCCGTTGTAGTACTATCCAATGGCTATTTACATGCGCAATTTATAATCCTTAGCCATTAAGAACTACCGAAACAAAAGGGTCGGAACCCCGTGTATTTGTTTAGAATTTGGCTTTATTTCCGTGTTTCGAACGAAATTTTTGGCCTTTATGAAACCTTACCCCAGAAATTCTTTACTATCCCGATGTCTTACTATATAATAAGAGTCTTGAATCCATACCCATAAAGAACTACATAGACAATTGGTCCGAAAGTTAGTCACTCCAGAGCGTATTTTATACAATTTGGCTTTATTTCCAAGTGTCGGACGAAATTTTTGGCCTTTAAGAATGCTTACTCAAGAAAATCTTTACCCTCCCGTTGTAGTGCTATCCAGTACCTGCGTATTAGAGCAGAGTTACTAATCCCGCGCCATAAAAAATATAAGAAACTACCAAAACAATGCCGAGGTCGGAAAGTGGGTACCCAAATGTGTATTTTATAGAATTTGGAGTTTTTTACGTGTTTCGAACGAAATTTTGGGCCTTTAAGAAAGCTTACCCATGAAATTGTTTAACATGCATAAATACGAATCATATTTGTGACTGCACAAATATATAACTCTATGTGAATCGTCATGATTTTCTAATTGAATGTTAATTCTAGTTAATATAAAACTGTGAAGATGAGTTAGAAATTTGTTAACTAAAGTTAGAAATACGAATTGGATATAAAAAAACTTTATATTTATTTTTATCTTTTTTTTTCAAACAAAACAAGTGAAAAACCATGATTTTGAATAAAAATAAAATCGTCACCCAAGTAGTTTTTTCCGAACGCAATTGCAGGATGACGAATTGCAGGATAGCTTTATCGCAGCAGAATTGCAGGATGAGAATTGCTGGATAGCTTGACACTAGTGTTGACATTCTAGATGATGGACCTTGACAGTATGTAAATTGTTAATCCCAAACTTGTAACTATAAAATTGAATTAGCTTACTGAGATCCATTTTATAATATTAAGTGAATTATATTAATGGAGTGACAGACATATCAACAAAATCTTTTAAAGTGATACTGATGCTTTTACATTTCTTGAATGCAGTACCAGTTTCAAGTGACTTAACAGTGTTTGTTTCTGATAGAGATTTTGTCTCTTTATTCAAAAGATTGTTTTTACATTCTAAACAGTCTTCATACAGACTTTTAGCTATATTTGAAATATTTACCATATTTTTAAATAACTCTTACATGTACATAGACAATAATAGTGCATTGACTTGACATATCAACGATATATAAAGGATGAGGCTTAGAAACGGGAAATGCGAGGCTGTGCCGAGCATTTTTCCCGTTTCGGGCCGAATCCTTATATCGTTGATATGTCAAGTCAATGCACTATTATTGTCTTTATACTGAAATCTAAAAAAAACATTTTCAATTGTTGTTTATTGTGTTAATGTTATTTATTTGATTTAAATATTGGGAAAAATCTCCGTTTAAAAAGGCCTCATATCACACAGACGGAGAAATATAAAACACGATGAAATGTACATCATTACCGCAATCAATAATGAACGAATTCGTTGCAGACTAAAATATCAACAATAAACATAAAACATAATGATTTATAGGTTGCAAACAAAAAAATATTAATAAGTGAAATATGTTTTCCCAAAAATTGCAAAAGAAACAAGTTTGAGTCGTTAAACGCATCGTTGTTTACATTGGAAACAAGAACAGGTTGAAGAGGTCGTACGAATAATTAAATATAATTTCGACAATTTCTATTTAAATATTCATGAGGAAAAGTGATATCAGGTCAGTGACTGTATATGGCATAGAAATATGCAGTCAACGCATTTTGACTGCTCGAATAGAACGAGTGCAGTATAAATGTATTTATATTGTTCTTCTTTGAATGTATTCTATCTGTAATACTGTGGATTCATTTTTATTCGTGGTATACCAATTTTCGTGGGTTTCGTGGGTCACAGCGAACCATTATTATGGTATTTAACAGTGTTGTACAATTTCAGAGCAATTGAAATACTAATAAACAACTTATTGTTTAAGGAAAACAAGCATTAATCTAGTTTAAGGACAATAAGTTGTTTATCAGTATTTCAATTGCTCTAAAATTGTACAACACTGTTAAATACCATAATTAGAAGATTGAGATTTAACTTAAGGGTTATGGGGCAAACAGTATTGTCCTTAAACTAGATTAATGCTTGTTTTGGCCCCTTTGGGCCCCCAATTCCTTAACCCTTGGGATCATAACCCCCAAAATCAATCCCAACCTTCCTTTTGTGGTTATAAACATTGTGTTAAAATTTTATTGATTTCTATTCACTTATACTAAAGTTATTATCCGGAAACCATCTGTCTTCGGACGACGCTGTGATACCAATATACGACCAAAAAAAATTTTAAAAATTGCGGTCGTATAAAAACTAGAGGCTCTCAAGAGCCTGTGTCGCTCACCTTGGTCTATGTGCATATTAAACAATGGACACAGATAAATTCATGACAAAATTGAGTTTTGGTGATCATCATGTGTTTGTAGATCTTACTTTACTGGACATTCTTCTTGCTACAATTATCTCTATCTATAATGAACTTGGCCCAGTAATTACAGTGGAAAATATATTCTAAAATATTACCAAAAATTTATGAAAATTGTTAAACAAGAGTGCACACGCTGAAATGACTCGCCTTCTATACTAATCATTGATATTATGTTGATAGTCCTAAGTATAAAGCTAAGCTTTAATACAACTGTCACATAAACTTAACATTAACCAAGATAACTAAACAAAGACCAATGGACCTTGAAAATGAGGTCAAGGTCAGATGAACCATGCCAGGCAGACATGTACAGCTAACAATGCTTCTATACAACATATATAGTTGACCTATTACTTATAGTTTAAGAAAAATAGACCAAAACACAAAAACTTAAAACTGTGCAATGAACCGTGAAAATGAAGTCACGGTCAAATAAAACCTGCGCGACTGACATAAAGATCATAAAATATTTCCATACACCAAATATCGATGACCTATGGCATATAGTATTAGATAAAAAGACCAAAACTCAAAAACTTAACTTTGACCACTGAACCATGAAAATGAAGTCAAGGTCACATGACATCTGCCCGCTAGATAGGTACACCTTACAATCATTCCATGCAACAAATATAGTAGACCTATTGCATATAGTATGAGAAAAACAGACCAAAACACAAAAATTTAACTATAACCACTGAACCATGAAAATGAGGTCAAGGTCAGATGACACCTGCCAGTTGGACATGTACACCTTACAGTCCTTCCATACACCGAATATACTAGCCCTATTGCTTTTAGTATCTGAGATATGGACTTGACCACCAAAACTTAACCTTGTTTACTGATCCATGAAATGAGGTCTAGGTCATGTGAAAACTGTCTGACAGACATGAGGACCTTACAAGGTACGCACATATCAAATATAGTTATCCTATTACTTATAATAAGAGAGAATTCAACATTACAAAAAATCTGAACTTTTTTTTCAAGTGGTCACTGAACCATGAAAATGAGGTCAAGGACATTAGACATGTGACTGACGGAAACTTCGTAACATGAGGCATCTATATACAAAAGATGAAGCATCCAAGTCTTCCACCTTCTAAAATATAAAGCTCTTAAGAAGTAAGCTAACACCGCCGTAGCCGCCGCCGCCGCCGGATCACTATCCCTATGTCGAGCTTTCTGCAACAAAAGTTGCAGGCTCGACAAAAAATGACTATAAAGGGCAATAACTCCTTAAGGGGTAAACTGACAATTTTGGTCATGTTTGACTTATTTGTAGATCTTACTTTGCTGAACATTATTGCTGTTTACAGTTTATCTCTATCGATTATAATATTCAAGATAATAACCAAAAACTACAAAATTTCCTTAAAATTACTTATTCTGGGACAGCCACCCAACAACAGGTTGTCTGTTTTGTCTGAAAATTTCAGGGCAGATAAATGTTGACCTGATAAACAATTTATCCCCTGTCAGATTTGCTCTAAATGCTTTGGTTTCAGAGATATAAGCCAAATGTTGACTTATTTGTAGATCTTTCTTTGCTGAACATTATTGCTGTTTACAGTTTATCTCTATCTATAATAATATTTAAGATAATAACCAAAAACAGTAAAATTTCCTTATAATTACCAATTTAGGGGCAGCAACCCAACAACGGGTTGTCCGATTCATCTGAAAATTTCAGGGCAGATAAATTTTGACCTGATAAACAATTTTACCGTGTCAGATTTGCTCTAAATGCTTTGGTTTTTGGGTTATAAGCCAAAAACTGCATTTTACCCATATGTTCTATTTTTAGCCATTGCAGCCATCTTTGTTGGTTGGCCGGGTCACCGGACACATTTTTTAAACTAGATACCCTAATGATGTTTGTGGCCAAGTTTGGTTTAATTTGGCCCAGTAGTTTCAGAGGAGAAGATTTTTGTAAAAGTTAACGACGACGGACGACGACAGACGACGGACGCAAAGTGATGGGAAAAGCTCACTTGGCCCTTCGGGCCAGGTGAGTTAATGACGAATGAGGTTACAGAATTAAGATAGTCTTCTCTATACTTTATGTTCCTAACATAGCAACACTTCTACCAATAAACAACTGAAACACAAACGTATGTTTGTCGACTAGCCTGCTGCTTGTGTATTTTCTGAGCTGCCGGTTTTATTAAACAAATATGTACAAACATGTCACATCAATACACATTAAAAGTTGTGGCAATCATAATGCCTTCTAATACCTTCTACTAATATCTAATTGTTTCGTGGCCGTCCAGGAAAAGCTACTTTCAGAAACCTGTGTCCTTTTGCCAATGCCAAGCGAAATCCCAAGTGTTGGACCGCACTTGATATAAGAATGTTCAAAAAACATTTAAGAAAACATTTAAATGCAAATAATCTGCTATCAGTCAAAAGACTGCGGCTAAATGAAAATAATTTGAAGACAGAAATGAGTCTGAAATAACCAAATCCGATTACGTTTGTATAGCCATACCACCTATATATATATATATAAAAAAGAGTTAACTTTAATGCTAATTTGAACATACTTATATACTAAATATTTAAAATACGTTTCTTAACGTACATGTTAAAATCAAAGTGCTGGATAGCACCTCTGGAAAGTTTGCAACTGTAGCTGTGTATTATTCCAAAAAGGTTATAGACGTGTATTATTTCAGAAATGTATTTCATCACAGCTTGGATGTTTTAAACTAAACCATTGTCTTGTCAGTAATTATCAAAAATCACTTTTTTCATGAAAAAAAGTTTTGATATTTTCTATTGCAACCTAAAACTGTAGATCTGAAATATTGAAATATACAGAAAGCTCTGATAATTTCTTTGTTAAGTACCAATGCCATGTCAACATCAAGGGCCTGTGAATTAGTATTTTTCTATTGGTTTAGATCCTTCATATTTGTTTTTAGTAAATTAACACGTAAGTTTTTTTGTTTGAATTGCTCCACATGTTTCCTATCGGGGCCTTTTATAGCTTTCTGCATGTGTATGGTACAGATATTTCTCATTATTGACGACCATATGGTGGCCTATAGTTATTAATACATTTTCCTCCTTTGAACTCTTTTGGATAGCATTGGTTCTTTGCAAAAAATACCACATCCTTTTTTATAAATAAGACAGTTACAGTAACTTAAATCAATTACAAATGTAATGAAAGTGAATTTATATTAAAGGCTTTTATCTAAAATAGGGAACGTGTCCATGGGACACAAATGATGCCCCCGCTAGCATTAATGTTATAAAGGGTCACAACTCAAGAACTGTAAATGTGCATGACACTACCAAAATGTGTACTTGATCTGAGTTATGGGGTAATAAGCATTGTGTATACATTCTAATTACAGTATTGCGCAATAGATTTGTTAGATCATGACATTTGTTTTGTGTCAGAAACCTATATATTATGTCAAAAATTTGATCGCAATCCAAATTCAGAGCTATATCAAGCTTGAATGTTGTGTCCATACTTGCCCCAACTGTTCAGGGTTTCGACCTCTGTGGTCGTATAAAGATGTGCCCAGCGAAGCATCTGGTTCCATTTGTAACGAGGCACAACCCTAGAGCAGTAAAAATTACTCCACTAAAATTCAAGATTGATCTTTGTTTTATTGTTAAAAGTATTAACACTGTATAAATTTCATAACATTTGGTTGAGCGAACTTAAGTTAGATAACTGAAACGAAAATAGTCAGCATTTTTTTACATATGTAAAGGGGCATAACTCTAAAATGGTATAACTATCGCCACCAAAATTCAAACTTGATCAGTGTTTGTGGTAATGAGCATTGTGTATAAGATTCATAGCATTTGGTTAAGACAAACTAAAGTTAGAGAACAGAAACTAAAATTTCAAGCAACTTTCCTTTTTGTAAAGTAGCATGATAAAATGCTAGAATGGTAAAAGTGACACAACTAAAACTCAAACTTGACTTGTGAATTGTGGTTATAAGCATTGCGTATAAGTTTCATACAATTTGGTTCAGGCAAACTAAAGTAAGAGAACAGAAACGAATTTGGGGATGTACGGAGGTACATGTACGTACAAGTCAAGGGAAGGACATACATACTTACAGCAGAACAAGGATAAAACTCAATACGGTGGGAGCATAACAACAGCAGTATGACCACAGGAATAAAAAGTGTATATACACTAGATTCATAGAGGTGCTTATAACCTGTAACACATTTAGTTGCTGTTGTGAAATTAAGCAATGTCTTATGAGTTAAGAACACTTTGAAAATTTTTGTTTTAAGCCATTCATTTGATATATTACGGTAATCATTGCCTCTGTGTTTGGGTGACAAAGCAATTGAAATCTATTAATATAGGGCATGGTATGCCTAAAAACTTTTCCAGATGCACAGGCCGCTGTTTGTCTGTAATCTATCTAAATTTTGAGGTGAAAATGCAGCCATTTTACCCAAAGGGTACACATCATGAACCTTATAATCATTTCTATAGAACTTGTCTTGATACCCCGAGCTATAATATTCGAAGAAGTAGATGCTGACTCGGATGCTTTTAATACGGATGCTATATGATACGAATTTACAATAACACACCAGAAGTGGTATGATGTAAATTATTGGAAGAAGACTGAAGAAGAACTGACATTGGCCGTCAATGTTTTTATGTTGTCAGTTTGATCCACTTGAGCATGCTGAACGAGTAAAGTTCCTTATATCCACATTGGAATGTGAAACAATTAGTATTTAAATAACGGAATTAAGTTTTCAAATGATTTTTGGCATCAAAATCTTCCGATCGATGTTTGGACAAAAACGAATCCGGGTCCGTTCGCGCCCATTCACAATGCAATGCATTTTTTATGCATGAAATATTCATGAATGAATGAAAACGCAATCTCGCGTAGATTTCTTGTGATTTCATTTTCTCTACAGCGCATGGCAGATCCGCGAAGTAGTGTTTGTAATACTCATTTTTAAAATGAAGTTGAATTCATCTGAATCGTCGGTGAATATTAATTTCTTTTTATTCAAGCTGTAATCTTTTCAGTCAAAACAGTAGTTACTCAAAATTTTAATCTTCCAAGAATCAGAACTCAAACACAAGTACTACACTATCTCGGAGCAGAATATATTGCGATAATCTGTCAACCGGAAGTTTGAGGCCGACGCCTAAGGAAAGTAGCAATAGCAAGCTATAGCAAACTTTCCAAAAACATAATTTGATGTTCACTCAAGTAAGGCAGAGCTAGAAATGACCATATATACACCCATCATTTAACACAATAATTTTTCCCGCCCAAAAAATTCATACGCCTTCGAACTACTACGCGAGAAGACAATTTATTCCCGTTTCACTACGTGCCACGGAAATTAGGAAATATTCTTTGGCTATTAAAAAAACCAATTTAATGTACAAAAACTGTCATGATTTAAAATTTCACTTGGGATTAGATGCGAAACTAAACTTCGAACTGTGTATTGCTATCTAAGGGGCAAATTTGAACCCCTGTGTTGGCCACGAGCAAAAATCACAGAACAAAATTTAAATGGCGAATCTCCTCAATCAACACCTTTGAAATGAGTATAGTCCAGTTTGAAACATTTGCCGTGGGGACTTGCCGATGACTATCGCAAGAATGTTGGGTGGTATGATAAGTATGTTAAGGGGCAACTCTGAACCTCTGTAGTGGTCAGACGGGCAAAGATTACAGAATATTATTTAAGTGGAAAATAGCCTGTATTCTAAACTGTAAACCAAGCGTGGTCCAGTTGTGAGTTTTGATGTGTGGACTTGCAGAAGACTACCGAAAGAATTGTGGTTCATATGCGAAGTACATTAAGGGGCACTTTGAACCTCCGTGGTAGACTGGATCACAGACAATTTTTTAAGTTGGGAACAGCCTGTACCAATACTTTTACAATGATGAGGGTCTGGCTTAGGGACCTGCCGATGAATATTGAATGAGTGATTGGTATGGAAAATACGTTTCAGTAACATTACACGGTATTAGCTAAATCTACAAATTTTATTAGATATTATGATTTTTTATTGCAATAGATTACTGTGCTACATATATATGGACGCTCATAAATTTTAACCAAACTCTTTGCCTGCTTTCGAACAAACAAGCATTTGTGTTGTGTTATGCATGAGCATATTCCATAGATTGCATTTCCAAAAGCTATACTTGTGATTTTAACTCACTTTTTGGTGCAACTATGTCAACAAATCTGCATTTGTTTGTTACTAAATATTGTAAAAGGCAGGGTAAAAATGTCACACAGTGTCAAATATTTAGCTAAAAGCAGATTTGCATCCCATTAGAGTTGTACCTTTCCTGAAACCATTTCTTATAAGGTCCAAAAAACAATCATATGCATTTTAGCTTTATTTTCAATAAAATTGAATTGAAAAGTTTGAAGGTCAAATCTTTGTGAAAAGAGGGGGGGGCAAGGGGTTTAACTGTTATGCTGTTATGGGGCAATTTAATTCTTTGTTATCTGTTATTTTGAAAATATATTTGCTGTTAGCTGTTATTGTCTTATTCTTTGTTAGCTGTTATTGGGCTTTTAGTTTTTTTGTTATCTGTTATTGTGATAATGTATTTGCTGTTAACTGTTATTGAAAATTGGAATGTTAGCATTTTTTTTTACAGTCAATATTCGGTATAAATTGAAGATCATTGGACATTGGGGTCTACCACTACTACTATGTTTGTCCCGTATTCAGAGAAGGATTCCATTAACATATACCCATCTCAGAAGTGAGGTCCAGGACAATTCAAGTATATCTTATGATTATCCTTTGTAATAAATTCCATTTTTTTTTATGAATGTGTATTTAGAATTATCTTAATTTTTTGTATGAGAATAATGTTCCTTGTTTCCCGTACGAACGTATTAAATTAAAACAATTCTTAATATGACAAATAGGATAACATATGGCCAGGAATATCTGACAAGGATCTCAATTAAGGACTAGGTCCTAACAACCACTTAACCTTTTATATAACATGGTACATAGACTCAGCTCTGTGATTCTTTTCAAAGCAGAACCAAATGCATTGAACAATGAAAGTTCCAACCATTTACTTGGGTCCGAAGCTGCACATAACTCATTACAAACAAAGATTTATTTCGTTTCAAGCCATTGTTTCCCTACTAAACTATGTATTCTACTTACTAGTACACTTGGTACAATCAAAAACCTCAGCTGATAAAAAATGGTTCAAATAAGGCCTTTGAAAATAGTGGAATAAATTGCTTTTGGAGTGTCAAAATTCGTTCGAAGTACTTGATAAATTGCATGCTTATAATTGGTGCTTTTGATTTTTCTACCCTATATACCACTTTGCCTCATAGTCTTATTAAGAAAAATTCACACACCTCATTATATGGTCATTTAGAAAAAGTCAGAATATTCAAACTCTTTTAGGTCATTTTTTTTATTAGTAACAAAGGGAACGTCAGTCAATATATATAAACAATACACCAACGTTTCATGAGAACTGCTGAAAGCATTTTTGAGTTATTTTTGAAAACTAGAAAATACCACCTTTTTCTAATGAATAAAATCCCTTAACTCAATAACATAAAATTTAAAATTAATAAAAATCGAAAGGGAGTTTACAACAATAGATATAAACATTTCAGCAAAGTTTCATGAGAACTGCTGAAAACATTTTTTGTGTTAATGTCTGAAAACTGGAAAATCCCCCTTTTTAATTAATAAGTGACCTCATGTTAATAGATATAAACAATTCACCAAAATTCCTTGATTTGTGAAAGCATTTTTGAGATATTATCAGAAAACTGAATAAAAACCATTACCCAGAAACTTAAAATCTAAAATTTATAAAAAAAAAAAAAACAATAGGCTCTCAAGAGCCTGAATCGCTCACCTTAATTCTTTTGGTTAAATCTCTCATCAATGATTATTTTGGCTTTTCAATTTATTTAAAATGTTTTTTGGATCGTCCTATTTTCTTCAAAAGCCATGTTCTATTTTAGCCATAGGAGCTATGTTTCTTGACATACAAGGAAATAAAATATAAAATTTATACTAGATACTCTGAAACTCATTTAGCCTAAGTTTGGCTGAAATTGATACAGCAGTTTCAAAGGAGAAGATTTTTTAAAGTAAGTCAACATGATGAACAAATTGTGAAAAAAGTCTTTAAAGGGCAATAACTCCTTAAGGGGTCAATTGACAATTTTGGTCAAATTGACTTAACTGAAGATCTTACTTTGCTGAACATTATTGCTGTTTACAGTTTATTTCTATCTATAATTATATTCAAGATAATAAACAAAAACAGCAAAATTTCCTTAAAATTATCAATTCAGGGGCAGCAACCCAACAACGGGTTGTCTGATTCATCTGAAAATTTCAGGGCAGATAGATCTTGACCTGATAAACAATATTACCCCGTCAGATTTGCTCTAAATGCTTTGGTTTTTGAGTTATAAGCCAAAAACTGCATTTGACCCCTATGTTCTATTTTTAGCATAGTGACCATGTTTGTTGATAGATCACAACTTCTGATACAATTTACAAACTAGATACCCTAAGGAACATTCAGTTAAAGTTTGGAAGTATTTGGCCCAGTAGTTTCAAAGAGAAGATTTTTGTAAAAGATTACTAAGATTTACGAAAAATGGTTAAAAATTGACTATAAAGGGCAATAACTCCTAAAGGGATCAACTGACCATTTCCGTCATGTTGACTTATTTGTAAATCTTACTTTGCTGAACATTATTCCTGTTTACAGTTTATCTCTATCTATAATAATATTCAAGATAATAACCAAAAACAGCAAAATTTCCTTAAAATTACCAATTCAGGGGCAGCAACCCAACAACAGATTGTCTGATTCATCTGAAAATGTCAGGACAGATAGATCTTGACCTGATAAACAATATTACCCCGTCAGATTTGCTCTAAATGCTTTGGTTTTTGAGTTATAAGCCAAAAACTGCATTTGACCACTATGTTCTATTTTTAGCAATGGCGACCATGTTTGTTGATAGATCATAACTTCGGATACAATTTACAAACTAGATACCCTAAGGAACATTCAGTTAAAGTTTGGAAGTATTTGGCCCAGTAGTTTCAGAGAAGATTTTTGTAAAAGATTACTAAGATTTACGAAAAATTGTTAAAAATTGACTATAAAGGGCTATAACTCCTAAAGGGGTCAACTGACCATTTCCGTCATGTTGACTTATTTGTAAATCTTACTTTGCTGAACATTATTGCTATTTACAGTTTATCTCTATCTATAATAATATTCAAGATAATAACCAAAAACAGCAAAATTTCTTTAAAATTACCAATTCAGGGGCAGTAACCCAACAACAGGTTGTCTGATTCATCTGAAAATTTCAGGGCAGATAGATCTTGACCTGATAAACAATATTATCCCTGTCAGATTTGCTCTAAATGCTTTGGTTTTTTAGTTATAAGCCAAAAACTGCATTTGACCCCTATGTTCTATTTTTAGCATAGTGACCATGTTTGTTGATAGATCACAACTTCTGATACAATTTACAAACTAGATACCCTAAGGAACATTCAGTTAAAGTTTGGAAGTATTTGGCCCAGTAGTTTCAAAGAGAAGATTTTTGTAAAAGATTACTAAGATTTACGAAAAATGGTTAAAAATTGACTATAAAGGGCAATAACTCCTAAAGGGATCAACTGACCATTTCCGTCATGTTGACTTATTTGTAAATCTTACTTTGCTGAACATTATTCCTGTTTACAGTTTATCTCTATCTATAATAATATTCAAGATAATAACCAAAAACAGCAAAATTTCCTAAAAATTAGCAATTCAGGGGCAGCAACCCAACAACAGATTGTCTGATTCATCTGAAAATTTCAGGACAGATAGATCTTGACCTGATAAACAATATTACCCCAGTCAGATTTGCTCTAAATGCTTTGATTTTTGAGTTATAAGCCAAAAACTGCATTTGACCACTATGTTCTATTTTTAGCAATGGCGACCATGTTTGTTGATAGATCATAACTTCGGATACAATTTACAAACTAGATACCCTAAGGAACATTCAGTTAAAGTTTGGAAGTATTTGGCCCAGTAGTTTCAGAGGAGAAGATTTTTGTAAAAGATTACTAAGATTTACGAAAAATGGTTAAACATTGACTATAAAGGGCAATAACTCCTAAAGGGGTCAACTGACCATTTCCGTCATGCTGACTTATTTGTAAATCTTACTTTGCTGAACATTATTCCTGTTTACAGTTTATCTCTATCTATAATAATATTCAAGATAATAACCAAAAACAGCAAAATTTCCTTAAAATTACCAATTCAGGGGCAGCAACCCAACAACGGGTTGTCTGATTCATCTGAAAATTTCAGGGCAGATAGATCTTGACCTGATAAACAATATTATCCCATGTCAGATTTGCTCTAAATGCTTTGGTTTTTGAGTTATAAGCCAAAAACTGCATTTGACCCCTATGTTTTATTTTTAGCAATGGCGACCATGTTTGTTGATAGATCAAAACTTCGGATACAATTTATAAATAAGATACCCTAAGGAACATTCAGTTAAAGTTTAAAAGTATTTGGCCCAGTAGTTTCAGAGGAGAAGATTCTTGAAATAGTTTACGACGACAGACGACGGACGACAGACGACGCACGACGACGGACGCCAAGTGATGGCATAAGCTCACTTGTCCCTTCGGGACAGGTGAGCTAAAAAAGGGAGCTCACGTCAATAGATATAAACAATTTCCCAAAGTTTAATGCAAATTGGTTAAAGAGTTTTAAAGTACAGCTCTTTATAAGAACCAGGCAGAGTGCCATATACATGTGATATATGGGGGGTTCCAGATTTTATCTATAATTGGACTAATAGAAGCAATAAATGAATGAAGCTCAAAAAATAATTTTGAGTGTGAAAATATGAGTGGTTGCCATGGTAACGGACACACTATTTTTGGGTTGTTAAGCATTGTAAAATCATTAAAAATTCAGCTAAATTACCACATTTTAGAGCCTGATTATGAATAGAATCATGCATTTTTCATTAATGTTCATATGTAACATTTATACAACTTGGATTAAGCTTCATTTTAGTGAAGATTGCATGTCAACCAAGTTTGTATATTTTTTGAAAAATTTTGCGAAAAAATGCATATTTTCAACATTTCTGAAATTGGGATTTTTTCGAAATTATCAAATTTTCTCAGGTGTTTTAAAAAAAAGTGCAAATGTGTACAAATGTGTAGTTAGCACTGTAGTAATGAAGTTTGGATACTACTTTACAAAATTAAATAGAAAAATGCGTGGGATTTTTTTTAGTTTTATCACCATAGCAACCGATTTTTTCCTTGGAAACAGAGTTTTTATTTGCAGAATATTGCAGTTTTAGAGCTTAAATTAATGTCCTGAATTGTTTTATAACCAATAAGAAAATACATAAAAGCCAACTCAAACTTTAAATTACTATCGTCAAGTGTTGTTGACTTCAATTGTTACCTTGGAAACACATATTATCCATAGCAACATCCACTTAAAAACTGCAAAAATAGAAATTTATGTAAAAAAATACATAAATAGAGGGTGTTTATTTTCAAATTGGAATATGGCTTCATTCTTTGCTTCACTCAGTCTTGTCTGGGTTTTTTGCTTCAGATTGTTCAATAAATGTAATATATAATGTAACATTGGGGTTGGAGGGGGGAGGGGTAGGGGGTATGTTGATTTTTTTAAATGTTGCATACAAGTAGATACTTAAAAAGATAATTGCATTTGGTCGGACTTTGTTCCGAGTTCATCATCTGATTATCAATTTTTGGAAGTTAGCAGATGATGAACTTCATTGGTTTACAATAACTGGGCCAACCTGGCTTATGGCAAGGCAAGATAGATATGGCCCTAACAATTGTAAGAAAATTCTTTATTTCTTATGGCACACACCCGTCTAAGATGTTATTTGTAACATAATATTAACAAACCAATAATAGAATCATTTGGTCAAAGCATTTCTAAACTGAAACGTAAGTGTGATGGACGGACGGATAGACGAACAGGCAAATTGAACACATTTTAAGTTGGTGGTGACTTAAAAATAAATAATAATAGTCAATTGTTGATCGCTTATATCAGAAGTCCAGTATAATGGAATCCTCTTTAAATATACATGTAGCTATTAACATATCATTAATAACTCCTTTGTTGTACTACTATCCCGCAATTAAAATTCAGGATCTCCGAGATAGACAAATAGAATACATCTGTTTAGTTGGAATTGTGCTATTACCGGCAAGATTATCATATCAAAATTATCAAGCAAAATAATTGTATCAATTATGAATTATTCCTTACTATGCGTCGTTCTACATACATCTCATGAGTTCAAGATTCCGATAACATTATATCTTGTTTTGTGTGTGTGTGTGTGTGTGTGTGTGTCAAAAGGAAGGTTGGGATTGATTTTAGGAGTGTTGGTCACAACAGTTTAGGAATTAGGGGCCAAAAAGGGCCCAAATAAGCATTTTCTTGGTTTTCGCACTATAACTTTAGTTTAAGTAAATAGAAATCTATGAAAGTTTTACACAAGGTTTGTGACCACAAAAGGAAGGTTGGGATTGATTTAGGGAGTTTTGGTTCCAACAGTTTAGGAATTAGGGGCCAAAAAAGGGCCCAAATAAGCATTATTCTTGGTTTTTGCATAATAATATTAGTATAAGTTAATAGAAATCAATAAAACTTAAACACAAGGTTTATGACCACAAAAGGAAGGTTGGGATTGATTTTGGGAGTTGAGGTCCCAACAATTTAGGAATAAGGGGCCAAAGAGGGGCCCAAATTAGCATTTTTCTTGGTTTTCGCACCCTAACTTCAGTATAAGTAAATAGAAATCTATGAAATTTAAACACAAGGTTTATGACCACAAAAGGAAGGTTGTGATTGATTTTGAGAGTTTTGGTCCAAACGGTTTAGGAAAAAGGGGCCCAAAGGGTCCAAAATTAAACTTTGTTTGATTTCATCAAAAATTGAATAATTGGGGTTCTTTGATATGCCGAATCTAACTGTGTATGTAGATTCTTAATTTTTGGTCCCGTTTTCAAATTGATCTACATTAAGGTCCAAAGGGTCCAAAATTAAACTAAGTTTGATTTTAACAAAAAATGAATCCTTGGAGTTCTTTGATAATTATGCTGAATCTAAACATGTACTTAGATTTTTCATTATGGGCCCAGTTTTCAAGTTTGTCCAAATTGTGGTCCAAAATTTAACTTTGTTTGATATCAACAAAAATTGAATCCTTGTGGTTCTTTGTTATGCTGAATCTAAACATGTACTTAGATTTTTGATTATAGGCCCAGTTTTCAAGTTGGTCCAAATTGGGGTTCAAAATTAAACTTTGTTTGATTTCAACAAAATTGTATATTTGGGGTTCTTTGATATATGCTTAATCTAATCATGTATTTAGATTTTTGATGTTTGGGACCGGTTATCAAATTGGTCCACATTGAGGTCTAAAGGATCCAAAATTGAACTTTATCTGATTTCATAAAAAATTGAATTCTTGGGGTTCTTTGATATGCTGAATCTAACCATGTATTTTGATTTTGGATATTGGACCATAATAGGTAATGTCAAATTTAAAATTTAAAGCTTTTACGTTTAAGTTCTGAGACCAAATTCATTATGTGTCAGAAACCTTTGTTGTGTCAACTATTTAATCACAATTCAAATTCAGAGCTGTATCAAGCTTGAATGTTGTGTCCATACTTGCCCCAATGTTCAGGGTTCGAACTCTGCGGTCGTATAAAGCTGCTTCCTTGCGGAGCATCTTGTTTTAGGTTCAAATTTAAAAAAAACATTTTGCTATTCTCAACGATTTTTCAACCTTTACATGAATTACGCCCCTATTTTCTGTATCTGTCTCTGTAACCTTTATAAAAAAGCATAGATTAAAGAAATATACAAAATCCTAAATGTGAACTTTGAACGAACAATTGTCGGGTCATACTCTGTTCGTTCAAAGTTCACATTTAGGATTTTGTATATTTCTTTAATCTATGCTTTTTATTATAATTCCGAGTCCTTATTGCGTTTTAATAATTTATTAGTTTATTGTATTTTACGCTATTCAAAAGTTACTTGTATTTTACACTTAACTATAATCCTTTCATTCAGATTAATTATCAAAGATTTATATCCGTCTTTAAGATAAAAGGTTCTGTAACAAGAACCAAGGATTTGTATAGTAAGACTATACAAATCCTTGCAAGAACATAGATAATTTGACACTAAGTGATAACTGCCGAAAGCCATTCTTGACAAACTTATACGAAGCATGTTTTTAATCCGTAATCCCCGCTTTCGGCAAAACGCGAATTAATATTATTTAATAAAAAGATATTTGATTGGTTCATTTTCTGCATGTCAATCAGTCTTTTGAATTTGTATTTTATATTTGTTTTTATGTTGTTATTCAGTTATGTTTTAATATTTGAAATATATGGATGTGAAATAAATATGTAAACTTTCCTGTGAATTGGACTTTATATCAACTACCGCTAGTTTCCCCCAGAAACTAATTAATATGACAGAGGTGACCAACAACCCGGTCATACATGTGTAAAAAAAGAATAAATTTCCGATGTCCCACGCGTGGTGCACACATTTGATCGATTCAAGGTAAAATGGCAAAAACTAAAATAAACACTTTTATGGCTGCGCCGCAATTTGGGAGGGGGGAGGGGGGCGTTGTAGTAGGTTTAATCCATGTCCGTCAGTACATTAGTCGTCACAAAGTTGGTTTCTATTTTGCAATTATAGTTTGCCTCAATCAAATCTTATGAAACATGTATACACAATGCTTTATATTACCACAAAACAGAGATCAAGTTTGAATGTTGTTGGTTAACTATAAAGAAATTTCTAAAAGTGACCATTTGATCTTAAGATGTGGTATAATTGTTAATAAGACAACTCTCTACAAGATACCAATGATCATAAGATAGTATCCAGAAGTAAATTTTGTAAAAAAAATTTCTATTTTTTTCCGTATTTTACTTATAAATGGTCTTATTTTTTTCTGCGGGGAAACATTACATTTACTCTGTGGTTAAAGTTTTTGGAATTTTAATAACTTTCTCAAACTATCCTGGGCATGCTGGGTTTGTACCAAACTTGGACAGAAGCTTATTTATGATCATAAGATAGTATCAAGAAGTAAATTTTGTAAAAAGATAAATCCATTTTTTGCCGTATTTTACTTTTAAATGGACTTAGATTTTCGTCCAGTTAACATGACATACAGTCTGCAGTAAAAGTTTTAAAACATTTATTAGAGTCATAAACTATCCTGGATTTTTACCAAACTTGGACAGAAGCTTCTTACAATCAAAATTTAAGGCTCGGTACTGGGTCCATTCCTTTTTTTAACTTATATTAATGATATAGTGGAAAATATGAGTAATCATATTAGATTATTTGCAGATGACACCTCTTTATATGCCATTATTGATGATGACTATGATACTGTTTCTATGTCTTTGACTGATGATCTTGGGAGAATTAAAACATGGGCTGAAAACTGGGCTGTAACCTTTAATCCCTCCAAAACAGAAACCCTTTTATTTTCTAGAAAAGATATCAATCCTCCCCCTTTATACTTTGGCATTGGAGGGGACCAAATAAAAGAAGTTAAAAGTCACTGTCACCTAGGTCTCAACTTTGAGAGTAAGGCTAATTGGAAATTACATATAAATGCAATTTATAAAAAAGCATGTTCTAGATTACATTTATTAAGACAAGTAAAATATATAGTTTGGATCGAAATGTACTTATTACAATTTATACAGCATTTATTCGCCCTATTCTAGAATATGCAAACATTATATGGGATAATTGTACTTTACAAGAAGCTAACTTATTAGAAAGTGTTCAAATTGAAGCTGCTCGTATTATTACTGGTCTCCGACGTACAACTTCTCTTAAAAAATTATACACTGAAATAGGTCTTGAAAAATTATCAGACAGAAGGAAGAAGCATAAACTTACTACATTTTATAAAATAAAAAATGGATTTTCTCCAAGTTACATGATAGATTTATTAGAACCTTGTTTTCTCACATCGAATGATTACAATCTTAGGAGAGACTCTCAGAATTATACCATCCCAATGTGCAGAACAGTTTCATATTATAAAAGTTTCATACCATCTGTTGTTAAACTCTGGAATGAATTAGATACTAATGCTAAAAATGCTTTGTCGATTAACCAGTTCAAATCTGTACTTGATAAAATATATAAACCAGAAATTCCTCCTAAATATTTTTGTTCAGGTATAAGAAAATTTAATATTATTCATTGTCAATTACGAAACGATGCAAGTAATTTAAATTCTCACTTGTTTCATGATTTTTTGACAGAAGAACCTTCCTGTCCTAAATGTTTATATAAATGTGAAGACAACCAACATTATTTTTTTGATTGTCCATCTTACACTATTCACAGGATCACACTCCTTGATAAACTGTCTGCTTATGGAGTTGATATTGATTTAAACTTGATACTATTTGGTGATCAATCTATGAGTATTGAAGACAATGTGCAGATTGTTAAGGCTGTTCATGAATATATGAAAAATTCAGAGAGATTTGTATAATGAAATGTATTTTATAGTCCAAAACCAAATTAAAAATTAACTTTTACTTTGTATGTCTGTACTTTATATTATATTAAGCTCTTAGACCCGAACCAGCTGAAAAATAATTAAAATTGAAACAAAAGTATAATGAAACGACAGTACATTGAAATTAATATTATTAAAGCTAAAAAGCTATTAAATGCACCTTTATTTCTATATCATTCATATATTCAATTTGTATATCTTTAATTTCTTAAATCTATTTTTCTTTTCTTTTATTATTAACATTCTAAATTCTTTTTATATTATTATAATTCTTTAATGTATCAATATGGTTACTACTCGTTGTCGTTTTTCTTCAGGTGCAATAATTTAGTAAAAATAAGTACATGATATCAAACATTTTGTTTTAAAAATGAGTTATTAAATTTATTATTTTAAATAGCTGACTGGTGACTATTTAATTTAATGTGAGACCTCTAAATCAATGTTGGAGTATATAACCTAGAATACTAAAACTTTTTTTTTTTTTTTTTTTTTTTTTTTTTTTAATTTATTTTTTCATAATTTTTCTGAGTTAACATTTGAAGCATTTTTAAATAGTCATACTTTTGATCTGAGGTAACTATTTGAAATATCATTCCAGTCAGCTAAGAGGTATTTTTGAAAAATTAATTCTGTTTTGTCTTTATGTTTGTGTATGTGTTGCTTTGTTTGAATGTAATATATTGTACCTTGTTTTGTGGAGAGGGCTTACATAGGCTATGCCTGTTGCCCAATCCAATTCAATTTATTTGAATAAAATATTGTTTAAACTAAAAACAATCAAAAGATAGTATCAAGAGGAATATTTTTACCGATTTTTTTCCTCATTTCTGTTGAGCCTGCGATTTACAGCAAAAGTAGGCAAGACACTGGGTTCCGCAGAACCCTTACAAATTCATTCTTAAGGCATTCAAATGAATAAAACTTGAGGTTTCCCAAAATCTGACAAAAATCCCAAAACATGACAATTACAATGTACCTTATTTATATATACAGGAGTTAGTGGTTGTTAGTAATATTCACCAAATATATATATATAATATACCGGTATAAATACATGTAAGTTAAATGCTAACAAATATAAAGATGGTTCGATATAAATGTCTAATGTCTAACAAACAAAAAATAAACAATTCTTCATAAATGACATATTATTTAGTTTTGGATTTTAAGGAATCAAACAAAGATTATAAATCAAGAGTAGTTTCATTTCTTTTTTTCTCTTTCTTCTCTCTTCCCTCCCTTTTTTTAAAGCAATAAATGTTTAAATGATTTTGTTAAATTTTAACTCCTCCATCACAAGAAAAAAATATAAATAAATAAAATGAAAATAAATAAATAACTAAGATAAGCTTTAAAACACACTATAAGTAATTAAGAAATAAGAAAGCCCAAAAAAAATAAAAACGGAAAGGGTAAAAATTTATGAATATATAAATAAATATCAGGAATTACCAATGTAAAGAGGTAAATAGAAAAAAGAAATGAGAACCACTTGCATTCATTTTCACTTTCTCTCAGTCTCTCATACACACATACAATTCTTACTTACATACACACATACATTACTTAATTATGTACATAATTATTGTTTACAATTATATGCATCAAAGAATGAACAAAATCTAATCAAAAAATTTGCTCACAGATTAATATCATACTCTATGGTGGAAATATATATTGTAATGGGGTCCAAAATTTTTCATATACATCAACATTATTATTTTTCTTTGCAATATAATATTCATATAACTGATATTGTTTTATTTTATTTTTAAAACCAAAAATATTAGGAGTAAGTTCCTTAAACTTACATTTATATATATAATTTTTTGCTACTATAAATAAAAGATTCATGAATAAGCTTTCTGAATAGAAACCAAGGAATATCTGCTTTTTACTGATGGCAAAATCCCTGCTATACAATCTTATTTGCTGTAATAATGATGACCAAAATTGATATGTTATTGGACAATCATAGAAAAAATGTACAATAGTTTCGTCATCAAGTTTACAAAAAGTACATGAACTAGAATCTTTCTTCTTTATCTTGTACAAAAAAGAGTTTGTAGGAATTATTTGGTGAAGTATTTTGTATTGAAAGCTTTTTAAGTAGGTACCTTTGCAAGACTTTCTTAGTATCATAAAATATTTTTGCCAATTTTCAATTTCTGAGTCTATTAATTAACTGCTCCCATTTCTGAAATTTTTCAAGGGGAGGTTGAAATATATGATCAATAAGACTCTTATACACAAATTTTGGTTTCTTATTATTAATAATCTGAGTACAAAAAGCATCAGAGATGTTGACATTTTCAATCTGTTGAGAATCACAATATTCTTTTATGTGATCTTTAATAAATTTTGGAATATTGGAGATTAGACTGTAATATTTCAGAAAATTATTTGTAAGAATCTTATGTCTAATCTTTTCAAATGTAAAGAAGTCTTTGTTTTGACCATTTACAAGGTCTTTTATATACTGTACACCAAAGTCCTTCCATTGCATATAAATAGTGTAATCTGAAAGTGGCACAAAATTTAAAATATCTAGTGATAATATATCATTTGTACAAGCCTTAGTATAAGGCTTTGCAGTATGTAAGCAAAATAAAACATCTTTCCAAAAAGGATTCTTAACATAGCCATGAATTTCTAGCAGTTTTTCTTTTTGTAAAGAAAAGACTCTGTCACCACCAAATTTGGTTAATTCAGACAGTAATAATGTCTGCCATGATCCCTCTAAATTCAAAAGAAGTCTTCTGACCCAGCCTATTTTTAGATATGTACTAAAAGATGACAAATGCACCATGTTCAAACCTCCCTGCATAAAATCCCCAATTAGTGTATTGCGTTTTATACGTTCTAATTTCCCATTCCAAATAAAGTTATAAAAGAGAGTATTTAACTCTTTAATTTTAATCTGGGATAGATTTGGTAAAGCTGTGAGCAAATGAATTATCTTTGGTAATGCCAGAGTCTTTACAACAGTAATTTTACCAAGTAATGTAAGTTTTTGTGTTCCCAAGCCTTAAGTATTGATGACATTTCCTTGATTTTCTTTGTGAAATTTATATCTAACATAGCTTGTAAATATAATGAAAAATCTATTCCTAAAAGTTTGAAAATTGACTTTGTCCATTGAAGATTATAATTAGGACAAAGTATATGGTCTGAATATTTTTTGGTTCCAATCCAAACAGCTTTGGTCTTGGATGCATTCATTTTTAGCCCAGAGACCCTGTTAAAAGAATCAAAACATTTTAAAGTCTCCTAGATTTTTCCTTTCCATCTAAAACAAGAAATGTGTCATCAGCATACTGACTGGCTCAACAATAATTCTTTATTGTGAATAGGAATACCATGGATGTCAGATGTAGATTTTAGTTTTAGAGGTAATAAGTCAACACCTATAATAAATAAATATGGGGATAAGGGGTCACCTTGTCTACAGCCTCGCTCAAGATTGAAGAAACTTGACAAATTACCATTATTTATTACACAGCTTTTAGCTTCTGAATAGAGAGTCTCAAACCATTTGCATATAGATGGTCCGAAATTAAAGCTTTTTAGAGCTTTTACTAGAAAATCCCACTCAACAGAATCAAATGCTTTCTCAAAATCAACAAGTAACAGTAAACCAGTCATATTATGCTCTTCCAGATAGTGCATAAGATCATATAATAAGCGAATGTTTTCCCCAATGAACCTATCCTTAATAAACCCATTCTGAGTGTCACTTATAATAAATGGCAAAACTGGTTTGAGTCTGTTAGCTATAGCTGCTGAAGCTATTTTAATGTCAGTATTCAGTAAACTGATGGGTCGCCAATTACTCATATATCTCCTATCTTTTCCATCTTTTGGAAGGCAAGTAAAGACACTCTGATATTGAAAACTAGAAAAATTTCTATGCTCATACCCAAAATATAAAGATCGATATACAAATGGACCGAGATCTCTCCAAAAAAAATTATAAAAATCAACTGTAAATCCATCGGAACCAGGGTACCGTTTCACAAAGCCTTCGTAAGTCTACGTGTCATCGTAAGTCCATCGTAAATAAATCGTAGGATTTACAGCCGTTTCACAAAGCCGTCGTAAGTTAAGATGATCGTAAATAATGCGTAAATCCTTGCGTAACTTACTACAGCTATACCCAGTCGTAACTCCATCGTAGTTTTTCTACGAAAATGAATTAATCCATCTAGTTACATGGCTGCAGCGTTCTTTGTTCTTGGTCAAGATGCCTCAACTGTTAGAAGACGAAGAAGAATCTTCAATATTATAGAACTACACTTATAGTCTTTCTTCGTTTGTTTATTTGTATATGCAAGCAACTTACTTAATGTAAATCTAAGGTATTAATCATTGTTTACTCATCTTATTTCCTACCGGCGTACGTCTTTTTAAACAATTTAATAAATAGGCTTTCTATCACGTCCGCGTTCTGAAATCTATTTATAATTATATCACTACAGGCACAGTGGTAATCGATAAAACGTTTAAAGAAGGATGTTTTATCCTCATTTTTGATTCATTTTTAAAGTTATGTGTACAATATAAATCTGAAATCAGTGTTTCACAGTCAAACCAGATAATAATTATTTTTTTGTTATTTCGGCCAAAAAAGAAATGTATTTTAATTAGAATATCGAAATAAATATCTGACTGTAATTAGTTTCGTGGTTAATGGAATTTTATTTAATGGAACATAATGTGTGTGCAAAGTTTTTAGAATATTTAGGAACTTTTCTAGAAAAAACGTCAAAACAGCTGTTTGCGATCAACTTAGTAGTTCTTTACGATGCCTTTGTGAAACACACGTAACGGGAACGTAGAACCACACGTAAACCGATCGTAAACTGATACGATGATCGTAAGTTAAGAAGGCTTTGTGAAACGGTGGCCAGGACTCTTACCATTTGTCATATGTTTCAGTGCCAGAGCACATTCATCAAATGTCAAGTTACCCTCACACAGTTCCTGTGTGAGTTTAACATTATGGTTATAAAAAGAGTTGTCTTCCCTGTCAGATCTTCTGCTTGAATACAGAGTTTTATAAAATTTCTGTTGTTCAAAAAGAATGCTCGACTGTTCAGAAATATGTTTACCTTGGTCATCAATCAATTCAGCCATTGTCTTTTTAATGAAATTACTCTTCTCTAATTTGCAAAAGTATTCAGAGCATTTTTCTCCATTTTCATGCCAGTTTGCTCTTGATCTGAGCAGTAAACCTTCAATCTTTAATTCCCTTTTATTTTCTAGCTCTAGTTTCTTCCCATATAAAGTAGCTTGAACATTAACATTTGGTGACATATTCATAATATTTTCTAATTGGTCAACCTCTTTTTCAAGCTTAGATGTATGTTCTCTATCCTCTCTATTTTTTTCAATACTATAAGAAATGGACAAAGTCCTGATCTTCATCTTCAGGATTTCAAAAAATAATTGATCATTACATGTAAGTTTAACATCAAGACAATGTACCTTAACTTAGCTCTGAAGCTAAAACCAAGTTATATCGATGTTATATAAGAAATTTCTGAGAGAAAAAAAATGATTCTATTTATAATCAGGCTCGCCGACCAAACGTTATCTTTTCAAAAATCTTCATGTATGATATCTTTAAAAAATTGAACCTTCCCCCCCCCCTTTTTTTTTTACCTTCTAACCCCAATATTACATTATATATGACATTAATTGAAAAATCTGAAGGAAAAAACCAGACAAGACTGTGAGTGAAGCAAAGCATGCAGTCATGTTCCAATTTGAAAATAAACACCCTCTATTTATGTATTTTTTTACATAAATTTCTATTTATGCAGTTTCAGAGTGGATGTTGCTATGGTTAATATGTGTTTCTGTGGTAACAATTGAAGTCAACAACACTTGATGATAGTAATTTAAAGTTTTTATGTATTTTCTTATCGGTTATGAAAAAATCCAAGACATTTAAGCTCTTAAACTGCAATATTCTGCAAATAAAACTCCGTTTCCAAGGAAAAAATCGGTTGCTATGGTGATAAAACTGAAGAAAATCCCACGCATTTTTGTATTCAATTTGGTAAAGTAGTATCCAAACTTCATAACTACAGTGCTAACTATTCTGTACACATTTGCACTTTTTTGAAAAACACCAGAGAAAATTTGTTAATTTCGAAAAAATCCCAATTTCAGAAATGTTGAAAATATGCATTTTTTTCGAAAAAAATTTCAAAAAAATTACAAATTTGGTTGACATGCAATCTTCACTAAAATGAAGCTTAAACCAAGTTCTATCAATGTTAGATTTGAACATTAATGAAAAATGCATGATTCTATTCATAAGCAGGCTCTGAATTGTGGTGATTTAGCTGTTTTTTGAAAGATTTTACCAAGCTTAACGACCAAAAAATAGTGTGTCTGTTACCATGACAACCACTCATATTTTCCCACTTAAATTTCTTTTTGGAGCAATATTCATTTACTGCTTCTACTAGGCCAATTATAGATAAAATTGAAACCATCATGTATCGCACTCTGCCTGGTTCTTACAAAGAGCTGACAACAGATGGACAACAGTATACCATAATACGTTCCGTAAAGGTACAGTATTCGACAATCGATTGATTCGACAAGAGTTGATTTTTCCTTCAGGTTTTAGTTCAATTCAATTAAAAAGAATGAATTGAATAGACACATTAACGATCGATTTATTCAACAAATCTTTAATGATAGATACGATCGATAACGATTGAACATTGTTTGTCGATTCAATCAACTTAAATCAATACAAACGTGTTATGACAAAGACTCGATCATAACGATCGATAACGATTGAACGTCATATGTCGAATCAATCAACTCAATGTATTTTGATGAAGACTCGATCGTAACGATCGATAACGATTGAACGTCAAATGTCGAATCAATCAACTCAATGTGTTTTGATGAAGACTCGATCGTAACGATCGATACGATCGATAACGATTGAACGTCAAATGTCGAATCAATCAACTCATTGTGTTTTGATGAAGACTCGATCGTAACGATCGATACGATCAATAACGATTGAACGTCAAATGTCGAATCAATCAACTCAATGTGTTTTGATGAAGACTCGATCGTAACGATCAATACGATCGATAACGATTGAACGTCATATGTCGAATCAATCAACTCAATGTATTTTGATGAAGACTCGATCGTAACGATCGATACGATCGATAACGGTTGAACGTCAAATGTCGAATCAATCAACTCATTGTGTTTTGATGAAGACTCGATCGTAACGATCGATAACGATTGAACGTCAAATGTCGAATCAATCAACTCAATGTGTTTTGATGAAGACTCGATCGTAACGATCATACGATCGATAACGATTGAACGTCAAATGTCGAATCAATCAACTCAATGTGTTTTCATGCTGGAAGACTCGATTGAACGCCATATATGGAATCAATTAACTCAGTTTGTTAATGGTAACTACTTAATAAATTTTATTAATAAAGATTTAACAAAATAATTTGTATTACTGTATTTCCCACTTCAGCACTGATGGAGATAAACTCTATGAAAATAATATATGTCAGAATGGGTACGGAGATATTAATATAAATTGTACACACAATTGAAAAATATACAAAAGTTGAAGCTTAGGAATTTGCTGTTTCAAAGACTTTTAACACTGATAAAACATTTTTAACATTAATTCAAGTTTGAAGAAGTTTTATAGCAACAGTTTTAGGAGATAAAAATATGAATGTGACAAAAATGTGTATTGTAGTAGCCAGTTTATGACAGTAGTATATATAGATCATTAAAATGAAGAAACTGAAGTGAGTAAACAAACATGATTTTTTTTTTAAATTATTATTAAATGAATATTAGAGGAAAGAGACTTCAATGTTCCTGTTTGTGCTGTAGTATGTAAATATATGCTGGCTTAATTGCGCATATACATTTTTTTTTATAGCTGTATTAAATATAAGCCATCTAGCGTCGTAGACTTTGTTTATGTGCCTTCTATCGCCGTAGGCTATGTCAATTTATCGATTAGCACCGAAGTCTATGTTGTTGTGTCAGACTCAGGTTAGGGTTGGAGTAGGAACATATATATTACTGTGTATACTGTTCCCAGGTTGGAGTTTGGGTGACAGTAAGACTGTAATACATACGACTTTTAGCGCCGTAGGCTGTGTCAATATGCCGCCTAGCGCCGTAGGCTATGTCATTGTATCAGACGTAGGTTATGGTTAAAGTAAGATTATAGTAAGACTGTATTAAATATGCCTTCTACCGCCATAGACTGTGTTTATATGTCACCGAGCGGTACCGTAGGCTATGCTATTGTGTTAGACCTAGGTTAGGGTTAGATTTAGGGTTATAGTAAGACTGTAATAAATATGCCTTCTAGCGCCGTAGGCTGTGTAAATATGACACTTAGGGGCGTATACTATTTTATTGTCATACTCAGGTTGGGGTTAGAGTTGGGGTTATAGTAAGAATGTATCAAATATAAACTATCTAGCGTCGTAGACTGTGTTGATGTGCCTTAATTCTAGCACCGTAGGCTGTGTCAATAAATCGCCCGGCACCGAAGTCTATGTTATTGTGTCAGAATAAGGTTAGGGTTAGAGTAAGGGTGACAGTAAAACTGTAATACATACGGCTTCTAGAGCCGTAGATTGTGCCAATATGCCGCCTAGCGCCGTAGGCTATGTTATTGTATCAGACTTAGGTTAGGGTTAAAGTTAGAGTAATAGTAAGACTGTCTTAAATATGCATTCTAACGCCGTGGGCTGTGTCAATACGCCGCCAGCGCCGTATGCGTATGTTTATGGCAAGCCGTTCTCGTCAAAACTATGTTTAAACTTTTTTTGAACAATTCACATACTGAGAATTACAACAAAGCACACTGAAATTTAAAAACTTGAAAAAACACAATGAGAATTAAATATTACACACTGAGAATTAAAAATTACACACTGAGAATAAAAAATTACACACTGTGATTTCCTAAAGACGCACCGAGATTACAAAAATGAAAAACACATGTACTGAGACATTATAACACCTAGTGCCATAGGCTATTTTATTGTGTCATACTTAGGTTAGGGTTATATGCCTTTTTGTGCCGTAGGCTATGTATATATGTCGCCGAGCGGCACCGTAGGCTATGTTATTGTATGAGACTTAGGTTAAGGTTTAGATTAGAGTTAAAGTAACACTGTATTAAATATGCCTTTTTGCGCCGTAGGCTGTGTCAATATGCCTTATATCACCGTAGGCTGTGTCAATACGCCGGCTAGAGCCGCATGCGTATGTTATTGTATTAGACTAAGATTATAAGAACATCTATTAAAATACAGAGTTGACTGAGTTGACCATATTTATCAACTGTGGCATAATCGTATTGAATGAATACGATTTATACTTTCGTGATCAATTTATAATTTTAATAAAGAGATGACTGAGTTGATTAAATTGATCAACTGTGGAACAATCGTAATGATTGAATACGATAGATACGATCGTGCCATGTTTAAAATATGAAAATAGAGTTGACTGAGTTGATTATATTGATCAACTGTGGCACAATCGTAACGATTGAATACGATCGATACGATCGTGCAACGTTTTAAACGTTAACAAAATAGAGTTGACTGAGTTGATTAAATTGGTCAACTGTGGCACAACGTAACAATTGAATACGATCGATACGATCGTGCAAGGTTTAAAATGTAAAAAGATATAATGTTGATTAAATTGATCAACTGTGGCACAATCGTAACGATTGGATACGATCGATACGATCGTTCAACGTTTAAAATATGAAAAAAAGAGTTGACTGAGTTGATTGAATTGATTAACTGTTGCACAATCGTAACGATTGAATACGATCGTGCAATGTTTAAAATATGAAAAAAGAGTTGACTGAGTTGATTGAATTGATTAACTGTTGAACAATCGTAACGATTGAACACGATCGATACGATCGTGCAACGTTTAAAATATTAAAAAAATAGAGTTGACTGAGTTGATTAAATTGATCAACTGTGGCACAATCGTAACGATTGAATACGATCGATACGATCGTGCAATGTTTAAAATGTGAAAATAGCGTTGACTGAGTTGAATAAATTGATCAACTGTGGCACAATCGTAACGATTAAATACGATCGATACGATCGGGTAACGTTTAAAATATAAAAAAAAATAGAGTTGACAGAGTTGATTAAATTGATCAACTATGGCACAATCGTAACGATTGAATACGATCGATACGAGTGTGCAACATTTAAAATTTAAAAAAAAATAGAGTTGACTGAGTTGATTATATTGATCAACTGTGGCACAATCGTAACGATAGAATACTATCGATACGATCGTGCAAGGTTTAAAATGTAAAAAAAAATAGAGTTGACTGACGTGATTATATTGATCAACTGTGGCACAATCGTAACTATTGAATACGATCGATACGATCGTGCAACGTTTAAAATGTGAAAAAATAGAGTTGACAGAGTTGATTAAATTGATCAACTGTGGCACAATCGTAACGATTGAATACGATCGATACGATCGTGCAACGTTAAAATATGAAAATAGAGTTGACTGAGTTGATTATACTGATCAACTGTGGCACAATCGTAACGATTGAATACGATCAATACGATCGTGTAGGGTTTGAAAAAGAATAAAGTTGACTTAGTTGATTATATTGATCAACTGTGGCACAATCGTAACGGTTGAATACGATAGATACGATCGTGCAGAGTTAGAAAAAGAATAAAATTTATCATAATAAAAGCACAGTTGACTGAGTTGATATATCCTGACATGAATGAAGTATGTTAATTTGGTACAACAATTGATTGAATCGACAAACTGATACGATCGAGTACAGTTGACAAGATAATTATACTACAAAATAAAATATGTCGAATCAATCGATTGTCGAATACTGTACCTCTCTCTAAACGAGCGGATAAAAATATATTATAATATATCGAGAAGTAATTTAAACGGGGTCGCCCCGATATTCCGACACCCCGTTAGTCCGACACCCCATTGGTCCGACACCCCAATAGTCCGACACCCCATTAGTCCGACGCCCCGTTTGTCCGACACTTTTAACATAGATAATGATATATATATAACTTAAACTACGCAAATGCTTGAAATACTGAAAGACATAATTGCAAACTGCATTCGTCGTACATTAAAAGATATATAAAATTTACACTCAAAAACGCAATTGGCTTATAAATTCCTAAAAGGTGTTTCATATATCCACTTGTTGAAGCCTACCTGAAAATTAGCAAAATCATAAAAAACTTTAATTGAGGAACGTCGATTTTGTTACAGTACTATCCTCTGATTTCTTAACTTTTACTTCAAATTATTATTTATGTTATCAACTACTCCTTAATTCTATTCAATGATAATCAAGCTGTTCATTAGACTCCGTGTAATATGACTATCATATGCTAATAAACAGGTACAGTTTTAGCTCACCTGACCTGAAAGGTCAAGTACTTAAGCTTTTCTCACCTCTTGGCGTGCGCCGTCCGTCGTCGGACCGTCTTCGTCGTCGTCTGTTCACTTTAACGAAAATCTTCTTCTCTGAATCTGAATGGCCCAATTTTAAGCAAACTTGGCCACAATTATCACTAGGGTATCTAGTTTAAAACATGTGTCCGATCGATGACCACGCCTACCAAACAACATGGCGGACATGGCTAAACATAGAACATAGGGATAAAATGCAGTTTTGGCTTATATCTATGAAACTAAAGCATTTAGAGTAAATCTGACAGGTGTCAAAAATGTTTATTGGATTTAGATTTATCTGCCCTGACATTTTCAGACGAATCCGACAACCCCTTATTAGGTTGCTGCCCCTGAGTTTGTAATTTTACGGACATTTTGTAGTTTTTGTTATCATTATAAAATCTAATATTTAATACTATTAATTATGATTTTAACCTTATTTTACATGATTCTTTAAGCATCAGTAAATGCAGGTGAGCGACACAGGCTCTTTAGAGCCTCTAGTTGAATTATGTAGTCATGAGATGACAGTATTTATTGTCTATGTATGTTATAAACTACTAGATATAAACACAACTGGTGATAGTTTTCAAAAGGAAAATGCCTGTATAAGTACATGTACTTCCGTAATATTATGTTAATAAGGAGCATGCATACAATTCTTGTAATGCATTCGCGTGCATTATGGTCAATAAGACGACCCATGTATCTAGGTACCTGCGAACGCTATTATGCGTTATATTATCATGACTATATGATATGCATGATTTTTACTCATATATATTTCTCAAGAAGTTTGAACATTTTGACAAAGAAATGTTGTATGCTCTTTGATTGGGTGGTTGTCGCTTTGACATATTCCCCATTTCCATTCTCAATTTCATTAAAACAAATATGCTCTTGACATTTTATTGGTTATATCAATATACCGTAAAGCGGGTTATTTTCGCGGGTGTAACAATTCACGATTTTCATTGAATAAGGTATACATGCGAATTATTTTGGAAGTTATTATTTTGGCGGATTCATAACTTTTATCATACCTTTGCATGATCACTTGCGGAATTTAATTTGGAGATTTTATTCTATCTGCGAAAATTTACACCCCGCAAAAACAACCCGGTATACGATATATGAAGCGATAAAGAACTGCATTTTGCATTCGATGACGTCAGCGTATGTAGATATATGCGCAGCAATACTTGTTTAATGAACAGCTGCGCCATGAGCGCATGATACGTCCGTCGTCTTGTGTGTGAACTTTTATGCAATTATCATAAATTATAGTTTCACACATATGGGGTGACATGTGAGAGTCCCCTCTTTATAAAAATAAAAATCAACAACTCTAAAATAAAGTTTGAATCATCACCAAAAAGTATACAGATCTTTACATGAATATACATAAGAATTGTATAAAGTTGTAAGCAATAATCATAAATTGTTTTTGAGATACGGCGCGACATGTGACCTCCCCCCCCCCCCCCCCCATTTTTACCAAAAAACATAAAATATTTGAATCAAAACCAAAAAGTATATAGATCTTTAGATCAATAAAACTAAGAAATATGTTAAGTTTTAAGCAATAATCATAAATGGCTTTTGAGATACGGTGCGACATGTGAAAAATTACACCCCTGTTTTAGTTACAAAGTCCCGTAACTCAAACAGTTTTAATCTTATTGAAAAAGTATACAGATCTTTTTATTATCATAAAAAACAACTATGTTAAGTTTCATGAAATTTGGATGAGTCGTTCTCAAGTTACGATGCGACATGTTTACGTCGGACAGACAGATGGACAAACGGACAGACGGACATTTGTATACCATAATACGTCCAGTCAAAAGTTTGCATTTGACGGGCGTATAAAAACAAACACAGAACTGCCATAACATTACATTCAATATTTGAACCTGCATTTATTTTGTTGATATTTTGATACCTTGCCTAGCTAGATGCTTTTTGTAATAATATACATGTACTTGGGTTTTTTTCTTGGTTCCGTGAAACTACTATAATTGCACAATGTTTACCGGTACCAAGTAGAATAATTTATAACGATCTTCTGATGAGACTTTCTTTGTAGTGTTGTTTATATCCTTCCAGATCACCTAGTTACATTTCAGGTTGTGAGTGCGATTTTTTGTTTTGAACAACTTTTATTTAATAGTCCAATTGAGTATGGAAATGGGAAATGTGTCAAAAAGAAAACAATCAGACCAAAGAACAAACAACAGCCGAAGGCCACTTATGGGTCTTCAATGCAGCGAGAAACTCCCGCACCCGGAGTCGTGTTTCAGTTGGCCCCTAAACAATACTGTATAGGGATTGTTTTACTTTAACATTTGTATTGTCCTATTTTCTTGTATACTTATAGGTCGATTTTTGTTGCCTTTTATATAGATACTCTAGGGGTAGCCCTTGATCTAAGTCGCAAAATTCTTTAATTAGTGTTCACTTTTATTTCAAATACAACAGATCTATCTGATAGGACAACTGAGTTGAAGTTGAAGATTGTTGTTTGCATCTATCGCAATGGAGGGGTGAGGGGTAAGCAATTCCGTTTGAATAGCGGGTTAATTGACAAGTTCATTGATGTGGAAAGTGTGTGTTCACAGTTTCGGTATGCAAGTTATCTTATGTTGTTCCTCGTAAAGATAATGCTACAACTCTTTGAGTGGTCCATAGGTGGCCTGTTGCAAGGCAAAATTTCTGTCCGTATCCAATGTACCCTTATTTCCAGTGGCAGTCCAAATTTCCCCGACCATCATCCCAGATGGCCTTTGTTGTGACAATATCTACCTATTGTATTTATTGTGAACTTGTTCTCCTCCTGAATATGCATGACATATTTGCCACTGGACATTAAGCAACCAAAAATCAATCAATAAATCGTAAAGATAAACATTAACATAACAGTACTATCGATGTGTCCCTGGTTCCTCTCTAAAAACTGGTCTAACACTAGGTTCACAACTAGTAAATTTCTGTGTATCAGCTTACTACTATTGGTCGGGATTAATTGTATTGTCGGACTATTGGTGTGTCGGACCAATCACTGGCGTCAACGTGATGATCGTAACTGCAGTTACGATCATCCCAATATGGCGGACACAAATATAGGGATATTTTAGAAGGCTGATTTCTCCACTTTAACAGCTTATTTTCAGATTTGTTTTATATGATTAAAAATCTGTATAAGCATTGCCGTTGAATGTGTTTTTTTATAAGTTACCGAAAAACAACCAGATGAACGAAAATCGAGATTCAAAAAATCACGATGATGATCGTAACTTCGTCTACAGATGATCGTAACTTTGACTTGTTTTTATAAAAAGATGATCGTAACTCAAAATTTACGAATGTTTTTTTCCACTAAATGAACACCCTATTTAGCAGTCACGATAAACAAATATTATTTTAAAATCAAACAAAGAATAAATGAAAATCGCTATTCTAAAAAGAAATGACATAAAGGGGATAAGCAGACTTATATGCAAATGTCCTCAACATTATTTTCTTATGAGTAATTAAGTTAACATTCAAAATGGATTTACGTGGATATGAATTTGATATAAATATCATTCTCATAATACAGTTTAAAATACAGACCAAAACTTTCACTTATTAAGTAAAGGAGGGCATGAAGTTACATTATTTTGATGACTTTCTATCGGTTTTAAATTGTTGCCTGGTCTTGGTTTTTCTTAATCAAACTATGACTATTAAAAATTGGAAGACTACAGAGGTGGACTTCGAGGGAGGGTCAAGGTGCTCGCATCACCTTTTTGTGGGGGAAATTTGGTTGATTGTATAGGGAATCAATGAAGCATGACTGTAGCGGGCCTACTCTTAGGCAGCCAGTCCCCAATCCCTTCTTGAAAATCTCTGGATACGCCACTGAACTACTGTTGCCTATATTTACCATGGGTTGACTATTTCTGTAAAGAAGGAAATGTTGAAATAGATGGTATACACGTTCATATTAGATTTTTCAAGCTACAAATTATTACATTTATACGGTATATGACATGTATTACTTAGTATTGAAATTGGTCGAAGAACTTGTGTTGAGCCAAACATATCAATAAGGGATCTACCATAAGGGGGGTATGTTTGGAAAAAGGCAGGATGACAATTTATGTAAAAAAATCAGGATGAAAAAAAAGGGGAGACCGAATAGAGTAAAAATAAAAACACAGGATAGAGAGTTAAACAAAAAAAATGCAGGACAAAATCATTCATCCTAGCCCCTCCCCCAAAATAAAAATCAAATAGTAGCTCCCTTTATTGACGGTTTCATTTGTTTTTTTTTTTATTCAACAGATATGATTTCACTTCTTAATGCTTTATTTTTCCAACTTCTCCCTTAAAAATCGTAAATCTGATAATAAAAGAAACTATAAAGTCTGAATTCCCCAAAAATACCAGATCCTCGAAAGGTACTATTGTCCCTATAAAGTGTAGGAAAAAAAATGAAAAAAAATCTTCAATTTTAACAAACTGGTCATTAATATGAACTGTCCAATACCTTATTTATATACTGAGTGCCAATGAAAACGCAACACTTTTGTTTTTCAAAAAAATCTTATAATTTTTATTTTATTCATATTAGAACTTTGTACAGTTGGTTAAAAATGACTTTTAAGATAATTGTCGACAATTTTACGGTTGAGTGATTTTTGGAACAAATGCGAAGTAAGGGTTATTTTGAACGGACATAAACCGAGTTCACCGCTTTTCAACATACCCACCATTTTCACGATTTTGTCATTTAAAGCTTGGCTAATGTCATGAATTTTCCCGCCTTTATTGTTAACAAACTGCAATAAACATCTGAGTAAATGCCAGGACTTTCTGACAACCAGCGACATGCAGTTTTGGGCATGATCCAATGAAGCCTTTCACAGTGTACAATTACGAGAAGACTGAAGTTGTAGCCTCTACAATAACCCAAATCATCCACAAATTCAACCAAAATGAATCATTTAATGATAGGCCTCATCCCGGGATACAAAAAGCAAGAAACGCTCAGCAAGACCGATATATTTGGTCTTTAACATATCCGATATCGACTCTGATGGCTGTTCAAAGGTCACGAGAGTTCAATGGTGGTCACGGTAGAACCTTTGGAGCAATTTCAGTAAAGCACCATTTGCGCAGAAATTGTTAAAGAGCACCACAGTCTTTCCTTAGTGACATCTAAACGGCCGTCTGGCGTAAACATCGAATTCTGTAGACCAAAAAACATTCATTATGTACCAAAAAACATCATAGGTGGTAACATAGACATTTGGCACGCGCCTTGGCCAAAAGTCTTGCTTTTCGCCGGATTTTGGTCCAATCGAGCAAATTTTGCATCAGATTTAACATGGTTTAGACGATGAAAACCACCACCAATATCATAAAGTCAGCTTGAGTTTGCTTTTCGGGACAAGTGGAATAAAATTCCTCGGGATCACATTAAACGTCCGGGGTGATCAACTCCACGGCGCTGTGCAGATTGCACTGCACCACGGGGCTGTAACATTTTGTGTTAGGACTGAGTTGATGATTCGACATTAGATGTTTCGTTTACCTATTGCGCACGAAAGATGACAAGGAAACAGTTTTTGTTTGATATCGATCTATTGTTAAAATTGTTAATTTTCAAGAACAATTTATTTTGAAAGATTATCATTTCTAGTATAAATTTTATTTTTGAAAAACCAAGTGTTGCGTTTTCATTGGCACTCAGTATATAAAAACATATGAAATCAATATAAAGCTATTTATAACCCCCAATGCATTTTAATATTGAACTAGATAAATAAAAAATACCAAATCTCGCGAAGTCATAACCATTTGTGCACTTACTAATAGGACATTATCCTCCCCTCAGTGATCGTTCCTCATTATTATCACAATATTAGCTGATAACGTACATTTTGTCGCATACTAGACAGCTTTATTTGTCCTTATTTATCAGAAAATGCTTCGTTGGAACAGACAGTTACGATCATCTTAAGTACAAGTTACGATCATCGTTTATAAAAACAAGAAGTAATTGTAACAGGATGCTGTTACGAAGTCTCCCAAACAAAGCTCCCATAACTCGCCATTTATATGGTCCCATGTTCATTTGATTTGTTTTATTGTCCAATACAAGATTATATATGGCTTACGGGTGGGGATGTTGACCGTTTACAAGTTTTCAAACAAGAGGGGGTGGGGTGCCTCCCTCGGGACTTCCCTTTTATTTCATTTCATTTGTTTTATTGTCCCCTACAAGAATATATATGGTTTAGGGGTGGGGATCTGGACCATTTACAAGATAATAGCACATTCTCAAATTGAACGGGGTGGGGGGCAACCCCAAGGAACTTCCATTTAGTTTCATTTGATTAGTTTTATTGTCCCATACAAGAATAGATATGGTTTAGGGGTGGGAATGTTGACCGTTTACAAGTTTTCAAACAAGAGGGGGTGGGGTGAGCCCCTAGAGACATCACTTTTATTTCATTTCATTTGTTTTATTGTCCCCTACAAGAATATATATGGTTTAGGGGTGGGGATCTGGACCGTTTACAAGATAATAGCACATTCTCAAATTGAACGTGGTGGGGATGACCCCCTGGGGACTTCCCTTTAATTTCATTTGATTTGTTTTATCGTCCCATTCAAGAATATATATGGTTTAGGGGTAGGGATCTGGACCGCTTACAAGATAATAGTACATTCTCAAATTGAACGGGGTGGGGGGTGACCCCCAGGAACTTCCATTTAATTTCATTTGATTAGTTTTATTGTCCCATACAAGAATAGATATGGTTTAGGGGTAGGGATCTGGACCGTTTACAAGATAAAAGCATATTCTCAAATTGAAGGGGGTGGGGATGACCCCCCAGGGACTCTCCCTATATTTCATGTGATTTGTTTTATTGTCCTATAATCATTTCTGAAGACTGCATGTATCTATTACTTACAGTTTTCAAGTTATATTCATTTGAAAATTTTAGAAAATAAAATTCCATAGGGTTCTATAGTAAACCCCTCCCTCCTTTCTACCCCCCAAAATACCCCTTAATAGACCCCAATGCACAAACGAAAGATTGATGGCTCACCTAGACATATTAGTCTACCATTTTATGAAATCCTAAGTCAATCTGACAAGTGGTTTAGGAGAACCGCTGCGGACAAGTTCATTTTTAAAGTGGCGGAAGAAGAAGAAGAGGATGAGGAAGAGGAAGAGGAAGAGGAAGAGGAAGAGGAAGAGGAAGAGGAAGAGGAAGAATAATAAAAATAATAAGAACTGACCAAAAACAATAAGTCTCCAAACTTTGTTTGGGAGACTTAATAAATAAAAGTTACGATCATCATCGTGACTTTTTGTATCTCGATTTTCATTCTTCTTGTTGCTTTTCCATCCAGTCCGAAAAAATATTTCATTGGCAATGCTTATAAAGATGTTTCTTGAAATAATACATATCTGAAAATAACCTGTTAAAGTGGAGAAATCAGCCTTATTAAATTTCCCTATATTTGTGTCCACCATATTGGGATGATCGTAACTGCAGTTACGATCATCACGTTGACGCCAGTGACCAATGGGGTGTCGGACTAGCGGGGTGTCGGAACATCGGGGCTGCCCCATTTAAACACATTCTAGATACATAAATTGATACTAAAAACAAAGTCATAGAAAATTGAATGCATTACAAAGGATTATATCCGTAATAAGAAATACTGATTTGTCAAAGACCGAATTATTTTAATATTTCATTTACTGTTATCTGTTTTTGTCCATTTTAATTCCTTGTTATCTGTTATGAGCCAAATCAATTTGCTGTTTTGCTGTTATTGGGACCCCCCTTGCCCCCCCCTCTGAAAACACTAACTTATTTCTGGACATGGTACGGATGTGAAAAATTGTACGATTCAGACTAATGATCAATATAGAGACTATATCTCGAAAGATGTGAAGAACTTATTTTGACTCCTTGTTCCGTTCTCATCACTTGGCATCCCTCGTCGTTAACTTTTACAAAAATCTTCTCCTTTTAAACTACTGGGCCAGTATTTTCTAGTTTAAAAATTGTGTCCGGTGACCCGCAAAACCAACCAAGATGGCCGCCATGGCTAAAAATAGAACATAGGGCATGATAGGGGTAACCTGTATATTTTGGCTTATAACTCTGAAACCAAAACATTTAGAGCAAATCTGACAAGGGGTAAAATTGTTTATAAGGTCAAGATCTATCTGCACTGAAATTTTCAGATGAATCGGACAATGGGTTGTTGGGTTACTGCCTCTGAATTGGTAATTTTAATCAGTTGACCCCTTAAGGAGTTATTGCCCTTAAGAGTCATTTTTTACAAATTTTTCGTAAATTGTTGTAATCTTTTACAAAAATCTTCTCCTCTGAAACTACCTGACCAAATTTAAACCAACTTAGCTACAATCATTATAAGGGTATCTAGTTTTAATAATGTGTGCGGTGACCCAGCCAACCAACCAAGATGGCCACCATGGCTAAAAATAGAACATAGGGGTAAAATGTAGATTTTGGCTTAGAACTCTGAAACCAAAGCATTTATAGCAAATCTTACAAGAAGTTAACTTGGTTATCTAGTAAATATCTATCTTCCCTTAAATTTTCAGATGAATTGAACAACTGGTTGTTGGGTTGCATCCCCACAATTGGTAATTTTTAAAGAAATTTAGCTGTTTTTGGTTATTATCTTGAATACTATTATAGAAAGAGAAAAAAAGTAAACAGCAATAATTTTCAGCAAATTAAGATCTACAAATAAGTCAACATTACCAAAATAGTCAGTTGACCCCTTAAGGAGTTATTGCCCTTTATAGTCAATTTTAAACAATTTTCATTAATTTGGTAAATTTTGATAAGTTTTTACAAAATGTTTCCCTCTGTAACTAAAAGGCCAAGTTCATTACAGATAGAGAAAATTGTAAGTAGCAAGAATGATCAGTAAAGTATGATTTACAAACACATCACCATCACCAAAACACAATTTAGTCATAATTTCAAATGTTTCCTTTGTTTGATATGCACATAGACCAAGGTGAGCGACGCTGGCTCTTAAGAGCCTCTAGTTAAACTAGATACCCCAATGATGATTGTGGCAAAGTTTGGTTTATAAATTTGGCCCAGTAGCTATAGTTTTAGAGGAGATGACGGACGCCAAGTGATAAGAAAATCTCACTTGGACCCATCAGCAATGCAAGTGAAAAATGCAATTCTCATGAAAATGCAAGCTTTCCTCAATCTATGAAAATAAGTATCTCTAAAAATAGACAAATCAACAATAATCCATTTACCATTAATTTTTACAGTTAGTTTGTCAGTTGTATTGTTACAACACTGTCATAGGTTAGGGGAGGATTGAGTACTTGCAAATATGTTTAACCCTGGCACGTTCCTTGTAAATGTATGCATGTCCAAAGTCAGGAGCACATTATTCAGTGGTTGTCATTCGTTGCCGTCTGTTATAGTTGTTTTTCAATTTGTGATCAATCAGGCTCTCATTTCAGTTGTTTGATATTTTTGGGGTCAATTATTGATGACTAGACTGTATGGGTTTTATTAATTTTACAGGCTGTACAGTTACTTACATTAAAGTTAGTTGAACAATGGTTGATGGTTACCTCATTGGTGATTATACCCACATTTCGTTATATTTACACGTATAGGCATAAAATAATTGAAAAGAATTGAAGAGACATCAATTTATTGGACATCTATTTGGTCGGTTTCGTCACTGTCTTGTTGTGTTTCCTGGCAAACTTCAGATTCTTCAAGAACTTAGGATCAACCTGTGAACAAATAAAATCATATAAACAACTTTAAAAATTAATGACCTTCTCATTAAAAGTATTATGTCAGATGGCCAGCTCATTGAAGCCCATATTGACTATCATGCATTACATAATTTCATAATACTTACTATTATAATCTTCCCATCAAAAGGACCTAAATTCTGACATGAAATTGACTATAAATAAATGTTCCTGTTCATGTAGTTTAGTTCTGTTTAAATTGACAACAATGATTTCTAAGCATTCCTATAAACAATTGTGTATATATATTTATTTCATTTTATTTGACTGTTTGGTTGTTAGACAAGTGTCACAATACATCTGTTATGATAACAAATGATCTTGGTTACTGATCCTTTAATATATGGCCATGGTAAGAGTCTGATCTAAAAAGGTATATTTAACCAGACATGGGTAAATGGCCATTTTATTTTATCTGGCTAAGGTGTAGCATATCAAGTCTTACTAAGTACTTGAACAATATTTGTGACATTTTTGCACTGAAAGTCCAGGTCACAAGTAAACTAGGCAAAAGTTTGATGTCAAAAGACAATGACTAAGTGACAGCTGGGGATGTATAATCTCTATAGAAATGATATGTACCAATGCTAAAATAGCTCCTAACCAAATATCAGTGACCTACCACTAGCGGTTCACTATCAACTAATCTAATCACAAAATAATACATTGTGACCCTGTAGTACAGTATATCCAAGTCTCACTTTTTTTTACTTTGATAAATCAAGAAAATGAATTTAAAATGGAGATAAAGTATCTTTACAAAAATACACAACTTCGAGGAAAGTTCAAAATGGAAAGTTCCTTATCAAATGACAAAATCAAGAGCTCCAACACATCAAACCATTTTATAGTTTAACAATTTTCCCAATTTGGTGGAAGGGCTCAAATAATTGGTTTTGTAATCTTGACAAAAAATTTTGAATATGCACATTAAAACCTTATCATCTTTATTACATCTTACTTGCCAGATTGGTTGTTAGATAAGTGTCACAATACATTTGTTATAATAACAAACGATCTTGGTTACTGATCCATTAATATTTGGTCATGTAAAGAGTCTGATCTAAAAAGTTATATTTAACCAGATATGGGTAAATGGCCATTTTATTTTATCTGGTACAAATTGTGCATATCAAGGATTACTCTATTTTAAATATTCTCCCACTTTTTTTATCAGCAGCCAAAGGCACAGGGGGCCAGGGTTACCCTTTTTCATGGAAAAATTTTGTTGATTATAAAAGGAATCACTGAAGCATGACTGGAGCCAAACTATGTTAACTAATTATGTTACTGATTTTGAATTCATTTATTTGGTCCACCTAAGGAGTCTTGCTTCATATATAATGACAATCATTTACTACCTTCTTCTCAATTTATCTCCCACAATATTACATATGTAGGCTATAGTCTCTTCCAAACCTAAATCTTATCCTCATTTCATTGTCAGTCAAATTGTTTAGATGTGAAACCATTCCTCTGAAAATTCTCTCTTTTCTTTGCCTAGGTACCATTAACAGAGCAGCCATTTTATCAATTAAAACGCTTCCTTAAGTATTTAACAAAGGTCTATAGCAGCGTTAGATTTTATAGAAGTTATCGACAGTTTAACATTGCGTTAAATCTAACGTAGAGATGAACAACAGGATTAACCATACGTTAAATTTTAACGAAGCGTTAGCATATTTTAACGACAGCATTAGACTTAACGACAAGTTGAACAACCGGCCCCTGTTGGGCAAAATATTTTTACATGTTGATAAATTTGAAGAGATCATTTCAAACTGCAATTTGGGTCAACATTTCTATTTGTTTACATGCAAGGACAGAGAATTTCAAATGTGCAGTTTTTACTAACTTTTTTGTTTTACTTTATTTGCCAGATTGGTTGTTAGACAAGTGTCACAATACATTTGTTATAATAACAAACGATCTTGGTTACTGATCCATTAATATTTGGCCATGTAAAGAGTCTGATCTAAAAAGATATATTTAACCAGACATGGGTAATGGCCATTATATTTTATTTGGCACAGGTGATCAATGGATTGCTTTTAATTGTTTACAATTTTGCATTGATAGTGCTGCAACTTTTTGCTTTAATATTAGAGATCAAAAGCTAAAAAAAACCTTTTAATATTTACAATCAAAATAAAAGAACAGAGTTCCAATGCCTCCACTGTTGCCCTTTTTTTAATATTTCTAAGTGGCATAACACTTCAATTTAAATGGGATATGTGGCCATTGGACACAGATGATGCCCCCTGCTTGTGTAACATATAAAGTTATAAAGGGACACAACTGAAAAAAGGAGAAGTAACGCTACCCAAATTTGAACTTGATTTGTATTTTGTGGTAATAACAATTGTGTACAAGTTTCATAACATTTGTTGAGGCTAACTTGTTACAGAATGGAAACAAAAAAATCAGCAATTTTCCATTTGTAAAGGGGCAGAACTCTAGAACAGTTAAAGTGACACCACCAAAATTCAAACTTGATCTGTATTTTATGGTTATAAACATTGTATATAAGTTTCATTGCATTTGGTTGAGGCAAACTAAAGTTATAGAAAGGAAACAAAAATTCAGCAATTTATCCACTTGTAAAGGGACATAACTCCACAACAATAAAGATGACACCCCAAAATTTCAAACTTGATCTGCATTTAGTGGAAATAAGCATTGTGTATGAGTTTCATAGCATTTTCTTGGGGCAAACTTAAGTTAGAGAATGGAAACAAAAAATTCAGCAATTATTCCATTTGTAAAGGGGCATAACTCTAGAACAGTGAAGTCACGCCACCAAAATTCAAACTTGATCTGTATTTAGAGGTAATAAGAATTGTGTACAAGTTTCATAACATTTGGTTGAGGCAATGTAAAGTTAATGAATGGAAACCAACTTAGGGACATACAGACAAGGGTAAAACTTAATGCCCCCTCAGCTACGAGAGGGGTAAATTAAGTGGGTCACCCACCATTTTAGAAATTATCCGAGATATTGCTGATATTAGCCTATAGTTCCAAGTTTTATAAAAATCTGGCAAGAATTGTACCTTTGAGAGGGCTAACGAGGCCATTTTTCATAAATTTAATTTTGACAGTACTAATAAATATAATTTGGTTTTGTGCAAGAACAAAGCATTTCTATTGTGTGCAGTTTTTACTAACTTTTTTGTTTTACTTTATTTGCCAGATTGGTTGTTAGATAAGTGTCACAATACATTTGTTATAATAAAAAACGATCTTGGTTACTGATCCATTAATATTTGGCCATGTAAAGAGTCTGATCTAAAAAGGTATATATTTAACCAGACATGGGTAAATGGCCATTTCATTTATGTGGTACAGATTATGCATATCAATGGATTGCTTTTAATTGTTTACAATTTTGCACTGAAAGTGCAGTTACTATCTGTTAGAGATCAAAAGGTAAAAAAACATTTTGAATTTAACGTTTATAATTCAAATAAAAGAGGAGAGCTGTTAATTAGTGCTTACTAGTGTTCTTGATATAGACTCCATGTTTTGGGTCCACCTAGTGGGGTAAATAGACTTTTTTGTAATTTTTAAAATAATAAATCTTGAAGTAGAAGGCAACAAATAAATCACTGCATTTCACTTGCTATACAGTTAACGTTGCAGTAAGAATAAATTACTTCAAACTCATCAACTGATAAAATAGTCTAGCTCCTCGATAGTATAAGGTTTTAGTTCCTGTATTTGGAATTTACAGAGTAAAACAATAATTCTTGCATTCCAATACGGACTGATTTAGCAGTTAGTATCATGTAGTATTGAACTCTCTATCTTAAATTAGTTCAACTTATTAGATACAGGAACTTCCATTATTAAAACAGTTAAAATGTCACAAGTTCTAAATATTGGTGAATAAGTTATTAATATAAACTTCTATGATTTCTAATCAGAAAACTGAAATTTATAAATAATATGAGTAAAATGTCATCAAATTGGTTAAAAGCATTAATTTTAATGGATTATAAATATAGTTGAATACACTGTATGTAATGAAAATTATCTCCCTTTTAGTTTTATATCAATTTTTCATAACTTATAATCTGATTTTTGTTATTTTAATTTAAAACAAATAATTAATTTATAAGAATAAAAGAAGTCCAGAATTGGTATTATCATAAAGTTTTGAAAATTCAGTCTGCACTATTAGCCCCAAGTACAATGCCCCATTCATGTAAATTTTCTATTCCAAATATTTGTTAAGACACAATATAATTGTTGGATCTTGATTTTCAGACTAGTAGTTGGCATAGATTTTGGTGCAGGCTGTTAATTAGTGTTTACTAGTGTTCTTGATATAGACTTTTTTGTACGACTTGCTTTATAATGACAATCATTCACTACCTGTTGGGCTAAATCTTTTCAAATGAAGAGATGATTTCAAACTGCAATTTGGGTCGACATTACTTTTTTGTTATGTTTAAGAACAAAGCATTTCTAATGTACAGATTATTTGACAACTTTTTTGTTTTACTTTATTTGCCAGATTGGTTGTTAGATAAGTGTCACAATACATTTGTTATAATAACAAACGATCTTGGTTACTGATCCATTAATATTTGGCCATGTAAAGAGTCTGATAAAAAAAGGTATATTTAACCAGACATGGGTAAATGGCCAATTTAGTTTTTTAATTAACAATCCTTAATAAGCGTGCTCACATATCCTACATCCCAACATTATTACTGGGCAAAACACAATCTCACCAGATTCCTAAGTTCAAAGACTTAAAACTTCTATAAAAGTCAACTGATAAAAAATTCTTATGGATGTGCAGCTTAACATATTATGTCCTCAATATAACTACTAAGTTTCATAAAATTATGTTGTGTGGTTTAAAGTGAATCCTAGTTTCATGTTGATATGTATATCTACATACTTTGCCCTACATAGTAAATCTACAAACAATTTAAAATTTTAAAATCTGTATTGTGGTTTCAAAGGAGTCGCAATGACAAACTGCTGAAGTAGTATATTTAGGCCAAAATTCTAAGTTCAAATAGGCATAACTTCTAGAATAAAGGTTGAATCATAATGTCATGTCAATACGCAAATATACATAGTATGTCCTTTATATTATCAGCAAAGTTTCATAAAATTATGCTGAGCCCTTCCAGAGAAGTTGTGATGGACATATACAGAATTTTTACAGATGGGTAAAAACATTATACCCTAGTACAGAACTTTGTTCTGTGTGATATAAATTTGTGAGATACATATATATCAAGGAGCTTAATCATAACTTACTCCTTTAAGTGAAGGATATCTGTATCTTTTTGGTTTGTGAAGGCCATTTCTGTGCTGTTTTCGATCTGAAATTAAACAAAAGGAAAACATAGAATAAAAGTTTCCAGTAAGTCTTTTTTTTTTACAAGCCATCTTATTTTAACAGAAGTAAAACAAGTATTTTGTGTTATATAATAACTTATGGGGTCATTGATGGAGCAGGAACTTAACCTTTCAGTAGCATAGCATTTTTTTCTACACTACAATTCACACATGATAACCAGATGCTCCGCAGGGCGTAGCTTTATACGACCACAGAGGTTGAACCCTGAACGGTTGGGGCAAGTATGGACACAACATTCAAGCTGGATTCAGCTCTAAATTTGGATTGTGATTAAATAGTTGACACAGCATAGGTTTCTGACACAGAATGAATGTGTTCTAATGAACTTAAAATTTTTGTTTTCTCTTAGAGCAATTCACTATGCTGTTGAATATTAATCCTCTCAAAAAAATGTTTGAAGAAATTTTCTTTTTTATTTATGAAATTTCAAATGAGAAAAATTGAACCCAATTTTTTTAATCACATCCCCCTTTCCCTTATTCCAAAACTAATCTCACTTAAAATTTCTAATGGAGTTTGCAACAATAACTACTCATTTAAATACATCATAAAATATTAAGATGTAAATAAACTGCTTGTTATCACTGAATGGTAAAGATTATTTTAATTTATCAGTTGGTAGTAAAAAGTGAATATACATTGTATATTGTATATAACAAAGATTTAAGCTGATTCTGGACAAAGAAAGATAACTCCAATTAAAAAAAATCTTGCTATTGCACAATATTTTGCAATTAGATATTTCTTGCTTACTATTCTGGACAAAGAAAGATAACTCTAATTAAAAAAAAATTTGCTATTTCACAATATTGTGCAATTAGATATTTCTTGCCACTGCGCAATACTGTGCAATTGAAAAGACTTGCTATTGCACAATACTTAATATAATAATTTTAGATCCTGATTTGGACCAACTTGAAAACTGGGCCCATAATAAAAAATCTAAGTACAGTTTTGGATTCAGCATATCAAAGAACCCCAAGATTTCAATTTTTGTTAAAATCAGACTAAGTTTAATTTTGGACCCTTTGGACTTTAGTGTAGACCAATTTAAAAACAGGACCAAAAATGAAGAATCTACATACACAGTTAGATTTGGTATATCAAAGAACCCCATTTATTCAATTTTTTATGAAATCAAACAAAGTTTAATTTTGGACCCCGATTTGGACCAACTTGAAAACTGGGCCAATAATCAAGAATCTAAGTACATTTTTAGATTCAGCATATCAAAGAACCTAACTGATTCATTTTTTGTCAAAATCAAACTAAGTTTAATTTTGGACCCTTTGGACCTTAATGTAGACCAATTTGAAAACGGGACCAAAAGTTAAGAATCTACATACACAGTCATGACAGTTAGATTCGGCATATCAAAGAACCCCAATTATTCAATTTTGATGAAATCAAACAAAGTTTAATTTTGGACCCTTTGGGCCCCTTATTCTGTTGGGACCAAAACTCCCAAAATCAATACCAACCTTCCTTTTATGGTCATAAACCTTGTGTTTAAATTTCATAGATTTCTATTTACTTATACTAACGTTATGGTGCGAAAACCAAGAAAAATGCTTATTTGGGTCCCTTTTTGGCCCCTAATTCCTAAACTGTTGGGACCTAAACTCCAAAAATCAATACCAACCTTCCTTTTGTAGTCATTAACATTGTGTTTAAATTTCATTGATTTCTATTTACTTAAACTAAAGTTATTGTGCGAAAACCAAGAACAATGCTTATTTGGGCCCTTTTTTGGCCCCTAATTCCTAAACTGTTGAAACCAAAACTCCCAAAATCAATCCCAACCGTTCTTTTGTGGTCATAAACCTTGTGTCAAAATTTCATAGATTTCTATTAACTTAAACTAAAGTTATAGTGCGAAATCAAGAAAATGCTTATTTGGGCCCTTTTTGGCCCCTAATTCCTAAAATGTTGAGAACAAAACTCCCAAAATCAATACCAACCTTCCTTTTGTGGTCATAAACCTTGTGTTAAAATTTCATAGATTTCCATTCACTTTTACTAAAGTTAGAGTGCGAAAACTAAAAGTATTCGGACGACGACGACGACGACGCCAACGTGATAGCAATATACGACGAAATTTTTTTCAAATTTTGCGATCGTATAAAAATGAACCTGAACCTTTCAGTAACATATCATAATTAATTTATGCCAAAGGTCAACTTTGCCTTTCAGGTTTTAGAAAAAAAAAAGAATATGGGGTTTGGGTTTGAATTGTTTTCCAATTTGCAATGAAGGGCCTTTTAATTAAGAAGATGAATATGAATTATGTGGAAAGCTTTTCAAATGTCTGACTACCTACTCTGATTATGAGCCGTATGATTCTTGGACTTTGCCATTCTGTTCTTTTTGCTTTAGTATTTCAGCCTGTAAAACACAAAACAATGTTATTGATAAAATATACTAATGTTTAAATTGAGGGAGAAAATACACAATCAAAACATTGTTGGTGCTTTGATCAGATAATCCAGCCAATCGATTAGCTAGATTGACATCTTATCTAATCTTCTGCCATTTTCATGAAATGATTTCCAGACAGATGGAAAGAGGCACTTTTTCTGTCAATTCTTATGTTGTTAAAATTACATAAATCAGGGCTTTCCCTTATAATTGAAGTAGTAGGCTAAATTACAATTATAGGTGGCTGTAACCTGCATTCTCGCTATCTCCTGGCACTTAATTTCATCTTTTAAGGAGGTAGACCTAGGTTTAGGGAAATAACTCTTAAAATCATCAGTACGTTTGTGTCAACCATTTTCCAAAATTATTTCTAAGCTTCTAGGTTACATAGATTATTTTCAATCTGTTTCAGGTAAATGCTTAAAAAACATTGATGAACTTGACTTTTACAAACGCTTAACTGGTTTAAAGAGTTCTTCTTTAGTTACGGAATACCATCAACTTTTTGAGGATTACTTTCCGGCGCATGCCTGTATGAGGTCGCTTTAAGTTAATTTCATTTTTTTTATTACTTTTATTTATTTATGAAATTTACAATTTTTTTAGTTTCAATTTTTACATTTTTTATATATATTTTTTTATAACTATAAGATAAAAACAATAAGCACATTTAGTTCAGATGAGAGTATGTTTTAAGGAGCACCTCATGAGTGAGTGCATCCTTAAAGTTGTCTGTAGTGGTTTGGTTTGAGATATCGGGTGGTAATTTGTTCCAATCTTTGATTGTTTGGCTGAAAAAAGAAAATTTAAAGGTGTCTTTATTACACTGAAGTTGTCTGTATGTCTGTTGATGGGTAGTTCTTGTTTTAGACTGGCTTTTTATGAGTATATCTTGCGATGGTATTGCAATTTCATTGTTGATGACTTTGTGCAACATTTGGAGTCTGGTTTTTAGTCTGCGTTCTTGTAAGGATTGCCATTTTAGATGTTCTATCATTTCAGATACACTGCTGGTATTGTGATATCTGTTGCAAGTATATCTTGCAGCTCTTCTTTGTACTTGTTCCAACTTATATATGTTTTCTGAGGTGTATGGATCCCAAACTGTACAGCAGTATTCTAATTTTGGTCTAACTATTGTTTGGTATGCTCTTTCCTGAACTAATTTAGAATTTATTTTTAGATTACGTCTGATGAATGCTAATGATTGGTTTGCTTTTGCTGCTGATTGTTGAATATGTTTGTTCCATTTGAGGTCTGAAGAAAGTGTAATGCCTAAATATTTTGCAGATTGAACTTGTTCTAAGATATGACCATGCATGTTGTAATAAAAATGTATTTGTTTTTTCTTTGTTGATACTCTAAGGATGTTACATTTGTCCGGGTGGAAAGACATGAGCCAGTCTTTCTCCCATTTTATAGCTGCTTCTATGTCTTCTTGAAGCTTTATGCAATCATTTTGGCAGGTTATAGGCCGATAGATTATGCTGTCGTCTGCAAAGAGTCTTATTTGGCTGTGTTTTAGATAGTCCGGTAGGTCTTTTATATATATGAGAAAGAGTATTGGACCTAGTACAGTCCCCTGAGGAACACCTGATGTTACTGGAATTATGTTGGAAGTTGTGTTTTCGAGGAGTACTGTTTGGGTTCTATTGGAGAGGAATGAATCGATCCAATGAATTGCTTGATCAGAGATGCCATAGTGTTTTAATTTGTAAAGAAGGCGTTTGTGTGGCACTTTATCAAACGCTTTCGCAAAGTCCATGATTACTAGATCAGTTTGGATATTTTTGTCGTTGTTTTGAGCAAGTTGGTGTACAAGAGAAATTACTTGTGATTCACATGATCTTTTAGATCTGAAGCCATGTTGTAGTTCATACAATATTTTGTTTGTTTCTAGGTGTTTCATCATGTTACTTGCTAATATATGTTCTAGTAATTTACATGAGATGCAGGTAAGTGATATTGGTCTGTAATTTCCAGGATGATGTTTGTCTCCTTTTTTAAATACTGGTGTAACGTTAGCATGGTTCCAGTCTGAAGGTACTTTGCCTGTCTCAAGAGATTTGTTGAAGATGATAGTAAGAATGTATGAAGTTATTTCAATGTTTTCTTTAAGTATTTTGCCAGCGATAGTATCTGGTCCTGTAGCTTTGTTAGTGTTTATATTTTTTATTAGTTTATATACTCCTTCTCTACTGATGTTAATTTTTTCCATTTTAGGGTGTGCACTAGGTTCTTTGGTTGGTATTTCTATATTTTTTTCAGATGTGAAAGCTGATTGGAATTGCTTATTAAGGATGTTTGCTTTCTCAGAGGGGTTTGTATGAAGGGTACCTTCACTTCGTAATGGTGCAATGCCGGTGTTCTCATTTCTTTGGCTTTTAATATATGAGTATAATTTTTTGGGTTGCTTGTTGAAACATTGTTGGTCTGGTTCTTTTATGTCAATGTCGAAGATCATATTTTCAATATATGCCCAGTATGCTTTTCTCATCTCTTTTTGGAGTTTAGTCTTTATCTCTTTGTAATTGCTGTTGTAGGATGAGTCATGTTTTTTCTTTTTGTAAAGTTTGTTTTTCTTTCTGATGAGTCTTTTTAGGTCTCTATTTACCCATGGTAGTTTTGATTTTTTTCCAATTTCTTTGGTAGGTATGTTTTTGTTGATGGTTTCTGTCGTTTTGGTTTTGAAGGTGTTCCACAGATCGTCGACAGTCATATTTTTCTTGATCACTTTTAAGTTATCATGAATTATTTCAAGATCTTTCTTTATGTTCTCCCAGTTTGCTTTTTTGTAAATAAGTACTTTATGCGGGTGTTGTTTTGGTGATGGTAAAGCAAAATTAATCTCACAGAAGACAATGTCGTGGTCACTTCCTCCTATAGGTGGGAGGGTCTCAATTCTGTTGACAAAGGATGGGTTTGTCATGCACATTAAGTCTAATGTTCTATCATTTCTGGTTTTTTTGTTTATTACTTGTGCTAAATTGTTATCGTCCAGAATATTAAGCAGTTGTTGGTGTAATGCTGAGTCTGGTTTATTAGGTACTATCAAGTTTTTCTCCCAGTTTATGTGGCCGAGATTGAAGTCACCACTTAGCCAGATGTTTGCATTTGCTTTCTTGCATGCAGTATTAAGAGAGATACCCATGTTCTCTAAAGATTCCCCTTTATCTGAAGGTGGTCTATAGTACGCACCTAAGTATAATGTTTTATTGTTTGGAGATGTTATTTTTGCCCAAACTATTTCACAGTCTGTGTCAAATTCAGTTACTTGTGATGAGATGTATTTATTTGAGACTGCTAGCAATACTCCTCCATATCCGTCTTTTCTATTTTTGTTGTAAACAGTGTATTTAGATGGTGATATATACTCGTACGGTGATATAGTATTTGAGAGCCAGGTTTCTGTGCCATAGATTATGTCTGGATCACAGGACTCAATTATTTGTTCTATTTCAGGTTTCTTATTTTTCATAGACTGAAAGTTTATGGTTAATGTTCTCAGTGGTGTTTTACTTGGTTTTGGTTTGCTTTTGTGATTTTTGTATTGACCATGCTTTTTTGGTAATGGTGAGGATGTGAAATTAGGTGGACCAATGTTTTCAACATCATTAGGCTCATTGCTTATGTCTAATTCTGAATAACTATTTGATGTCTCAATAGTGGTGTTGAAAAAGGTTGTGGAGAAGTTTGGCATTCCACAGTTAATGCATTCCCATGAGATGTTACTATGTCCTAATATTTCATACATGGAGTGGTTTATTTGTTGGCAATTGATGTGGTACCACTGTCCACAGCTGTCACAGCAGACTGCTTCAGTTTTCCATGTGACTGCACGGTTGCATGTTCCGCAAGGATATTTTGGTGTACGTGGCCCTGGATTTGGTTCAGGTGCATATGAGTTTGTAAGTAGCAGACTACATAGATACATAAGTACTAATTTGTCATATTTTATTAATGATTTCTTAGACTGTATATTTAATATCAATGTTGATATGTTGGACTTACTTGTTTCTTGAGATGACAAGGTTACTGACCATGATCGATCTGGAGCTTCGCTGTTAAGCTGTACATGAGTGTTATTTGTCATTGTCACAGCATTACAGTTGACATACATATCTAAATTTAATGATTTTGCAATGCAAGTCAATATAAAGACTGTTGCAAGTATAGATTTGATTGTATTCATGTTGTAAAAGACAGTTGGTAATAGAGTAGAAAATAGAGGGATGTTAGTACAGGTAGACTTACAGAGTTAATTCTTCGTCCCTTGGGCGACTCAAGGGTGCAAGGTAACTGTCTCTTGATTTAGCCTGTTTTGTTTTGGAAAGAACGTGATAGATTGTTTACTTCCGGTTTGTGTTGGTCACATGATTTATTTGGCAGTAGCAACTGTCAAATTTGACAAGTTTTTCAGTTTTTGATTTAGGTAAATATGAGCATAAATTTTTTACCAATATGTTGATAAGGTAGATTTACAATGATTTGGATAATCAAAATTATAAAAAGATCGTGATTTAAGTAAAAATTTCAATATTTTCTTGGAGCACAAATTTTGACCTACTTCCTCGTTCAGTTATTTCCCTTAACCTAGGTCTACCCCCTTAAATGACCATTTTTTATCTATGAAATTAAAGAAAAAAAAATCTGAAAGAAATGTCTTTTTTTTTTTATGTAACGGTTTGTTTTTTATTTTCTTTATCTTATGCTTAAAATCCATTTGGTTTTAAAGAAGTTTTATATATAAAATAATCCAATTTGTTAGAAATCTTGATCGATTTATTTTGCTTAATTACGTGAATTTATAAACAAATGACCCCCCTTATTTTTCTCGTCGTTAAAAACTTCCATTTGTTGTACTTGAATTCATGTGAACTAAATTTAGCCCAAGGTAAACACGACTTTTCATCCTTGTTTATCGTGACCGTGACTATGTGACAATCGGCTGCCTTTAAACATTTGAAAAAGATATTTTTTTCTTTTTGAATTTATATTTTTTTCAGTGAAGTAGTCGGCACTTGAAGCCACTGTACAGACGTCTACCGGCTACTTTGGAAAGCCCTGATAAATATAACCTTGGTATACCAATTACCCATGATTTCAAAATGGTTTCCCAAGATACATCACTTCTGGCTGTGGCTTGTATATATGCAAAATATCAAAATTGGTAAAATTTAATTGACCCAAATATCCGGAACATTTGATTAATATTATCCTATATTCAGTTCTGCAAAGTTTTACAGAGTTTGGTATTTTATACTCGCCCAAGTGATGTACTGTACAAAACGTATCTTGGAAATCATTTTGAATATTACCCCAACTCTAATAGGTATCTTATTTTATCATATTTTGGGGATATTTCTGGAATTATTTTGCACCAATATGCACAAAAATTTGTAACCCTGTGTCTCGCCTACTTTTGCTGTTAATCACAGGCTCAACAAAAATGAGGAAACTTGTATGATTTATCCCTGACATGACCGCTACGTACCTGTTCGCCCTGATTTTTATTTTTTTCTCATTGTTGTTCAGTTGCATAATGTTTATTATTTGAACAGAATATGTTAAGGTTCATGTGGACATATTTTAAGCATATCATGCCCTAGGTAAATATATTTCTAATATGTTTTATGTTTTAGAAAAATAAAAATTTAACAGAATTTGCCGTACACTTTTTTTCATTCCTTCAGAAAGTGCTAAAATAAGCTAAGATGGAAAAGAGGTTTGAGAACATCCCCATGGGTAATAATTGAAGTGAGCTGTATTAATTGACATGGACAAGATACATTTTTGTAGACAATAGATACCCGACAATAATTGAGGATTAAACTGTGAACCTGGGTGGACCATATCAAACGAAACTCAACTATTAGTTAATTTTATCATCTTCTGCAGGGACGAAAAAAAGTGCACTGCAAAATCCAGTTAGGTTTTTAATTTTCTAAATCATACAATGCATTTGAATTTAAGGTTCATCTACCTTCATGACGAAAAAACAGTAAAAATTGTTGCCAAATAATGTTAACGGAAATTTTTAAACAATAAAAAAATTGACCGATTTTGACGAATCATGTTAAATTTATCTCAAAAATGACATTATACAGGATAATAATAATACGAGACCTCTGACAAATCACGATAAGATTAAGGATCAAGGTAAAATTTTAAACAATTTGAAGCCAACGGTAGCTGAAAATGACCATTTGACGCCTGACTGTAAAGGGCATTACTACCTGCCTCATGTATGTCACTGAACAAGCTTTCTTTTGTGTTGTCAGAAATTCAAGGAATATATACCATATAAATATCTAAATAAGTTTATTAAAATTCGTATGCCCTTTATATTGATATTTCTTTTAACTTTATTAAGGTAGGTTGAACGAACCCAGCGCGAACAGACCCTAGACCGGCCAACTATATTGATAATTGTCGGAGGTAAAAAAAAATGGAAAAACATCTTCAACAAACGTCAATATATACGTACTGTACGAGATCTAACGTATTTCATTAACAAAATCATCGACTCTTCTACAAGAAAAATCAAAATAACAAAACACAGTCAACACGGTGAAATATAACTGATAAATATCACCTTTGATACATATAAATATTTTCTTAACTACGAAAGGTTTGAAAGACCTATATTGGTTTTGCCTTAAAAAGTAGTAAATTCATAAAACACTTCAATTTAAAGGATAGATGGACACAGATTATTATAAACATAAAGTATTTACACTACAGGCAGTCAGAAAGTGAAACCGGAAAAGGAAGTGAGGGAGAATTTATTATTGTTCCGAACGGTCCAATTGTCGATTTGTTCTCCTGTAGTGTTATTAATTTTTGTTAAATGTTGCCTTTTGCGTGGAATGTCATAAAACTACTTTTGCTAATAAACAGAACATAAGTTCTACCAGTATTTTTTTATTTATGATCCCATCGTTCTACGGATCTCATTCGGATCTCCTCTGGACTGTCATTGATGGGCAGATGTCAAAACTGCAGAAATGTTGATTGTTTTCTGCAACTGAAGAAGAAATGCCTCAATATAGAAAAACTAAGTAATGGGTATTATAGTTATACAATCGATACAAATTTGTAATTCTGCTGAGTCAAAACCAGTAACCTATTTCAAAGGATTTGTATAGAGTATAGTATATGTCTTCTTCTGTTTTGTGATTGATCCTTGATTTTTTCCAACTGATACTGAATCCTAAAAGGTTTCATGGTGTTCCATCCCCAAGTTGATCAGACACAATTTGTTTGGGCCACAGTCTAGTCCAAATAATTATGACGTCTTGAAAGGCTTTTTAATCATGTTAAATTTTTTACTTTGACGCCTTCTGGGGCAGCTAATATATATATATACTGTGGAAGCAAAAAAAATAAAATCGCCTTTCAAGACATCATAATCATTTGGACTAGGCCAGTGATGATGTTGATCTGTCACAAATCAATTTAGCCCACATTAATGATACATGTATTTAAAGTTGATTCATGTCGTATTCATGGCAGCTACAGTATATGAACAGATAAAAAATGTTTTTATCCAATCCAATATAACAGTACTTGGTCCTATCTTATTCCTGGTGTACATAAACGATCTGAATGATTATATAAAACATGGCACTCTTAGACTTTTTGCAGATGATAGCATCATATACATTTGTACAAAACCATTAAAAATAAAGATGACTCAAAAAAATTACTAGAAGACCTAACAGCAGCTGCAAAGTGGGAAGAGGACTGGCTCATGTCCTTCCATCCGGACAAGTGTTCATTCCTCCAAGTAACAACAAAGAAAACACCTCTCCCATATGACTACATCTTACATGGGCACACTTTGCAACAAGAAACATCCACTAAATATCTTGGCTTAACAATACAAACTGATTTAAAATTTAACAAACACATAAATAACATCACAGCAAATGCAACAAAACAACTGAATTTTATCAAAAGAAACCTTAAAGTCAGCTCGCAGTCAGTTAAAGAAAAGGCCTATATCTCAATCGTGAGACCAAAGCTAGAGTATATGGTAGCTGCATCTGGGACCCACATACAAAATCTCAAAAATCACAAATAGAAATGGTCCAAAGACGTGCAGCCAGGTATATATGTAATCGATATCATAACACCAGCTCTGTGACAAACATGCTTAACCATCTTAACTGGCCAACACTTGAACTTAGAAGAATAAGAACAAGGCTTATATTTTTCTTTAAAATTATACACCACCAAGTAGCAATATACCCCATGAACCTGTTAATACCATCAGACAGTCGAACAAGACAATACACTCACAGTCACTCATTCAGGCACATACAGGCAAAAAAAGACTCATATAAATTTTCATTCTATCCTAGGACAATCGTCCAATGGAACCTTTTACCAGTTACTGCTGTCCAATGCACCACAGTTGAAGCATTCAGAGAACAGATTCCTATATCTGTTCTCAACCAATACTACACCATGTAATGTAACACCTTGTAAATAGTTTTATCTTATATGTACAGTGAAAATCAAAAACAAGTTATTATTTCGTTAATAAATTATTTTTTTTTAATGTAAATATAAAATTGTAAATTTTACCCACGCATGCACGGCACATAGTCATCAATATTATGATGGAGTGCGGAAACTAAAAGAAGAAGAATATTCAATATTTATTTTTTGGAAAGAGCACAATAGAGGCGTATCCAAATACAGACAATAATAATAATTTATAGGCTAATAAAACACAATGCTTCTTCTGTGGTTGCAAAAATCAAGATAATAAACAAGAGCTTAATAAATAGACGTATTTACACTTGTATGCAAATTTGTCCGCCATTACGTAAAATCACACAGGTTCCCGTAAACTTTGACATCATAATTTAAATTATTTGACGTCACAATTTAAAAGTGATTGTTGCTTGACGTCAAAAGGTGATTCGGAGTAGATCTAAGGTCATTCGGAGGCAAGATTTGAACAGCTAAATACCAAAAGTGTAAATACGCTTATACCTTCCCATGAGGTGCAACTTGTGCAAAGGCCTCCCGAATCATCTTCATGGATTTAATCACATCTTTCCAGGATTACTACATTATGTAAATGTATATATAGAAACCTAAAAAAGAATTTATATGAAACTTAATAGAATATCACACACATGTGACTTTGTTCACCATTATATCAATATCAAAAGTGATTACCAGAATAAAGAACAAAAGAAATAAAGTACAAAACATAATGATCAATAGAAATAAAGTAGCGTGTGATCCCAATGAACCATGAAAAGAAATCCTTTGAAGAAAAATATAGGAAACCGAAGTTACGGTAACCAGTACAAATCATCATCTGTCAAATTCCAAATGTCTAATATAAGTTAAAAAAATGAACTTAAGAATGTATTCGTTCATTGTGCGTTTATTTGTGTCACTTCGTTTTTGGATTGAGTTAAGTCATTCCAATTGATATTTTATACTGTGTCTTTCTATGTTGTGATGGTATACTACTGTTTTAGAAAAGGGAGAAAGTTTGGTAACATTAAAACGTTTAATCCCACTGCAATTGTTTGCACCTGTTCTAACTTCAACTTCTAAGTCAGGAATCTGTTGTCTGTTTATGTGGTTCATAAGTGTTTCTCATTTCACGTTTTTTATATAGATTAGTAAGTTGGTTTTCCTGTTTGAATGGTTTTACACTAGTCAATTTTAGGGCCCATTATAGCTTGTTGTTTGGTGTGAGTCTAGTCTCTGTGTTGAAGACTGTACCTTCACCTATAATGTTTTACTTTTATAAATTTTAATTGTGACTTGGATGGAGAGTTGTCTCGTTGGCAGTTATACCACATCTTCCTATATATCTAATTAAGAAAATAAATAATCAATTAATTACAATCTGTAATTAATATGTCCATACTGTTAATTATCAATATAAGTCATATATACAAAACATATAATATACAAAATAAAAAACTATAGACTAAATATAGAAATATACACAATTACTATTAAAACCTATGAAATACAGTCTACCACACCAGCATTCTTTTATATTTTAATTTAATGACAATGTCTGATTAATATGTAAATTTGTACCATGTTTAACCCCACCTCATTTTTGTCCAAAGTCAGGAGCCTCTGACCTAGGTAAGTCTTGTAGGATATTTAATTTTAGTTCATTTATCATTTTATATGTTTTGGAGTTAAGTATGACTTTATTATCACTGAAATAGTACACATTTTTGTTTAGGGGCCAGCTGAAACACGCCTCCAGGTGCTGGATTTTTTTTAACTGTTTTGAAGACCCATTGATGGCCTTTGGCTCTTTTCTAATCTTTGGTCCAGTTGTTGTCTCTTTTACACATTCCCCGTTTCCATTCTAAATTTTATTGTACAAATGTAGTTACACTAGATCACTTTTGATTCCAGTTACTGCTGATGTCATCAAGTTCAGTATTTTGTTTCCATGTATCTCAATGAAATATATACATAAGTGTATACGTAGTCTTTCAAAATTTGAACTAATTAAAGATTTTATAAATTAAACAAGAAGTGAGACAGTAAAACTGAATGTCCATCAATTTTTATGCCCCACCTAGGATAGTAGTGGGGCATTATGTTTTCTGGTCTGTGTGTCCATCCGTTCGTTTGTTCCTCTGTCCCTCTTCATGTTAAAGTTTTTGATGAAGTTAAAGTCCATTCATCTTGAAACTTAGTACACATGTTCCCTATGATATGATCTTTCTATTATTTGGGGCATCCATGAACTGGGGACACATTCTTGTTTTAAAAAAATTGAATTCAAGAATAAGGTACTTTGTCATGTTAGTCATGTTAGTACTGCCATGTGCATATCTATATTTATATAAGTATTGACAGAACAATGAAAATGTATAGATATATATAGGAAGATGTGGTATGAGTGCCAATGAGACAACTCTCTGTCCAAGTCACAATTTATAAAAGTAAGCAATTATAGGTCAAGGTACAGCCTTCAACACTGAGCCTAGGCTCACAATGCACATTTATCTCTAAAAAATAATAAAAAGAGTTTTCAAATTGTTCTGATTATTCTTCAATCATTACTACTCATTAGTTGGTTGTGTACATATATGATGATTGATGAAATGTCTACCAATTCCTGTTCCTAAACTTGTCAAGTTAAAATAATTAAGTTATACTAAAACATATACATGTGTATGGTTATAAATCATAGCCTTACAGGGTTTGTTCCTTCATCGACCTTCTCCTTGTTATGTTGGGGCCTTGGTGGCCTAGTGGTCTAAGTACTACTACTGAAATCACTAGCCAGTTGTGAGTTTCGAACCCCGCTCGTGCAGTTGCACTCAGCTCCAATCTTAATTGACTAGGATTGTCAGTTTTCCTATCGAAGGTTGGTGGTTTTCTCCAAGCACTCCAATCTTAATTGACTAGGATTGTCAGTTTTCCTATCTCAGGTCGTGGTTTTCTCCAGGCAATAACCTTGTAATACTGGTATGCCAAAATGAAGGTATTGATAGATTGTAGGACTATGAATGTACATAAACTAATTTATAAACCAAAAAAAATCAATATTTGTACTGGTAAAAACAAGATCTAATTAAAGTGTTCAATTGATAACCTTATAGAATAAATTTATTTAATAGATCGATAAATTTACCTAAATCATATCTAAATTTATGGGCTTGATTAACTACATCACTGCAAAAATTTGGTGGTGCTATCCTCTTTGTAAGTATTTTGTTAGTTTTCTACAGGTACATGTTCAGCCAAATTTACAAACTTAATCTTTGTATCTATCAAAGCTACATGTATGAAAGAATTGGGTAAATGTTTTCAGTGATTTGTGGTAACAAAATCCTTGAATCTTGAATTGAAACCCTTCTACCCTTGATATTTTACAGCATTTTTATAGTTGAAACTTGAGCCACTTTCCCCCATAGTTCAAGCATGGCAACTTCGAGTGAGGTAAGAGAGGGCTTCTTATGCCCAATGTGTATGAAGGATCTAGGAACAGTATCCATGTTACAAGATCATTTTGAGGAAGAACATTCAAATGAAGACAAAGACGTGCTGCAGCAGTTGAGAGGTACTTAGATAAATGATGAGGTGTAACTTATTGTTACTACATTTATATGACAAGAGCTTTATAATATATGAGACGGGAGGTGGAATCAATGTGACAAAAACCAAACAACAATAATGTTTGTGTATCATGAATTCTGACTTGGCTGTCAGATGAACAATATTTGGATTATGATTAGTATCTCTTAATAATATTATGCAAATAGACGGGTGATAAGAAAAAAAGATTTGAAAAACATTGATAAACAAAATTTGAAACTTCTTACTGAGTCCCTTTGACTTTGCCCCCAGGTCATGTAAATCCTGCATATTCTCATATGATTTTCAATAAAACAATTGATACACTAAGAATGCTAGGTTGTGAACAAGCTTTTAGTTTTAGGAAATTATTGTTTTGTGACAAAATATGAGATAACTAAAAAACCATTTAGGATGAAGTATTGGTGTGTTTGATCTTTAACAGTTGAGTGTGATGTATGCTTTGATTACTTTCCTTTCAGTTATGTGTATTTTTGCATCAATAACCCAAGTTGCTACTTTCTGTACTTGAACATTGAGGTTTGTTTGTTGTTCTTTTTTAGGATTATTTGGTAAAGCTAAGAAGAAGATATTAGGAGAGAAAGAGAACCATGATTATGTAGATCAATCTGATTCTGTTACTGACACCTATTCTGCTAACTTGACTAAAACTGGCTATGATTCTTCACTATGGGATCCTCAGGAAATAGGTTTGGAAAATTGAAGAATAGTGGCTTTTGTTTCTGACATATTTCATATAAAAACAAGGAGATGTGGTTTGAATTCCAATGAGACAACTCTCCAGCAAAGCTCAAATAAAGTTGATGTAATAAAATGTAGAATGGAAGCAGTTATAAGCAACCTTACAGCCCTCAACAATAAGAAAAACTGCATATAGGTGGCTCTAGCCTTTAAAAAAAGGCCCATACATGGAAAAATATGAATCAATTAAATTGAGAAAACTAAACCCCTAGTTTATTAGAAAACCATTTACCAAAAATAATATGACAGACATGAATTAAGGACAACCATTGTAAAATTGGGATTTGGGACATTAACTTTACTACCTGTAACTAAACCTGACTATAGCATGTATAGTACACTTTGAAAGCTGCAAAATGTTTTCCTCTATATCTATTAAAAAGATGGAAGAACCTACGTTTTTATTTTGTACATGTATACCAGCATTACAATAAAGCTCAAAATGAAATTCTAAGCCAGAACTATTAAAACCTTGTTATTACATTAAAATATGAATGGATTGATTTGAGCTTTCACACAGAGTATACTAAGTGAATTCAGAAACCTCATGAATGTGTGATCCCTTAATATTTTGTAGGTATGATTAGAAGTCATACTGATGTATTCAAAGCTACAAGGGGAGCTAGAGTAGACAGATTTGTTGTTGAGACAAACAAACTAATTATTCGACTGGATAAATTAACAGGAAGTAATTCACCTACTGACACAGGGAAAAGGAAAGGTAAGTCATCCACCTACTGACATGGGGAAAAGCAAAGGTAAGTCATCCACCCACTGACACGGGGAAAAGGAAAGGTAAGTCATCCACCTACTGACATGGGGAAAAGGAAAGGTAAGTCATCCACCCACTGACACGGGGAAAAGCAAAGGTAAGTCATCCACCCACTGACACGGGGAAAAGGAAAGGTAAGTCATCCACCTACCGACACGGGGACAAGGAAAGGTAAGTCATCCACCTACCGACACGGGGAAAAGGAAAGGTAAGTCATCCACCTACCGACACGGGGAAAAGGAAAGGTAAGTCATCCACCTACCGACACGGGGACAAGGAAAGGTAAGTCATCCACCTACCGACACGGGGACAAGGAAAGGTAAGTCATCCACCTACCGACACGGGGACAAGGAAAGGTAAGTCATCCACCTACCGACACGGGGACAAGGAAAGGTAAGTCATCCACCTACCGACACGGGGACAAGGAAAGGTAAGTCATCCACCTACCGACACTGGGACAAGGAAAGGTAAGTCATCCACCTACCGACACGGGGACAAGGAAAGGTAAGTCATCCACCTACTGACACGGGGAAAAGGAAAGGTAAGTAATTCTCCCACTGTCACAGGGACAAGGAAATTTACATGTTACCATTTTCAGGGAAACATTCCCATTTGTTCTGTCATTTTAGTTGAAAAAAAGGACTGAATCCAATAAATCTGGCAAATTAGATACATACATCTTATGAACTTCCTTAGAGTTTGGATTTTTGTTTTTCCATTGAATGTCAGATGTTAGTTAATAATCCCTGAAAACTATGTTATTGTTGATTTTCATTAAATGTAATAAAAAAAATCAGTCTGATACTTCATAAATATTTTGAACTGTTATATCTTTCTATTGTTAAGTATACATAAAGACAATATTAATATCAATAGAACTTGAATACATTTTAATTAAACTAATAATGTATATTCTCCCTTTGAAACATGTAAAATACATATGTTATCACAGTTCTTTGATTTTTAGCTCACCTGGCCCAAAGGGCCAAGTGAGCTTTTCTCATCACTTGGCGTCCGTCGTCGTTAACTTTTACAAAAATCTTCTTCTCTGAAAATACTGAGCCAAACTTAACCAAACATGGCCAAAATCATTATTAGGGTATCTAGTTTAAAAATTGTGTCCGGTAAACCAGCCAACAAACCAAGATGGCCACCATGGCTAAAAATAGAACATAGGGGTAAAATGCATTTTTTGGCTTATAACTCAAAAATCAAAACATTTAGAGCAAATCTGACATGGGGTTAATTTGTTCATCAGGTCAAGATCTATCTGCCAAGAAATTTACAGATGAATCCGACAACCCGTTGTTAGGTGGCTACCCCTGAATTGGTAATTTTAAGGAAATTTTGTTGTTTTTGGTTATTATCTTGAATATTATTATAGATAGAGATAAACTGTAAACAGCAAAAATGTTCAGCAAAGTAAGATTAACAAATAAGTCAACAGGGCCAAAATGGTCAGTTGACCCCTTTAAGAGTTATTGCCCTTTATAGTCAATTTTTAACCATTTTTCGTAAATCTTGTTTTCAAATATTTTGGCAACGAGCATCACTGAAGAGACATGTATTGTCGAAATGCGCATCTGGTGCAAGAAAATTGGTACCGTTAATTTTATTAGTTATCTTTTACAAAAATCTTCTCCTCTGAAACTACTGGGCCAAATTAAACCAAACTTAGCCATAATTTTCATTGGGGTATCTTGTTTAAAAATTGTGTCCGGTGACCAGGCAAACCAACCAAGATGGCTGCCATAGCTAAATATAGAACATAGGGGTAAAATGCAGTTTTTGGTTTATAACTCAAAAACCAAAGCATTTAGATCAAATCTGACAGGAGTAAATTTGTTTATCAGGTTAAGATCTATCTGCGTTAAAATGTTCAAATGAATTGGACTACTGGTTGATAGGTTGCTGCCCCTGAATTGGTAATTTTAAGGAAATTTTGCCGTTTTTTGCTATTATCTTGAATATTATTATAGATAGAGATAAACTGTAAACAGCAATAATTTACAGCAAAGTAAGATCTAAAAATAACTCAACATGACCAAAATGGTCAATTGACCCCCTAAGGAGATATTGCCCTTTATAGTCAATTTTTAACCATTTTTCATAAATCTTAGTTATCTGTTACAAAAATCTTCTCTTCTGAAACTACTGGGCCAAATTTAACCAAACTTGGCCACAATCATCATTTGGGGTATCTAGTTTAAAAAATGTGTGGCGTCACCCTGCAAACCAACTAAGATGGCCGCCATGGCTAAAAATAGAACATAGGGGTAAATTGTGGATTTTGGCTTATATCTCTGAAACCAAAGAATTTAGAGCAATCTGACGTGAGGTAAAATTGTTTAACATGTCAAGATCTATCTGCCCTGAAATTTTCAGACAAATCAGACAACCTGTTGTTGGGTTTCTGCCCCCCAATTAGTAATTTTAAGGAAACTGCAGATTTCGGTTATTATCTTAAATATTATTATAGATAGAGATAAACTGTAAACAGCAATAACGTTCAGCAAAATAAGATCTACAAATAAGTCAACATGACCAAAATTGTCAATTTTTTATAATTTTCATAAATTTTTGTAAATTTTTAGAAAATGTTTTCCACTGTAATTACTGGACCAAGTTCATTATAGATAGAGATAATTGTAGCAACAAGAATGTTCAATAAAGTAAGATCTACAAACACATCACCATCACCAAAACACAATTTTGTCATGAATTTATCTGTGTCCATTGTTTGATATGTACATAGACCCAAGGTGAGCGACACAGGCTCTTGAGAGCCTCTAGTTTAGTCCACAAAAAATGTATGTTATTTTTCTGTAACAACCCTATAGAGTTATATCCCTGACTGATATTGGGGCTACTACTTGTAGCCAACTATATGGTATAGATTTTTCTCATAGTTGCCTATCATTGCTTACATCAGCTTCCTTCCAGCTTTAGTGGATAGTTGTCTCATTGGCAATCATACCACATCTCCTAATTTTTATATTACTTTGATGCACAATAAAAAACATGATTTCAATATTTGATTTATTTTCAGCTTTTGAAAAATCTGTAGTTCCTTGGATGCCAGATAAATATGTACAGACATGTCCAGATTGTACCCGTAACTTTTCTCTGACCAGACGAAGACACCATTGTAGATTGTGTGGTGGAATTATGTGTGATAAATGTTCACATTTCCTTCCTCATACATTTGCAAGTAAGGGCTTGTTTTAATTAGTTTGCCTCAACAAAGTCTTTTTCACATTATTCTTTCACATACATTATAATTAGCAAGTAGGGGCTTGTTATCCTCTGCTGCAGGAGGCATGGAAATACCAGTTGTCCTTCTTCATGTTTGTAAGTGTGCTTTCATCCTGATCACTTGTTAGCACTCTCACAGGTAAAATTTTTGCCAGATTTTTATATGTGTGATAAATGTTTATTCTTTTTCACAATATGAAATTAAACTTGGATAACTTATATATTTGTGAAGTAAATTTGTGTAAATCATTTCAAAGACCAATAGCTACAGTTGGGTTAAATTCCTTCTTTGTGATACTCATTAACTTCATTCCAGTCATTTTAAAAACCTGTTACTCTTGAATGGAGGAAAAGGTAACTTTTGTGTTGCTTTTGGCTATAAGGCAGATATTAAATCACATAATTTACATGCTGAAAAAATCCAGGTATTTATCAATCAATCAAGAAAAATATTAATTTGTGTGGTGAAATAATGATTGTTGAATGTTTACAGAGAAACTTACAAACCCAGCTTTTCAGACAGAAATGGAGGTTGGTTTTCTAAAGAGAACAGGTAGCAATAGTAGCCTTAATTCATTAATGAGTCCTGAGGGAGAGGCTCATATACGTACATGCAATAACTGTCGTAAATTATTGGAGCGGAGAGATCAACAAATTCAACAACGTAATGTTAAACCACCAATAGTAATTATGTATGAGGTAATATATTCGTCATATGTATAAACAATTATGTTTACTTATAATACATTTTATCTTACCTGCTACATATTTATAGAGATATGATTGGTCAAAGGACTACATGTGGTGACTATGTATATTTGATATAGGGTGTCCTAAAAAATATAGGGTTAGTTACCTTACATGTTTTGTTACCATATGGGGTTAGTAAGGAGTTACATCCCTTTCAAAACAAAAAAGATGCCACAACCTTTTATAAACGAACAGTGAATTTTAAATTGGTATTTGCTGCCTCTAGGCCATGCACACAGCATTAAGGAGTAGGAGCAAAGACTTGTCAGCTCAGAGTCAGAAAAATTTGTCCGTGTAAGTAGACGACATGTGGACAATTACCATGTGAGCTAGCACGTTAAAAATCTGGATCAGCATGTTGGTTTAGTACAAAGCAGGGTTAACATTCATGTAACATTGACATGTTCTCGTCCTGAAACAAAGCAGGGTTAACCTTCATATAACATTGACATGTTCTCGTCCTGAAACAAAGCAGGGTTAATGTTCATATAACATCGTCATGTTCTAGTCCTGAAACAAAGCAGGGTTAACATTCATATAACATTGACATGTTCTCGTCCTGAAACAAAGCAGGGTTAACATTTACATAACATTGACATGTTCTCGTCCTGAAACAAAGCAGGGTTAACATTCATATAACATTGACATGTTCTCGTCCTGAATATGCATATGAATTTGCTGCTGGATGTTAAGCAGGTATCCATCATCATCTTACACTTCTTATTTTATATGTATTTTAGAATTTACAGTCTTATGTAGAAAATGCACAGATGTTATTGAAAGAGTTTATACCAATGGTAGAATCACTGAGGTTGGTTTTTATTATTAGATTAACTTGCATATACAGAAAAAAAAACACACCAAGAATTAGTAAAGATTCTGAATAGAAATTTTGAAAAAAAATGAAATGAGGCCATAAATGGACAAAATAGATTTACTTTTCAATGAACTTTATAGATTAATTATAATTATAGATTTATTATAATATGATTGAGCATAAATTATAAACAATGAAATTTGCAAGTTTACTTAACTGTGTATTTTTAAAAGCTTCATTTGAATAGCAAAACTCTTTTAGAATCAGATCTACAAAAAAGAGACGTGTAAACAATTCACATGTATATTCCTTTCAAAAGATAACTGCTATCAACTGCTTTGAACATTTGAATGAAATTGTTTTAATGTTATGGATTATGTTTGTACATTCTGTTATGAATTCTGATATATGCTGATGCATTGTTATGGGTTTATACCAGATATTCATAACATAATTAATAATGTGTTGTTAGACCTGATTTCAAATAAAGTGGATGTAAGCAATTACAGGCAAACATACAGCCTTAAATGTGTTAGTTCTAGATCAATGTTTGAACATTTTCTATGACTAATTCTTTTTTGCTGACTTTTTCAGTTGTGGTGAGTCAACCTATAACATGTACACAGCACAGCAGTATAGAAATAAAATCCTAAAGATGTATGAAAGTATTGACAGTGTTAGGTAAATATTAGTCAACTGATAATATATTATGTACACAGCACAACAGTAAAGAAATAAAATCCTAAAGATGTATGAAAGTATTGAAAGCTTTAAGCTATATTAGTAGATGCTTAATGGACATAAAACCTTCAAGATTATTAGGGCCATTCCAAATGGTGGGTCACCCTATAGTGATCAGTCTGTCAATCGGTCCTTCTGTCTATCCGTCTGTCTGTTGTAACAAATTGTGCCTTCTCTATACCTATATAACCCTTATAATTTCATACTTTATACTTGACATGCATATTAAATAATACCAGAGGGTGTGTCATAATGTATGTACAACTTACTAGGTCAAAAACTTAGGTTGACAACCCCATGTCCTATATGGTAAAGATACAATTTTTTACCACAAGTTATTCATAGCTGGGACCACAGAGATGGCTTCCATCTCAATGATGTCTAGTTTATTAAGATAAGATAAAGTCGGAGGAATTTCATACCATAAGTAATAGCTTTTTATATTATCTTTAAGTACTTTGCTGAAACAATAATCAAATGATTTATTTAATAAACACCTACTGATAAATAATTACGAAGTAAAACCAGATGAAACAATAGTATTTGGGATTTTTAATGAAAACTTATTTAACCCTTTCAACGCTATACACGGCATATGCCGTGATGACATACGCCGTCCCCCACTGCTATTCGCGACATATGCCGCGATGAAAACGGATTTTTCATAAGAACTCTTAAACCATTCGGTTTTCATTCGGGTCCTCTCTAATTTTTCCTTGTATGAATCGAGGATATACAAGGTCTCATTTGCGCTTGAAATCCCGGCAATTTTTATTGTAAAATCATGCAGTAGAAGGAAAATTGAAGGAAAATAAAAACAAATATTTTGACAAATGCAAATGGCGGAAATCGGAAATGAAGCTGTAAATATGGAAATATTTCAGCATTTCTATGGCGAAACTGATGACGAGATTAGTTAAAAGGTTTCTTGTTATCTCCATGTGTTTATTACATTCAATTCGAAATATGATTTGATCGATCATTATGAGACGTAGAAAAAGGGGGAAAACGGAGGTTGACTGAAAATTTTGAGGACGGAGCCACTGATTTGTGCCCCAATTACATAATACGTTGTGTATGGTGCAATACGCTACGGAATCGAGCAATTGGTGTCTTCTTTATTATATGGCAGATAAAACAACAAAACAGATGAAGACTAAAAGTAGTTTTTATTCAAAATTCAACACAAATGTAATAAATTACACCTTTTACCTGTTAATTACCTGAAAATGCAGGTAACCTGATAAAAAATTTACTGAAATAACTGCCTAACATTTCAGTTCATACTCTCCTGAGCATTTTTCATGCAATAACTTTCTCTGTATCTCTTATAATAAAAAAGATACAGCAGTCTGAAAAGGAATATACTGTTCCAATGAATGAACACAAAAAAAATGCAGCAGCAGCAGCCATTTTTGTCGAGCCTGCAACTTTTGTTGCAGAAAGCTCGACATAGGGATAGTGATCCGGCTACGGCGGCGGCTGCGGCGGCTAAGGCGGCGGTGTTAGCTAACTTCTTAAAAGCTTTATATTTTAGAAGGTGGAAGACCTGGATGCTTCATACTTTGTATATAGATGCCTCATGTTACGAAGTTTCCGTAAGTCACATGTCCAATGTCCTTGACCTCATTTTCATGGTTCAGTGACCACTTGAAAAAAAAGTTCAGATTTTTTGTAATGTTGAATTCTCTCTTATTATAAGTAATAGGATAACTGTATTTGATATGTGCGTACCTTGCAAGGTCCTCATGTCTGTCAGACAGTTTTCACTTGACCTCAACCTCATTTCATGGATCAGTAAACAAGGTTAAGTCCGTATCTCAGATACTATAAGCAATAGGGCTTGTATATTCGGTGTATGGAAAGACTGTAAGGTGTACATGTCCAACTGGCAGGTGTCATCTGACCTTGACCTCATTTTCATGGTTCAGTGGTTATAGTTAAATTTTTGTGTTTTGGTCTGGTTTTTAGCTCACCTGGCCCGAAGGGCCAAGTGAGCTATTCCCATCACTTTGCGTCCGGCGTCCGTCGTCGTCGTCCGTCGTCCGTCGTCGTTAACTTTTACAAAAATCTTCTCCTCTGAAACTACTGGGCCAAATTTAACCAAACTTGACCAAAATCATCATTGGGGTATCTAGTTTAAAAAATGTGTGGCGTGACCCGGCCAACCAACCAAGATGGCCGCCACGGCTAAAAATAGAACATAGGGGTAAAATGCAGTTTTTGGCTTATAACTCAAAAACCAAAGCATTTAGAGCAAATCTGACATGGGGTAAAAATGTTTATCAGGTCAAGATCTATCTCCCCTGAAATTTTCAGATGAATCGGTCAATCGGTTGTTGGGTTGCTGCCCCTGAATTGGTAATTTTGAGGAAATTTTGCTGTTTTTGGTTATTATCTTGAATATTATTATAGATAGAGATAAACTGTAAACAGCAATAATGTTCAGCAAAGTAAGATCTACAAATAAGTCAACATGACCAAAATGGTCAGTTGACCTGTTTAGGAGTTATTGCCCTTTATAGTCAATTTTTAACCATTTTTCGTTAATTAAAGTAATCTTTTACAAAAATCTTCTCCTCTGAAACTACTGGGCCAAATTAATCCAAACTTGGCCACAATCATCTTTGGGGTATCTAGTTTAAAAAATGTGTGGCGTGACCTGGTCAACCAACCAAGATGGCCGCCACGGCTAAAAATAGAACAAAGGGGTAAAATGCAGTTTTTGGCTTATAACTCAAAAACCAAAGCATTTTGAGGAAATCTGACGAGGGATAAAAAAGTTTATCAGGTCAAGATCTATCTGCCCTGAAATTTTCAGATGAATCGGTCAATCGGTTGTTGGGTTGCTGCCCCTGAATTGGTAATTTTGAGGAAATTTTGCTGTTTTTGGTTATTATCTTGAATATTATTATAGATAGAGATAAACTGTAAACAGCAATAATGTTCAGCAAAGTAAGATCTACAAATAAGTCAACATGACCAAAATGGTCAGTTGACCCGTTTAGGAGTTATTGCCCTTTATAGTCAATTTTTAACCATTTTTCGTAAATTAAAGTAATCTTTTACAAAAATCTTCTCCTCTGAAACTACTGGGCCAAATTAATCCAAACTTGGCCACAATCATCTTTGGGGTATCTAGTTTAAAAAATGTGTGGCGTGACCTGGTCAACCAACCAAGATGGCCGCCACCGCTAAAAATAGAACATAGGGGTAAAATGCAGTTTTTGGCTTATAACTCAAAAACCAAAGCATTTTGAGGAAATCTGACATGGAATAAAAATGTTTATCAGGTCAAGATCTATCTGCCCTGAAATTTTCAGATGAATCGGTCAATCGGTTGTTGGGTTGCTGCCCCTGAATTGGTAATTTTGAGGAAATTTTGCTGTTTTTGGTTATTATCTTGAATATTATTATAGATAGAGATGAATTGTAAACAGCAATAATGTTCAGCAAAGTAAGATCTACAAATAAGTCAACATGACCAAAATGGTCAGTTGACCCCTTTAGGAGTTATTGCCCTTTATAGTCAATCTTTAACCATTTTTCATAAATCTAAGTAATCTTTTACAAAATCTCCACTGAAACTACTAGGCCACAATCATCTTTGGGGTATCTAGTTTGAAAAATGTGTCCGATGACCTGGCCATTCAACCAAGATGGCCGCCACGGCTAAAAATAGAACATAGGGGTAAAATGCAGTTTTTGGCTTATAACTATGAAACCAAAGCATCTAGAGCAAATCTGACAAGAAGTTTAATTGTTAATCAAGTCAATATCTATCTGCCCTGAATTTTTCTGATGAATTGGACAACTGGTTGTTGGGTTGCTGCCCTCCAATTGGTAATTTTTAAAGAAATTTTGCCGTTTTTGGTTATCTTGAATACTATTATAGATAGCGATAAACTGTAAACAGCAATAATGTTCAGCAAAGTAAGATCTACAAATAAGTCAACATGACCTAAATGGTCAATTGACCCCTTAAGGAGTTATTGCCCTTTATAGTCAATTTTTTACAATTTTCATTAATTTGGTAAATTTATGTAAATTTTTACCAAATATAGTTCTCTGTTACTAATGGGCAAAGTTCATTATAGATATAATTGTAAGAAGCAAAATCGTTCAGTAAAGTAAGAACTTCAAACACATCACCATCACCAAAATACAATTTTGTCATGAATCCATTTGTGTCCTTTGTTTAATATGCACATAGACCAAGGTGAGCGACACAGGCTCTTTAGAGCCTCTAGTTTCATACTATATGCAATAGGTCTACTATATTTGTTGTATGGAATGATTGTAAGGTGTACATGTCTAGCGGGCAGATGTCATGTGACCTTGACCTCATTTTCATGGTTCAGTGGTTATAGTTAAATTTTTAGCTCACCTGGCCGAAAGGCCAAGTGAGCTTTTCTCATCACTTGGCGTCCGGCGTCCGGCGTCGTCCGTCGTCGTCGTCCTGCGTTTTTTTTTTTACAAAAATCTTCTCCTCTGAAACTACTGGGCCAAATTTAACCAAACTTGGCCACAATCATCATTGGGGTATCTAGGTATCTAGTTTAAAAAATGTGTCCGGTGCCCCGCCCAACCAACCAAGATGGCCGCCATGGCTAAAAATAGAACATAGGGGTAAAATGCAGTTTTTGGCTTATAACTCAAAAACCAAAGCATTTAGAGCAAATCTGACATGGGGTAATATTGTTCATCAGGTCAAGATCTATCTGTCCTGAAATTTTCAGATGAATCGGACATTTCGTTCTTGGGTTGCTGCCCCTGAAATGGTAATTTTAAGGAAATTTTGCTGTTTTTGGTTATTATCTAGAATATTATTATTATAGATAGAGATAAACTGTAAACAGCAATAATGTTCAGCAAAGTAAGATCTACAAATAAGTCAACATGACCAAAATGGTCAGTTGACCACTTTAGGAGTTATTGCCTTTTATAGTCAATTTTTAACCATTTTTCGTAAATCTCAGTAATCTTTTAGAAAAATCTTCTCCTCTGAAACTACTGGGTCAAATTTAACCAAACTTAGCCATAATCATCATTGGGGTATCTAGTTAAAAAAATGTGTCCAGTAACTCGGCCAACAAACCAAGATGGCCGCCATGGCTAAAAATAGAACATGGGGGTAAAATGCAGTTTTTGGCTTATAACTCAAAAACCAAAGCATTAAGAGCAAATCTGACAGGAAGTGAAATTGTTGATCAGGTCATGATCTATTTGCCCTGGAATTTTCAGATGAAACGGATAATCGGTTGTTAGGTTGCTGCACCTGAATTGGTAATTTTGAGGAAATTTTGCTGTTTTTTTGTTATTATCTTGAATATTATTATAGATAGAGATAAACTGTAAACAGCAATAATGTACAGCAAAGTAAGAACTAAAAATAAGTCAGTATGACCAAAATAGTCAATTGACCCTCTAAGGAGTTATTGCCCTTCATAGTCAATTTTTAACAATTTTCTTAAAATTTGAAGATTTTCAATAACATTTTCCACAGAAAGTACTGTTATAGATAGAGATAATTGTAAGCAGCAAGAATGTTTAGTAAAGTAAGATCTACAAACGCATCACCATCACCAAAACACAATTTTGTCATGAATCCATCTGTGTCCATTGTTTAATATTCACATAGACCAAGGTGAGCGACACAGGCTCTTTAGAGCCTCTAGTTGTGTTTTGGTCTGTTTTTTTCATACTATATGCAATAGGTCTACTATATTTGTTGTATGGAATGATTGTAAGGTGTACATGTCTAGCGGGCAGATGTCATGTGACCTTGACCTCATTTTCATGGTTCAGTGGTCAAAGTTAAGTTTTTGAGTTTTGGTCTATTTATCTAATACTATATGCCATAGGTCAACTATATTTGGTGTATGGAAATATTTTATGATCTTTATGTCAGTAGGGCAGGTTTCTTTTGACCATGACCTCATTTTCACGGTTCATTGCACAGTGTTAATTTTTTGTGTTTTGGTCAATTTTTCTTAAACTATAAGTAATGGGTCAACTATATATGTTGTATAGAAGCATTGTTAGCTGTACATGTCTGCCTGGCATGGTTCATCTGACCTTGACCTCATTTTCATAGTTCATTGGTCTTTGTTTAGTTATTTTGGTTAATGTTAAGTTAATGAGACAGTTGTAATAAAGCTTTATACTTAGGACTATCAACATAATATCAATGATTAGTATAGAAGGCGAGACATTTCAGCGTGTGCACTCTTGTTCTATTTTTTTGTGTAGCGTTGAAAGGGTTAATGTTTAACAAATGGCTGATGATTTTAACTTATTGATGTCATTCAACCATTCTCTGAAGGTCACCGCAGTATGCAAAGAATTGGTTTTTATCTAGAAATATTATCTTGACATTTTTCTTGCTCATAGTGGCTTTTTCAACTTTGTTACTTTACTAACAGTTCTGCAGATGTATGTCTGTCTTCCAGGTATCATCTGACCTTGACCTCATTTCCAGTGTTCACTGGTTAGTGTGTAGTTTTTGTGATGTGGTCTGTATTTTAGATATTTTAAGTGATAGATCAATAATATTTGTTGTTTGGAAAGCTTGCCCGGTGTACATGTCTGTCTGGCCTGGTTCGTGTGACTGATGGTGTTTCTGTTTAAATTGTTGTACACTACCAATTTTGGATCCCTTTATTGCTTGCTGTCAGGCATAAGCCAAGGCTCTGTGTTGAACAACATACTTTACATATAATTGTTTACTTTTTATACGCCCGTCAAAATTTTGACGGGACGTATTATGGTATACAAATGTCCGGTGTCCGTCCGTCCGTCTGTCTGTCTGTTCGGCGTAAACATGTCAGACGGTAACTTGAGAACAACTTATCCAAATTTCATGAAACTTAACATAGTTGTTTCTTATGATGGTCAAATGATCTGTATAATTTTTGGTGAAAATAAGATTAAAACTTTTTGAGTAACGGCACATTGTAACTAAAACAGTGGTGTGTTTTTATACGCCCGTCAAAATTTTGACGGGACGTATTATGGTATACAAATGTCCGGTGTCCGTCCGTCTGTCTGTCTGTCTGTCTGTCCGTCCGTCTGTCCGTCTGTCCGGCGTAAACATGTCGCACCGTAACTTGAGAACGACTTATCCAAATTTCATGAAACTTAATATAGTTGTTTTTTATAATGGTCAAATGATCTGTATACTTTTTGGTGAAAATAAGATTTAAACTTTTTGAGTTACGGCACTTTATAACTAAAACAGGGGTGTGTTTTTTTCACATGTCGCACTGTATCTCAAAAACGATTCTTGATTATGACTTAAAACTTTAAACACTTCTTAGTTGTATTCATCTCAATATCTGTATACTTTTTGGTGATGATTCAAAATTTCATTTTTGAGTTATTGAGTATTTTGTAAAAAAGGGGGAGGGTTTTTTTACATGTCGCGCCATATCTCAAAAACTATATATGATTATTGCTTAAAACTTTACACATGTCTTTGTTATATTAATCTCAATATCTGTATACTTTTTGGTGATGATTCAAAATTTCATTTTTGAGTTATTAGTATATTGTAAAAAAGGGGGAGGTTTTTTTTTATATGTTGTGCCGTATCTCAAAAATAAGTTATGATTATTGCTTAAAACTTTACACACTTCTTTGTTCTATTGATCTTAAGATCTGTATACTTTTTGGTGATTATTCAAAATTATATTTTTGAGTTATTGAGTATTTTGTAAAACAGGGGAGGGTTTTTTACATGTCGCGCCGTATCTCAAAAATAAGTTATGATTATTGCTTAAAACTTTACACACTTCTTTGATATATTAATCTAAAGATCTGTATACTTTTTGGTTTTGATTCAAAATTTTATTTTGGTAATATTTAGTTTTTGTAAAAAAAAACAGGGTGGGGGGTTTCACATGTCCCGCCGTGTCTCTAAAACAATATATGGTTATTGCTTAAAACTTTTTCATAAACTATTTATGATTATTGCATAAGACTTCTACATAAGACGTCGGGCGTATCATGCGCTCATGGCGCAGCTGTTTATTTACACATGTCGCACTGTATCTCAAAAACGATTCTTGATTATGGCTTAAAACTTTAAACACTCCTTTAAGTTATATTAATCTTAATATCTGTATATTTTTTGGTGATGATTCAATATTTTATTTTTGAGTTATTGAGTATTTTGTAAAAAAGGGGGAGGTTTTTTTTACATGTCGCACCATATCTCAAAAACGATTTATGATTATTACTTAAAACTTTACACATGTCTTTGTTACATTAATCTTAAGATCTGTATACTTTTTGGAGATGATTCAAAATTTCATTTTTGAGTTATTGAGTATTTTGTAAAAAAGGGGGAGGTTTTTTTTTACATGTTGTGCCGTATCTCAAAAACAATTTATGATTATTGCTTAAAACTTTACACACTTTTTTGTTATATTAATCTAAAGATCTGTATACTTTTTGGTGATGATTCAAAACTTTATTTTGGAGTTATTGGTATTTTGTTAAACAGGGGAGGGTTTTTAAAGGCAGTGCTTTAAGGCCTGACTTTCAAGTCATGAGGTTCATCTTTCCTTACGCAAATCTTTGCTGGGGGTCATTTTGCAAGAAATAGATCCGGAAATGTTTAAATTTCTCCTCTACTTTTTGTGGTATGTATTGGTTTTTGTTCCTTTCATTTACATTGGGAAATAAAGAAACGATCAGTGTGTATTGTTCGTTTTAAAAATCTGTTTATTAATGTGTCTTTTGCATTATAAGCAGTCAATCTGATTACAAACTATCATTATTCGAATTCCGTGTGGAAAGAGGTCCGTTCAATTTCGAGTACTATTTGCGATCTAAAGATATTTTAAAATCATTTCACTCGTTGTTATAACATGATATTATAATTAAAAGTCGACTGACTGTGAATTATATTGCATAATATACAATTTAAAGTATTTCTGTACGTGAAGCCGTATGACGTTATAGTTATTTCGGTCTCAGTTATGTAAAATATGAAATTATCGTTCCCGAATAGGGTTCCACTAATTAAAGACAAAAAGCGTCAAAAAGTGATAAGAAGCGACAGTAAAATTAAAATAGCGATAAGAAGCGACAGTATAATTTATTTAGCGAGAAGAAGCGTCAAGAAGACTATATAGCGACTATACATAAATAAAAAAAATGTCATTGCAACAACTTATTCCCCATAGATATTTAAAAAAAAACATGCATTATTTTTTATTATAGGGGCGGTTATAAAACATTTTTTATATTACTGTACATTGATAGATAAAAATATGTTTTTATTAAGAAGAAAGGGATTAGTTTTTATTAGATAAAAAAAAAATATATTTTATGCACACGCTAAAAATTGGCCATCAAAACAAAAAAAATTCAATTTCCTTTTAAAGAATTTATTGAATCAAAACCATGCAATATCATTTCCTTTCTAACAGTGAAATTCTTCTTTTTCATAGGGACATATTTGATAGGTGTAGCTTCACCCTATCACATCAAATGAGAATAGCCTCGTGAGAGAATTACGATTCGCTTGTCCCTTGTTAGTTATTGTCGCTTCGTCACTAAATTAAACTTCTTGTCGCTGTTTGTCTCTAAAATTCTTCTTGTCTCTTATTAGTGAGACCAGTCAGTTCCGTCCTTAACTTCCGTTTTTGCACTGCAAAACAATCACACAATTAACGATGCCTAGTCCTTGTTGGTGTGTACCTGAGTGTCATTTAAGAGGAGGACTTGCATTTCTAAATGACTTAATAAGAAGGAAAAGTTGGATCAACGCCATGGCTCAAACGTAGATTGTCATGTGCGATGCAATCGTAGAACCCATATCAATCAGCTGTTGTTTGCAAGGCACATTTTACTGAAAACGACTACGTTCAGGAAACTATTCATGGTAAAACTTTATTTTCTTTAAGAAATATATACTGTTATTTATATAATCGCCATGCAAGTAAACCAAAGTCTGTTTGCAACCGCAATTATCGTTTTAGAATAAAAAGGGGGGTGAATTCAAGACGTCATAACTTTTGGGATTACGATTCAATATCATCTGTTTGACATTTTTTGGTTAATACTACAATTGTATGGTTTTTCTACAAGAGATATATTATACTGATAATTATTTTAGCAGTAATTATGTAAATTTCGGTTGTAATGACAAGAATTCATGAGCTATGCCTCGGGCTTTCTTGAAAAATATCAATGACAATGTAAACAGGAACAAAACATTGACATGAATGATGCTCTCCACCTATGTTATAGTTATTTAGGTATGTGTGTTGCACAAGTCTTTCACAAGTTTCAAAAAAGCTAATGTTAAAAACTTTTTCTCAGGGCACATACCCACTTTATAGAGACTTGTCTACTGCCATGCATTCCCATCCTATTTTCATGCACCATTTGTAAGCAAGAGACTGAATGGTTTACAAAATTAAAAATCAGGACGGTGTCCCGTTAAACCAAAAGAACTAAACTGGATGAATATTGTAGGAGAAATCTAGAGGAAAGTTTTGATTTGTGAAATTGGTTTTCCTGAACAGATGTACATTCATCCTGCAGGAAAGATTTATAACTGTCCACCACCAACTGACGAGCTAATGTTGAGCTTCACAGATGGAATTACTCAAACACCATAAATGCCTATGTTTTCAGCACAGATTTCACAAATCATGACACAGCTGTGCATTTTTATGCCCCACCTACGATAGTAGGGGGGCATTATGTTTTCTGGTCTGTGCGTCCGTTCGTCCGTCCGTCTGTCCCTCTTCAGGTTAAAGTTTTTGGTCAAGGTAGTTTTTGATGAAGTTGAAGTCCAATCGACTTCAAACTTGGTACACATGTTCCCTATGATATGATCTTTTTAATTTTAATGCCAAATTAGAGTTTTTACCCCAATGTCACGGTCCACTGAACATGGAAAATGATAGTGCGAGTGGGGCATTCGTGTACTGGGGACACATTCTTGTTTATACCTGTTAAGAGTCGAAAACTAAATATTATTTTTATATAAATAAACATATATTGTGTCATTTTAGAACTTATATTTTTCCAAAGGATGCATGAATGAAAGTAGTGAAATTCATTTTGCTTTGATATATAGATTTGAATTACAATTGTTCATGTTATTGTAATGCATATAAAAATAAGGAGATGTGACACAATGTAAATATATGATATTCTGTGAGTTTATCAAACTAAAGGGGATAAGAAATGGGTATAAGCAGTTACAGTACTGTCCTACTGTACAATCTCCAACAATGAGAAAAACTCGTACTGTAAAGAGAATTTCATATTTACAAGTAAGTTTTGTTTTTGCATTGAATAATTTTCTTCTATTGTCTTAAAAGCAAGTATGGGAAGTGGTTAAAATGCTAATGAGACAGCTTTTATGGCCACCAGATGTCATTGTTACCTTGATTAAAAACTCCTTTTTAGCTCACCTGACCTGACTCATCACTTGGTTTCGTCGTCCATAAACTTTTACAAAAAATCTTCTCTGAAACTACTGTGCCAAATTTAACCAAACTTAGCCAAAATCATCATTGCGGTATCTAATTTAAAAAATATGTGGTTAGACCCGGTCAACCAACCGAGATGGCCACTATGGCCAAAAATAGAACATACAGGTAAAATGTAGATTTTGGCTTATAACTCTGAAACCAAAGCATTTAGAGCAAATCTGACATAGGGTAATTGTCTCTTCAGTTAAGATCTATCTGCCCAGGAATTTTCAGACAAATCTGACAACCCGTTGATGGATTGCTGCCCCCAAATTAGTAATTTGAAGGAAATTTTGCAGAGTTTGGTTATTATCTTAAATATTATTATAGATAGAGATAAACTGTAAACAGCAATAATGTTCTGCAAAGTAAGATCTACAAGTAAGTCAATATTACCAAAATTTTAAGTTGACCCCTTAAAGAGTTATTGCCCTTTATAGTCAATTTTTAACAATTTTCATAAATTTTTGTATTTTTTGTTAATTTTTAAAAAATATTTTTTCAACTGTAAATACTGGGCCATGTTTATTATAGATAGAGATAATTGTAGCACCAAGAATGTTCAGTAAAGAAAGATCTACAAACACATCCCCATCATCAAAAACACAATTTTGTCATTTTATATGTGTCCGTTGTTTAATATGCACATAGACCGTCCAAGGTGAGCGACACAGGCTCTTGAGAGTCTCTAGGTCATTAATACAGGTAGATAACTTTATCATGTTTATACTGAAAAATAATTTTGCTTGGAGGGAGAATTTTAAAAAAGTTCTGTCTTCAAAAGAGTTGACATGTTACTATGTACATTAACCATTATGTTACTTGATGTTCTAGCAATACACACAGAACCGGGAGACTAGTCAATCTTTGTGAATTATTTTTCGTAGGATAGGAGTAATTGAATATGTGTATATAATCAATAATTAAAAATAGTTTTATTTACATTAAAAAGGAAAAGTTCTTATGTCTTAAAAATGCATTTCATGGCGAGGTACAGAAAATATACTGTAAACAGTAGACTATAGATATAGGTGAACTAGGTACAAGAGAACTCTAAATCTTAAATACTACAAACCACCTCTGTTCTATGGAAGATAATGATATAACTGGACTAGAAATACACACAACCTGTAATTAACTGCCTTTACAGCGCTTTCGCGCTTTGATTTTACATGTTGCACTGTATCTCAAAAATAATTTATGATTATTGCTTAAAACTTTACACACTTCTTTGTTATATTAATCTAAAGATCTGTATACTTTTTGGTTTTTATTCAAAATTTAATTTTAGTGATATTTAGTTTTTTGCAAAAAAAAAACAGGGTTGGGGGTTTCACATGTCTCGCTGTGTCTCAAAAAAAATATATGGTTATTGCTTAAAACTTTCTCAGAAACTATTTATGATTATTGCATAAAACTTCCACACAAGATGTCGGGCGTATCATGCGCTCATGGTGCAGCTGTTTATTACACATTGGGAATTGGATGTAGAGTTGTCTCATTGTCACTCATATTAAATCTTCTTATTTCTAGTAAACTCATTCTTATGAAATATTAATAATGGTAACTTTATGTGATACTTGTAGTAAAACCTATTACAAACTTCCAACAAAAAATTCAATGATGAGTAAAACAGGCGAGACATTTCAGTATGTGCTCTCTTGTTGACCTCTTTATGTTGTTTTTATTTGACAGTAAAAGAATTTTGTTACATGAAATGAATCATTGTCTTCTTTATGTTTTTTTTTTAATCGACAGTAAAAGAATATGGGTGTATGAGACAAATGCTGACCCCCTTCCACCAGCAACACAACTAAAAATGCAGAAAAATATCCGAACCATGGCAACAAGTTTTATGCAAGATAATATGATTGGTCTGCAGGCTTTACCATCTGAGGAACATTACAAAAAATTACAAGAAGCTAGAAAAATTGAAATTCAACAACGGATTGCCGATGAAAGACAGGCTGCTGCTGAGGCACAAGAAAAGGAGAGAAAACAACAAGAACAAAGGGAGACAACTATAAAACATCAAATTCATCCCTCCAATAGGGACTCGGATCAACCAGCTAAAACCCAGAAGAAGTCTGGCTGGATACCAGAAGAAACCAGTATACGTTACAGTGACAAAGACGATCCTATGGTTCAACAAATGAATATAATCAGGGGCTATATCAAACAAGCTAGACAAGCAGAAAAATATGATGAAGTTAAAATGTTAGAACAAAATTTAAAAGACTTACAACAAGAATATCTTAAACAACAAAGACAGAATTGGTCATAATAGTTCTAAATTTAATTAGGTATATTATTGTTATTTTTTCATCTATTTATTTTTGATTAGCTTAGATGCCAGTCATCAATCATAACTTAAGATTTACATCTCCTGTTTTGGTTTATTTCAAACATGTCACTCTGAGTTTATTTTCCCAGTAGTGATCAGTTTTATTCTATTTTTTTAGACCATAAAATAAAAACCTGTATTGAAAAATGACCAGTAACACAGATATATCTATGCATGTACAAGGGGAAGTTTTGACAATTTTTTGGAAGTCTTGTATGAATGGTTCTGGCAGTTTTTAAAATTCTCAAAGGTTGTGACTATGTATCTGTCAGTTTGTTCCCCACACAAGTCATGGACTTGACATATAACAAAAACATGTTTTATTATTTAACTTTATATATTCTTGACAACTTAACCCTTTCGCCGATGAGTCCTGTTTTACCGGGATTCACGCTTCAGACAGCTGACGATGAATCCCGTTTTACCGGGATCGGAATACCTCTTTTATATTTTCCGCTCAAAACAGTGCAAACATGAGTTATCTTTCTTTGATGAATACCCAGATGAAAGTGTAAACATGGCGTCTCCATTTGTTGAAATCCGTGTCAAAATCGGAGGAAATTTACGGAATTTACGAGAATTTGAAATGAGGGAAAAAAAAATTTGAAAGAAAATGGAAGAATTGAAGCCAAACCAGTATACTTTTTTGACAAAAAATGTCGTTTTATGTACAAAACACTTGGAATGGACATCGTTCAGTGTGAGGAATTTGTACAGCCTCGTAAAACTTTTCAAAATTTTGCCGTTTTGAGTTTAAAAAATTACGATTTTGGGTCAAAGAGCAGAATTTTGAGAATTTCACCTAGATAATGCTGAAAATTTGAAAATTTGAATATTTTATGAAGAAAAAATTATCAAAACATGAACAAAACTGTGAACATAGTGTTAGTGAATGAAATAAATACACAAATAACTACAAACAAGTTTTTATTGACATTTATTATGAAGATCTCCCACTTACATTTGTAAGTAATAGTAGCCAGGGAAGCCATCGTCTCAGAGTAGCTTCAGTCTGGGCAGCAATCGGTGAAAGGGTTAAATAAAGTATCCACTTGGAATAGATGACAACAAAAGGATAAGACATAATTGAACTTATATTGACTGGTTGTTAGGCACATACCATATCAATTGTTATTTAGATGCTAACAGACAAATGATCAACACTATGCAGGGTTTTTTTCCAAACCAACAAGTCTGCAGTTGATTTAACTTTTATAAAACTGTTAAGTATATTTGAATTGTGTAATTTGTTCTATAAAGTGCAATGCTTTATCTTGCAGGGAATATCATTGTTTAATAGATTTAAATTTTTTATAGTTTTTTTTTAATATATAGATTTCATAACAAATAAGTTATACATACTTATATATATATATATCAATAATTCTAGTCTAAACTTCTTTACAATATTGTATGCATCTCAATCATGGATTTACAAAATAGTATTTTTTTTTGTTTTTGTTTTGTTTTACTTCTTGGTTAATTATACTGTTACTAGTTTATACTACTGATTCAAACCACATTTAAGCAGGATTAAGTGTGTTGTAATGGATGGAGCACCAACACAAGAAAACAATGCTCTCCTACAAAAGTAGCTATATATATATATATATAGCTGTTGTATCAATATTGGAATATTGTTATGTGTATTCTTAATGTGTTCATTACTGTAACTGTTTATTATATGATTTTCAAAAGGAATCCTTCCACTGAATGTTTATATGCAAATGTTTCTATAAAATTGTTTCCCATAACTGGATACCAAAAATTAAGACTTATGAATAAGGGAGCAAACGAACCAATCTGTTTCATGTGAAATTGTACTTGAAATTGTACTGCTCTAAAATACTGTTCTAAGATATGAAAAACTTTTAATAATGTTTAATATACATAGATATATAAAGATGTGGTATGAGTGCGAATAAGACAACTCTCCAATCAAAGTCACAATTTGTAAAATTAATTATAGGTCAAGGTACGGCCTTCAACACATAGCCTTGGCTTACACAGCAAGCTATTAAGGGCCCCAAAATTAATTACTGTAAAACCATTCAAACAGGAAAACCAACAGTCTTATCTATCTATAAAACGAGAAACATGAAACACTTATGAACCACATCAACAAACCACAACCACTGAACATCAGGTTCCTGACTTAGGACAGGTTCAAATGACATTGACTACAGACATGGGGTCAATTACATTTGAAAGTAATTAATTACATTCAATTACAATTACAAAATCTTCAATTAAATTACACATTACATTTGACTTTTTTTACCAATGTAATTTTAAAATTACATTCCAATTACTTGGCAAATGTAATTAATTACTTCAATTACATTTGAAAGGAAAATTAAGATAAAACATTGAAAACATGCATTTATTCTATGATATGTACATAAGTATTATACATTGCTCTATAGTTATAACAATTAGACAGTGTTCAACTAGTATATACATTTTTGTATTGTGTCATATAACTTATTTAAGCATTTTCCCATTACATTTGACCATCATCAGCTTTTCAAATGTTCCATCAGCCAGTCTGCACCTTTCCGGCCTAAATGTTTTTCCAGCAGTGCTAAATAAGCGTTCAACTGGTGCAGATGTGGCTGGAATAGCTAAATATTGCACTGCTAACTTAGCTAGACGTGGTAAACGTTGACAGTTACTATGCCAATACAACATACAGCATATCATGACAGACTTCATAGCCCAGTCCAAAATAAAGTGGCCTGTGATTCCCAAAAATCCTCTCATTTGTCTACTAGACCAGAGATCAATGGTTAAACACACACTTTCAGCTCTTTTAAGAGTATTTACAAGGTTATTTTTTATTTCAACCGATTTTTCATGTAGAAGTTTCGAAGATAAATGCTTTCTGCTAGGCACTTGATACTTAGTGTCAGCTTTTTCCATCAAGTTTTTAAATTCTTCACTTTCGACAATAGAGAGTGGTAAAAGATCCCCAGCTATGAACATTATAAGAGCATTTGTCATTTCTAACTGTTTTGGATCAGACGGTGAATATTTTACACTTTTTTTTATGCATTGTGTCAATGTTGGTTGAATTTCTTTATTCTCAGAATGCAGAATGTACAAATCTCTGTGTTTTCTCTGAAAATTACAAAAGGCCTTATTTAATATCTTGAAAATATTAAATTGTTTTAATTTACCTATTGAAATTTTACATTTATTTAAATTTATTTGATTGTAAATGATACAAAAAAAGAGCACTATTTTTTATTTTTTGAAATGATTTTCATTTTTATCCCAGCTTATTCAAATTATTTATCTTAAATAAGTGATTTAGAAATCTGACTTCTTAAAACAAAAATAAACTTTAGTTTTAATCACAACTAATTAATTTAATAAAAAAAATATTTTCCAAATTTAAATGTAAGCTATTAGAGGATATAAGATAAATGAAATCTGGTTAGAAATGAAAAAGAAGCATTATGAATTTATTAATTTTTAAAATTCTTATATAGTATTACCTTCATATGTGTAACAAAGTTGGATGTAACTTTATAACTTCCACTAATGAGGGTGCCACAATGCATACATTTTCCTTTGAAAGTATTTCCATTTTGGAAGTCATCAGGAACAGTAAAATGTTCCAGTACACTCTTGGAGCTCATTTTTAAATCTGATAAAATGTTTTCTTTCAACATTCATATATATAGTGAACAAATTTTGCAAGTGAGATTTTGTCATATGCATTATCCCTTCAAGAATTTAAACATGTACCTATAGGCCCTAGGGGTATATTTATCTCTCTCTAATTAGCCTTATATCTGTTTAACATAACTGTTATAAAAACAGTCATTATATAGTTTGTAATAAAACAAATAGCCAGAGGTTATATTTATTGGTTATTTAAGTCCTTGAATAAAGTTAATTATGTTAAATCAATGTCTTAAAATATCTATCTAAATCTACTAATTAAGGTCAAGACAGTGACTTCCTAGTGGTTTCTTTTAAAATTATGGCATGTGTCTACATTTTTTTTATCATTCAATACAAAATGAAGAATCTACCATGGTTGTGTTAATACAGAAAGTATACTGTGAAGGCTTTTCTTTGTCAGCTTACAACATTTGTTAAGATTATTGCTTTTAATAATTTTTTGAGAAAACACAAGATTTAATCTTTTGATCCAAAATTTCAAATGTAATTGACTTGTAATTGAAAAGTAATTGTCAATTACAGGCAATTTTGGCTATGTAATTAATTACATTCAATTACATGTAATTGAAAAAATGCTCAATTACACATTACATTCAATTACATGATAAATTGTAATTAATTACAGTCAATTACAATTACATATTTCAATTACCCCATGTCTGATTGACTATAGTATTTTAATTATTTGCCTCATTTTAGTTATCAAGTATAACAGACTTTATTATATGGCAAGAATTTTTCTTGCAATAGATTTCAACTGATTGCTCTCAGATTTTTAGCATGTGAACCTATTTGACCACACAATATACATAATTTTAGATTCTTATATTGCCTATAGCCATCAAACGCCTGTGTCTCTTTTTTAAAACAGCTGATTATTGAAAAGGAAAAGAAAAAAATCAGAAAAACCAAAATAAACAAGACAGCCAAAGACAAACTGTTTCATTTTAAACCAAGAACTATGGGTTTTTTTTATATTGTGCTACATCACATTCACACTCTGCCTTAGTTAAAACAGAGAATAATGATTAGTTGAATCAGGCTACACTGCATTTTCACTCTGCCTTAGTTTAAACAGAGAATCATGATAAGTTGAATCAGGCTACACTGCATTTTCACTCTGTCTTAGTTAAAACAGAGAATCATGATTAGTTGAATCCGGCTACACTGTATTTTCACTCTGCCTTAGTTTAAACAAAGAATCATGATTAGTTGAATCAGGCTACACTGCATTTTCACTCTGTCTTAGTTTAAACAGAGAATCATGATTAGTTGAATCAGACTACACTGCATTTTCACTCTGCCTTAATTTAAACAGAGAATCATGATTATTTGAATCAGGCTACACTGCATTTTCACTTTGCTTCAGTTTAAACAGAGAATCATGATTATTTGAATCAGGCTACACTGCATTTTCACTCTGTCTTAGTTTTAACAGAGAATCATGATTGGCTGTTGGTAACATATAAACAATGATTTATTGTAATAATATCTGTGATAAGGAACCACCAGTTTTATGATTAAATGGCATTAACAATGATTTTTGTAAATGTAATTTTTAAATTATGCTTACATAATATGTATTATTAAAATATCATATTATTCAAACCATGTGATTTGTTACTTGTTTCAATTATAAAAGTGGCCTTGGTGGCAGAGTGGTTCCGTTTCAATTATAAAAGGGGCTTTGGTGGCAGAGTGGACTTGTTTCAATTATAAAAGGGGCATTGGTGGCAGTGATCTTGTTTCAATCATAAAAGTGGCCTTGGTGGTAGAGTGGCATTGTTTCAATTATAAAAGTGGGCTTGGTGACAGGGTGGTCTTGTTTCAATTATAAAAGAGGCCTTGGTGGCAGAATGGTCTTGTTTCAATATAAAAGTGGCCTTGCATGCAGAGTGGTCTTGTTTTGAATTATGAAAGAGGCCTTGGTGGCAGAGTGGTCTTGTTTCAAGGATATAAGCCGCCTTGGTGCAGAGTGGTCTTGTTTTGAATTATAATTGAGGGCCTTGATGGCAGGAATTAATTAGGTTACTCAGGATGACACACAATTGTCATGACAATGAACAGCTAAGGTCAAACTTGTATTCTAAGATAAAACCCTCACATCAAAAGGTTTGGTTAAGTAGTTTCTTAAAAATGATCTACAAGTCTTATGTTTTTCATCTAGGAAAGGGCAATAACTCTGATCAGTCATCAGTCATTAGACAGTTTTTATGTAAATTAACAATAGGTAGATCTCATCATTCCGAATATATTTGCCCTGTTAGATTGTTTATCTAAAGCAGTTTTCATAATAATTGTCCATAACTAGCATTTCACCCATAGGTTCTATTTTAGCTATGGTGCCATACCAGTTGGCAAGTGGGGTCACCAGACACATTTTTTGAACATTTCAATATCTACTCTTCAATTGTCATTGAATTTGTGTTAAATCTTTTGTAAGTAATTCATTTTATCACACTTACCTGATTTTAGTCAAAAACTGTCATTTCTTTCTGTATATTCATTTAATTTTTTTTTTTTTAAATTCATCATTGAAATGTAAAAGTTGGCACAAATTATCTTCAAACATAATCAAGCCAAGTATATCTTTTTTAAAAAGAGGGGTCCATGAGCTCAATTTGGAGTTAAATCAGGCTGATTGATAAAAAGCAGTCGAAAAATGCATCATTTTGTGATATGTTTGACGTCGTAAAATATATCATTATTTGTTAGCAATGTCATTACATCAACTGTATTGTGTGCCCTTAATCCCTATTGTTAGCCTTGGTTGGCAAGCCTTCAGATTAACAGGACACATTTTGACAAGAATGCACACTCTGAAATGTCACGCCTTCTTTGCTAACCATTGATATGTTGATAGTCTTAAATATAGAGCTTTACTACAACTATCACATAAACTTAACATGATCCAAGAAAATGAGGGCAAGGTCATATAAACCAAAAGAGAAATACATGTACACCTTACAATCATTCAATATACTAAATATAGTTAACCTATTATTTATAGTTTCTAAGAAACAGACTTCACAATGAAAAACTAAACATTGACCAATGAACAATGAAAATTAGGTCAAGATCATATCAGATGAACCATGTCAGACAGACATGTACAGCTTAAAATCCTTCCATACAATAAATCTCACTGTAGAATATAGTTTAAGAAAAACACAAAAACCTATAACTGAGCAAGGAATTGTGATAATGAGGTCTAGGTCAAATAAATCCTGTGAGACTGACATGTACATCATAAAATATTTGCATACATTAAATATAGTAGACCTATTGCATATTGATAGTATTAGAAAAAAAGACCAAAACACAAAAACCTTACTTAAACCACGTAACCATGAAAATGAGGTCAAGTTTAGATTACACCTGCCTGTTGGACATGTACACCTTACAATCCTTCCATACATCAAATATACTAGACCTATTGCTTATAGTATCTGAGATATGGTCTTAACCACCAAAACTTAACCTTGTTCACTGATCCATGAAATGAGGTCTGGGTCAAGTGAAAACTGTCTTGACAGGCATGAGGACCTTGCAAGGTACGCACATACCAAATGTAGTTACTATGTATTCATTTATTTTTATAAGTACCAATTTTCTTGGATTAAGGAAAACTTGCATGTTCATGGATATTTATTTTCTGCATACAAGCTTAAAGAGAATTTGTTATTCCTTGATCATTTAATTTCATGGTTCACCTGTACCCACGAAAATTGGTATCCAACGAATAATAATGAATACCCATATCCTATTACTCATAATAAGAGAGAAATTAACAATTCAAAAAATCTTAACCTTTTTTTTCAAGTAGTAACTGAACAATGAAAATGAGGTCAAGGACAATGGTCATATGACAGACAAAAACTTTGTAACATAAGGCCCTTATTTACAAAGTATGAAGCATCAAGGTCTTCCATCTTCTAAAATATAAAGCTTATACGAAGCTAACTAACTCAGCTGCTGCCGGATCACTATCCCTATGTCAAGCTTTCTGTGACTAAAGTCGAAGGCTCGACAAAAACTAGATCGCTCAAGGATGATTTGGTTTAACTTGCAAATTTGGCCAAGAAGTTTCGGAGAAACTTTTGTAAAAGTTAACAGGTGATGGCAAAATCTGACACTGGCCCTTTATAAGATTAAAAATTAACTATAAGTTCACATCCTTTTAATTAAAAAAAGAAAATAACAACAACAAACAATGTATTTCATGTATTAAAATGATCATGCATGGAATGAATGAAAATTATTATTGGTAATGTATCAAAATTCAAGATAATCAAAACATTCATAATGCTAGCATTTTCAAATTGCAATGTTTATAATTTTAAATATTGAAGAAACTGCACCAAATTTTAAAAAGAGGGTACATTTTGCCTGTTAGTCAGATCTGAAGTACCTGTTTTGGTACATCTGAAGTTCCGTGAACCACTTCTTTCTTATATGCCATTAAAGGTTATGTTGATTTTTCAGTACAAGACACCATAAAGTGTTGCTTTGACATGCAATGATTGTTACTTTATTTGAACTTAAAACAAAAGAGCTGTTTCTGCTTGAAATTGAGGAATTTAACATAGAAAGCAATTGGGCCATGAATTAGTGGTGTACTTCATTTGGATTAAGTCTCTGAGAAACAGATTTAATCAAGAAAACTTAACTTTGATCACTGAACCATGAAACCCTTTTTGACAAATGTGAACCTTACAATAAACATATTAACTTCATAAAGTCGTCCTATTCAACATTATAATGGTGGGAAATTTTGAGTTAATTCAGTGGTAATTTGACCATGGAAATACAGTACAGAACAACAGATCTAGATATATGCCAGATGTAAACCTCAAACCCTATGTGCCATCTGTCTACCAAATATTGATTACCCAGAACTTCTACCTGCCTTAATAATGAAGATATATACAAAGAATTAATAGAAACATAAGCACCTCTAAGCAAAGAATATGCAGGCAAGACAAAACTTATGCAGATATAAAGAATAATTTTGATAATTCTTTTTAAGTTTCCATGTTGTATTTTTTTGAAACTAGAATATATCTATCACATAAGAAAAGATTTAAGGAATTATCAAAAATATTAGATAGCACAAGAAATCTGCTAATGATCAAAGTTGAAACTTAAAAAATTACAACATAAATTTGAACAATAATTACTAAATTAGTTTAATAGGAATTAAATTTGCAAAAGACCTTATAAAGCTGAGTAACTAAATCCAGTTTACAACTGAACGAAAAAACAAAACCTATATTTATTTCATATATGGAAAACATTCTAACACATCTATGTTGTCTCTTATGCAGTTCTTTGTAAATTCATAACTTTCCCCTGTTAGCAACCTTTTATTAAGGTAAAACAATAATAATAAAACTATGAAATAATCACCTTGTAAGGGACTTGCCTTTATACAACATTTTTATTTTTTGTTTAAAAAAAATAGGATAACCCTAGAATTAATTTCTTGTATGAATATAGTTACCAGTTATACTGATATAAATTTCAATCTTAAAGCTATAATTTATTTACTTTGTAAGTAATAAATGATAATTTTGATCATATACATTTTCAAAGAAATTTTAATGTTTTTCAATACCCCTCTATCTATTTATTGTCGAATTAGATCAGTCTAACATTTTGAAGGTATCAAGTTCACTTGTTACTTTTAAAAAGTTTGAAGCCATTTCCCAGATTTTTTATTGTAAAGATTTCTACACAGAAACAAATACTCAGGGCTGTTCCAGAAAATACTATGTCCCACAAGGGACAGCACTTTATTTTAACCCCCACCACCCACGGAAATTAAAATAAATTAGAACAAAAGTCCCTTTGTATTTGGTATTTCAAATACAACCACCCACAACATTAAAAACTGCCTTCCCTAGTGGGACATACTATTTACTGGAACAGCCATCAGAAGAGCTTCTTGTTTTAATAATAAACAATTTCTATATAATATTTTTTATATAACTTACAGGGTTTTGCAATTTTCATTAATTCAAATAGTGTTTCAAGGTCTTAAACAAATAAAAAATTCTAAGGATTTCCAAATCTCTACAGTAACCGCAAAATAAGGTCCCATGATGATAAATATGTTTCTGTATGGCACGAAATTTCAGGTTAAAAATAGTATATTAAGTTATACATGGCTTCATAGCATATGACATCACCAAATAAACTCAAGGCAAGGTTTGAACACTCTGAATTTATATATATATGAATGTGTGAATCTTTAAAAAAAACATTCCATTTCTATACCTAATTGTCACAAAGCTTGGAAAAACTTTCCATAATATCTTCATAAAGTTAGCAGTACACAGTAGCAAGTGCTCAGATATCCAGCTGATCCAACCAGAATAAACCAGGCCTTTGAACATAAGGGTAATCAGAGATAAATTAAGTCTACATGAAATTTGGAAAGTGTTCTCATAAACTTTTAACTAAATCAGAGAATACATATAAATATTTGTGACAGAATTACAATACAGTTCATGCTTATAATGTTTTTTATCAGTTAAAAAACTTATGTTCAAATTACTGATTAAACACTCTATTTCTTAGGTCATAGCTATGTGTATCAGATCTAATATTTCAAGACCATTTAATTCAATGATTATAATGATGAACAGTCTCCTTTAGATTTATCTTTGTTACATGTATATGTGATAATTTCCAAGTGTGTATCTGTCCTATTTAGCTTTCACCTTCCAGCCAGAAAAAATTACGATATAACATCAGTTCTTTGTTCAAAACGTTTAATAAAATTAGAAATAATATTGTTACACATTTTCATAATCTCTGAATATTTTTTTTTATAAACAATTTTATGCTTAAAATAATTAATTGGTTGGCAGTTATATCTTCTCAAAGAATGCTTTAAAAATCATATTAAAAAAATTAAATCTATATTGTTCCTATTTCTTTCAAGAAGTGCCCTTCCAATTGAATGCATTATTACATGATTATATGATGGAACAGCCCTATAAGACTGCAACATTGAGATTTGTTAAAAATTATGCAATAAAAATTCACACACAAATTTTCATGGCACAAGACACACAACAATTCATTCTTATTACACTCACTGACGCAATTCATTCAGTACATTTCTTATTTAGTGATAACTTGATAAATTTTAGAAGCTTGATGGCTGATGTTTTCATTTCTATGTCGACTCAACAAATAAACTTTGGATTTGAGTTGTCCTGAACTAACACCATACAAAGCTGTGTACATTGTCTCTGGACTTGGTGCTTTGTCGTCTGCTGGAAGTGAAGCAGAAGTTAGTTTTTGTTCTTTGGCTTTTGTCAAAATGTTGGCCAGAAGAGTTGTCCATCTTAACATTAACTCTTCTTCTGTTCCTTGCTTAAGCAGTTCAATCAAACAAACTGGAGCCTGAAATAAGAAGAATTTATCTTTCACATTTGGTATGGGTTGTTGTGCCACAATTATTAATAGTAACATACTTGGCATTCCTTTCATGATATTCCGGCATATATTTACCACAAAACTGGGTAATACTTATTTTCACTTTTGCATACTTGCTTGTTATGCAGAATAATATTTCATAGTTAAAACATAACAAGAACACACCCGCGAAATCGCGGGCATTATAGCTTGTGAGACTTTGTGTCTGGAGAATTTCAGTAAAAGATTTCATATCTCGAAAATTTCAAAACAGGTATCTAAATTCATAGGAAACATTTTCAGCCCTCTCCCTTGTTTCCATAGTCCTTTATTTTTTTCTGTTAAATTCCATTATTTTCGCGTTTCTGTATATTATGAACATATGTATACTATAAATAAAGTGTATTTGCTATTAACTATGAATTTCTTCCCTTAGACGATCACTGCTATATTATTTGGAGAGTCTCTATTAACGCAATAATTATTGTCCTGTCCTCAAGTACTCTTATGAAATTCCTGTGCAAGTTTAAAATCGGAAGTCTTGTCTGACTTACATAATTGCGGACATTGTTTAGCTTTGTTGAAAGTACGTTAACTATTTTAGGCTGAATTTTAAAAAAAAATATACCTGGAGAATTTAAGGAAATGATATCAAAAGTTATATAGGTACATGGAGACAGGACAAGCCCTCTCTTTTTTTCAAAGTCCATTATTATTTTGTTTTCTGTTATTTTCCATTATTTTCGCGTTTCCGTATACTTTGAACATGTATCTATATTATAGATATTAAAGTGTATTTAATTTTCTATTAACTATTAATTCTATAAAGTGTCTTCTCAATGGTGATCACTGCTATATCATTTAGAGAGTCTCTATATATCATAGTAGTATATTAATCATAGTATACATGGGGATAATGCAGATAAACGTGAAAATAATTGTCTTGTCCCCGTCCGAGTACTTATGAAAATTGTGTGTAAGTAAAACCGAGGTATAATAGCAGTGGTTCTTACGATTTAAAAAGACGATATGGACAACGGTCTGATTGGTTTATTTATTTATCATATTTTTTTATCTATCATACGATTGGTTATGAATGTTAAAGCCGGTAGTCATGTCTGGCTTAAAGATCGGACTTTAAGTCGGTTTGATGACGGAAACTCACTGCTATATTTTATAGAGAGTCTCTATATATTATAATAGTATACTAATCATAGTATACATGCAGATTAACGCAAAAATAATTGTCCTTTCCCCGTCCGAGAACTGATGAAAATTATGTGTAACTTACAACTAAAGTATAATAGTAGTGGTTCTTACGATATATACACCACAATATGGACAACGCTCTGATTGGCTTGTTTATTTTTCATTATTGTTATCTATCATACGATTGGTTCTCAATATTAAAACCGGAAGACGTATGTGACATGAAAGTCGGTTTGATGACGGAAGCAATTTTCGGACGACTTAATTTTCGTTTTTCTCCCCAAATAACCCAAACTGAATAGTCATAAGAATAGATGATAAATGCGACTATGCATGGTACCTTTAGGACACAGAGGCATGATGATTAATTTATTGTGGGAGGAAGAGAAGTGACACACAAAATGAGGTCTTCTAGTTTAATAGTATAGATAACCTTATTCAGAAGTTATTAATGCATTCTATTTAATCAATATTTATGCTTTTATAATGTTAGGATTATCCAAAATCATACTTGTCAACAAGAGTGTCACTTTAGTTTACTTTCATATAAGGGTACACATGTACTGTTTTAGTGTGTATTAAGTCTAACAAACGTTTTTAGAAAGTATAGTCAGTTTCAAATTATATGTTGGCAAACAGCTGATTTTTACAGTTTTCTGGATTTTATTATTCAGGTATTTTGGCACACACTGCAAGTTAATTCACATATAGTGTAATTTATCTATAACATTTAATAATTATTAATGATATTAGCTTTTAATAAAGCTACTTTTATTTAATTAAACAAATCATGTATCTAGTTTTTCCAAAGTTTGGACTATTTGTATAATATCTGCCAACCATTTATAATAACAGTTGGCACTTCATGGATCACTCAAATTGCTATACAGATTACCAGACGTAAAAGCTGTAATCCTAAAGCTAGCAAGTTATAATTTGTATTTGGCTTTTATTCAGCAACTGTGAGTACTCTTAAATGGGTGCTTTGTGTGTATTGTTTTCATGTTAGTTATTTATTTCCCAAAGAACCAAGTTTAGCTTAACACAATTGATTTTTACATCTTATTCTTCTGTTGTGCTGTTACACCACTGTCCTAGGTTATGGGAAAGGCTAATCCCTCACAAAGATTCTTAAACCACCTCATTCTTTATGTAACTGTCCCAAATAAGGAGCCTTTAATTCAGTGGTTTAGCTCACTATAAACCAAGGTTTATTCTACCATTTTCTACTAAAGAAAATGCTCTTACTATTTTTTACTTTGGTGCTAGTGCTGGATTAAAAGACAGATGTACCGTTACAGCTATACTTTTACTTTGGTACTAGTTCTGGATTACAAGATAGATTTACCTTTGCAGCTATTTTTTACTTTGGTACTAGTTCTGGAATACAAGACAGATTTATCTTTGCAGCTATTTTTTACTTGGGTACTAGTTCTTGATTACAAGATAGATTTACCTATGCAGTAGCAGCTTTTTTTACTTAAGTGCTAGTTCTGGATTACAAGACAGATTTATCTTTGCAGCTATTTTTACTTTGATACTAGTTCTGAATTACAAGACCTATTTCTCTTTGCAGCTATTTTTACTTTGATACTAGTTCTGGATTACAAGACAGATTTACCTTTGCCGCTAACATATCTGTGACAAGCATGACTAGTTGACAGATTTACCTTTGCAGCTATTTTTTAATTTGGTACTGGTGCTGGATTACAAGATAGATTTACCTTTGCAGCTGCTTTTCACTTAGGTACTAGTTCTGGATTACAAGATAGATTTACATTTGCAGCTAACACATATGTGTGACTAGCATGACTAGCTGACAGATTAACATTTGCAGCTATTTTTTTTACTTTGGTACTAGTTCTGGATTACAAGACAGATGTACCTTTGCAGCTATTTTTTTTTAAATTTGGTACTTGTTCTGGATTACAAGACAGATTTACCTTTGAAGCTATTTTTTACTTTGGTGCTAGTGCTGGATTAAAAGACAGATGTACCGTTACAGCTATATTTTTACTTTGGTACTAGTTCTGGATTACATGATAGATTTACCTTTGCAGCTATTTTTTACTTTGGTGCTAGTTCTGGATTACAAGACAGATTTATCTTTGCAACTATTTTTTACTTGGGTACTAGTTCTTGATTACAAGATAGATTTACCTATGCAGTAGCAGCTTTTTTTTTACTTAGGTGCTAATTCTGGATTACAAGACAGATTTTTCTTTGCAGCTATTTTTACTTTGATACTAGTTATGGATTACAAGACAGATTTACCTTTGCCGCTCACATATCTGTGACAAGCATGACTAGTTGACATATTTACCTTTGCAGCTTACATATGTGTGACTAGCATGACTAGTTGACTGATTTACCTTTGCAGCTAACACATGTGACTTGCAAAACAAGTTGACATATTTACCTTTGCAGCTAACATATGGGTGAAGGATTAACCTTTGCAGCTAACATTTGTGTGACTAGCATGACAAGTTGACAGATTTACCTTTGCAGCTATCATATATATGCGTGACTAGCATGACAAGTTGACAGATTTACCTTTGCAGCTATCATATATATGCATGACTAGCATGACAAGTTGACAGATTTACCTTTGCAGCTATCATATATATGCGTGACTAGCATGACAAGTTGACAGATTTACCTTTGCAGCTATCATATATATGCGTGACTAGCATGACAAGTTGACAGATTTACCTTTGCAGCTAACATATATATGCGTGACTAGCATGACAAGTTGACAGATTTACCTTTGCAGCTATCATATATATGCGTGACTAGCATGACAAGTTGACAGATTTACCTTTGCAGCTAACATATATATGCGTGACTAGCATGACAAGTTGACAGATTTACCTTTGCAGCTATCATATATATGCGTGACTAGCATGACAAGTTGACAGATTTACCTTTGCAGCTATCATATAATGCGTGACTAGCATGACTAGTTGACAGATTTACCTTTGCAGCTAACATATATATGCGTGACTAGCATGACAAGTTGACAGATTTACCTTTGCAGCTATCATATATATGCGTGACTAGCATGACAAGTTGACAGATTTACCTTTGCAGCTATCATATATATGCGTGACTAGCATGACAAGTTGACAGATTTACCTTTGCAGCTATCATATATATGCGTGACTAGCATGACTAGTTGACAGATTTACCTTTGCAGCTAACATATGTGGGACTAGTTCTGGATTACAAGACAGATTTACTAAAACTTTTGCTGCTTGGAGTTTAATGCTGGCAGCTCCAGTGTCCACTAAATCATACAATCTTTGTACGACTCTTGTGTAATGACCATGATGTTGACTGGTGATAGAAAGGTTGGTTAAAGCTTTAAGAGATGATAGACACACACTCTCTCCCGTCTCATCCTCCAATGTTAAATCTACGAGGGTCGATACACAGTCCTAAAATCATCAAATACAGATTAGTCATAACTCATTAACATTGGAAGGTTATCATAACCTTCCAATGTTAAATCTACAAGGCAGGATACACAGTCCTAAAATCATCAGATACAGATTAGTCATAACCTTCCACTGTTAAATCTACGAGGGTCAATACACAGTCCTAAAAAATGCATATTAAAATGAAAGCCTCGCAATGATTTCTGAATTTACAGTTATTCATATGCCTGAAACGAACGTTTTATATATACAAATGTACTCCTATATATATATAAGTATCTAAAAATGTAACTTTAACACACTAATGAGTGTTATAAAATTAATTGTTATATTCTATATATTATTCACGCAATATTTCGCTAAACAAATTCCAGGCCACGTCCACTTGTATTTTTGTCCATCTGATGAGTTAAGCCTTTTTCAACTGATTTTTATAGTTCGTTCTTATGTTGTACTGTTATACCACTGTCCTAGGTTAGGGGGAGGGTTGGGATCCCGCTAACATGTTTAACCCCGCCACATTATTTATGAATGTGCCTGTCCCAAGTCAGGAGCCTGTAATTCAGTGGTTGTCGTTTGTTTATGTGTTACATATTTGTTTTTCTTTCATTTTTTTACATAAATAAGGCCATTAGTTTTCTCGTTTGAATTGTTTTACATTGTCTTATCGGGGCCTTTTATAGCTCACTATGCGGTATGGGCTTTGCTCATTGTTGAAGGCCGTTCGGTGACCTATAGTTGTTAATGTCTGTGTCATTTTGGTCTTTTGTGGATAGTTGTCTCATTAGCAATCATACCATATCTTCTTTTTTATAGCTTCATTGGGTGTGTGCATCTATCTAGGTGAAATCGGATGCATGACAAAAAATATCTTTGTAGCTTGAGCTACACAAAATTAGTGTAAAAGTTTAACATATTAATTTATTGATGGTCTATATAAAACATATTTTAGTTGTTACTCCTATATATATATATATATATATACTAATATATGAAAACTGTTGTTTCGTATTTGTGTTTGTAACTATGTATACTGTATTGTTTATTCTATTTGTAAAAGAATAATATTATAATGATATTATTTATATTATGCTCCTTGTGAGCCCATTTAAGGGAAATAAAACATATTTTCTTCTTCTTCATATCCTCTTGTAAAGATAATAACTACAACAATATCTAAAATCTGATAATTCCTTTAAACGAGGGGGAATGAATTGGTAAATTTTAATCATATCAACGTTAGAGCATTACAATTTGTATTGCAATCATAGTCCTGTTTTCTCTATTTGACTTATTTATTGGAGAAAAATCATATTTTCAAATTATGAGATAAAATAAATCTTTGGTATTATTGCCAATGAAACAATTCTTCACAAGAGAGCAAATGATCAAATATAAAACAATTCAAACAAGAAAAATAATGGCCTAATCTATGTACAAAATAATGAACAAAAAAAAAGTCAGTCAGGGGTACTACTTGTACAAGTTATTTTCATTTACTTGAAGAAGTAAAAAGAAATATACACATATAAGTAAATAAATAATGTTTGAATAATCTCCCCTTAATTTTCTCAAAAATTTACTTGTATAAGTAAATTTTTCTTACAATCCCACAAAAGTCCTCAAGTTTTGAGATGTAAATTCATGCCTTTAATGATTTTTCCCAGGTTTGCTCATTTTTTTTTTATTAGAGTTCAATGTTTCATCTCATTAATTCAATAAAGAAACTGATTGCGCAAAGATCTTAAGTATTTGCGTGCAAGGCCTTCAAAAATTGCTCCTTGGGGGCTTGTAAATGAGCAGTGTTCTGAAGATAACAGACAAATGGGATTTTCATTGTCCATGAAATTACACTTAAATGATTAGTAAAGACATCGGCAAAGGGCAGATAATTTAAAGTTCTATTAGAGCAAAGAAATCATAACAATTCAATAAAAGAAGATAAGATGACTTTTTTACTTCTACAAGTAAAAAAATCTGAATGTCTAATCAGGCAATATTTTTTTTTACCAATACATTGTACAAGTAAACAAAATTCACTTGTATAAGTATCCTACAAATTTACTTATATAAGACTAAAGTATATTAATATTACTTCATCAAGTAATTAAAAAGAACCTGTACAAGTAGTACCCCTGACTGAATGTAGCATGGCAACAAATGGCAACCAAATATTCACTTTTTGTTGAAATCAAATTCTAATTTTTGTCCCTTTGGACCTGAATGTGGATCAATATGAAAAAGGTGCCAAAAGGTATCCATGAAAAACAATTTTTTCCTTATTCCAAAAAATTTGGTAATTTGGTACTTATGAAAATACATGAATCCCCAGTATGATTAGTATGCAGTACATGTATTTATACCTCTAATTTCTTATGATTTTCCTCTTCATGATAAGTTTGTAATGTACTGAAGTAACCAATTGAGGGTTGTCTGTCCTTACCTCTAATATCTTATGATTTTCTTCCTTAGATAATATTAAAGTTTGTAATGGCATTGGCTACTAAAGTCACCAATTTAGGGTTGGCTGACCTTACCTCTAATTTCTTATGATTTTCTTCGTTAGATGATAAGTTTGTAATGGCATTGGCTACTGAAGTCACCAATTTAGGGTTGGCTGACCTTGACATTTTTTGTTGATAGAGTAAATTACTCAGTCTGGACAAGCATCCATGTTCACGGAACAAATTCTGAAAAATATAAATTATTTATTCACAATAGTTGAAATGAATGTGGCTTGTGATATCACTATGTTAACCATTCAATTAACTATAATTATTTGTTACTTCCTTTAAGTAATTACAGAAAGATACGAGAGAAAATTAATTCAATTCAATGCTATTCAATGCTGTAATTGCTAAGAAAACTCTAAACTTTCTTCAAATCCAGGAGTTAATAAGAAAACTCTAACTTTCTTCAAATCCATGAGTTAATAAGAAAACTCTAAACTTTCTTCAAATCCAGGAGTTAATAAGAAAACTTTAAACTTTCTTCAAATACAGGAGTTAATAAGAAAACTTTAAACTTTCTTCAAATCCATGAGTTAATAAGAAAACTCTAAACTTTCTTCAAATCCAGGAGTTAATAAGGAAACTATAAACTTTCTTCAAATACAGGAGTTAATAAGAAAACTCTAAACTTTCTTCAAATCCAGGAGTTAATAAGAAAACTCTAAACTTTCTTCAAATCCAGGAGTTAATAAGAAAACTTTTAAACTTTCTTCAAATCCAGGAGTTAATAAGAAAACTTTTAAACTTTCTTCAAATACAGGAGTTAATAAGAAAACTCTAAACTTTCTTCAAATCCAGGAGTTAATAAGAAAACTTTAAACTTTCTTCAAATACAGGAGTTAATAAGAAAACTCTAAACTTTCTTCAAATACAGGAGTTAATAAGAAAACTCTAAACTTTCTTCAAATACAGGAGTTAATAAGAAAACTTTAAACTTTCTTCAAATACAGGAGTTAATAAGAAAACTCTAAACTTTCTTCAAATCCAGGAGTTAATAAGAAAACTTTAAACTTTCTTCAAATCCAGGAGTTAATAAGAAAACTCTAAACTTTCTTCAAATCCAGGAGTTAATAAGAAAACTTTAAACTTTCTTCAAATACAGGAGTTAATAAGAAAACTATAAACAAACTTTCTTCAAATCCAGGAGTTAATAAGGAAACTATAAACTTTCTTCTCATCAAGGAGTCAACGAACAGGTGTAAATTGCACAGTGAAATTGTTTTTTAAATAAATGAAAGCTGTCTCACTGTCCAAAACATGAGTTCTAATTGATGCAATTCTCATTCAGTCACATTATTTGCAATAATCAAAACTGAATTTACAGTAGACAGAATGATTCGAAAATAAAAAATTGTGTGAAAAGTTTCATTTTGATTAGTTAAACAGGACTTGAGTAATGGTTTGAGTAAATGTATAAAACAAGAGTGTACATGCTGAAATGTCTTGCCTTCTTTACTAATCATTTATATTATGATGATAGTCCTAAATATAAAGCTTTATTACAACTGTCAAATAAACTTAATTAACCAAGAAAACTAAACATTGACCAATGAACCATGAAAATGAGGTCAAGGTCAGATGAACCATGCCAGGGCAGGCATGAATAGCTAACAATTCTTTCAATCCATACAAAAAATATAGTTGACCTATTGCTTATAGTTTAGGAAAAACAAACCAAAACACAAAAAACTAAACACTGAGCAATGAACCGTGAAAATGAGGTCAAGGTTAAAATCTGTGTGACTGACAAATAGATCATAAAATATTTCCATACACCAAATATAGTAGACCTATTGCATACAGTATAAGAAAACAGACCAAAACACAACAAGAGGCTGTCACAACAACAGCAAACTGGATTTATTAACATTTATTTGTGTCCTGGCAATATCACAAGAACCATAACTCCTGAACGGTGAAAGTGAAAATCGTCAATATCAAATTTGACCTGCATTTTGTCATCAGTATTAACATATTAAAATTTGAAAGAGCTTAGGTTGAATGGTTCATGAGTAAATGCACAGACATGACTGGAAACACCATTTTTAAATCTTTCAAGAACCATAACTCCTGAACGGTAAAAGTCAAAATTGTCATTCTTGCACTTGACCTCCATTTTGTCATCAGTAACAACATATTAAAATTTGTGAAGCTTTGATTGAACAGTTCATGTGTAAATGCACAGACATGACTGGAAACGCCATTTTTCAATCTTTCAAGAACCATAACTCCTGAACAGTAAAAGTCAAAATCGTCATTCTTGAACTTGACCTCCATTTTTTCATCAGTAACAACATATTAAAATTTGTGAAGCTTTGATTGAACAGTTCATGTGTAAATGCACAGACATGACTGGAAACGCCATTTTTCAATCTTTCAAGAACCATAACTCCTGAACAGTAAAAGTCAAAATCGTCATTCTTGAACTTGACCTCCATTTTTTCATCAGTAACAACATATTAAAATTTGGGAAGCTTCGGTTGAACAGTTCATGTGTAAATGCACGAACACGACTGGAAACGCCATTTTTCAATCTTTCAAGAACCATAACTCCTGAACGGTATACGTCAAAATCGTCATTCTTGAACTTGACCTTCATTTTGTTGTCAGTAACAACATATTAAAATTTTAAAAGCTTTAGATGAACAGTTCATAAGTGAATGCACGGACAACATTTGTTTGCCGCCCGCCTGACCGCCTGACTGCCCGCCGTACATCCCTAAATCAATAACCAACATTTTTGTCACAAAAATCCGGTTAAAAACTTAACTATAACCACTGAACCATGAAAATGAGGTCAAGGTCAGATGACACCTGCCAGTGAGTTGGACATGTACAACTTACAATCCTTCCATACACCGAATATACTAGACCTATTGCTTAAAGTATCTGAGATATGGACTTGACCACCAAAACTTAACCTTGTTCACTGATCCATGAAATGAGGTCGAGGTCCAGTGAAAACTGTTTGACAGGCATGCGGACCTTGCAAGGTACGCACATACCAAATATAGTTATCATATAACTTATAATTTAAGAGAGAATTTAACATTACAAAAATCTTAACTTTTTTTCAAGTAGTCACCGAACCATGAAAAAAAGGTCAAGGACATTGGACATGTGACTGAGGGAACATAAGGCATCAATATACAAAGAATTTAGCATCCAAGTCTTCCACTTTCTTAAATATAAAGCTTTTAGGAAGTAAGCTAACACTGCTGCCGCCGGATCACTATCCCTATGTCGAGCTTTCTGCAACAAAAGTTGCAGGCTCGACAAAAAATCAATGACAATGCACTCTTTGCTGACAAAAATCAAAATCTCTAACAAAAATTTGTACCATTATAGTTCTAATGAGATTCACTGGCGTAGCACACGGTACGGTTGGTACGGTTCAGACCGTACCAATTTTTACTGCAGGTACGGAAAACCGTACCAAAAAAATCAAAATATTAAATAAAAAATATGCTAGCATAGTATGCAAACTTCCATACAAAAAATGTTTTACATTTACCTCTGCCTGTTTTCTTAAAGAAAGAAAACCGCAGTACCGTAATCAGTTTATTGATTACCAATTAATGATTAATTAATCAAAATTGTTAAAGATGCTGTTGCGGATAATGTTGGGTGTTGTTATTGGTTCATGCGCCAATCTGACACAGACTGAATAAACTGAAACGGATGGATAATCTGAAGAATGCTATAGCTAGCAACAATCGCCAGCTAATTCGGAAAATCTCCACATGATGTTACTAGCTCTTTAAGTTTAACGCATCAGTTTGGAAATATTTTCAAGGTCGAAGAAGCTAGCATTTTTTTTTATTAATTGTTGCAAGTTTTGATTCCAGATGATGTAGGTATAAACCTCAAAACAATTGGAAAAAGTAATATTATTGTTTGCACAATACCATATCCTTAGGTTTGCAGGTAAACGATATATGTAATGATTTCACTCGTTTTTTTTAATAAAACCACCACAAGTCAAGTTCAAAATCAGTTGATTGATTGTTTATTTTCTTAACGTACAGTTGCAAATATTTCGAGCATAATGTCAATTGAAATCAGAGGTGAGGTTTTTTTTTTATAATGTAAGATACCGTATTGCAAAAGGGAATATAACCTTTATCGGGACTCCGGAATTGTTCATTAAAAGTCGGGATTAGTTATGTTCGGGACTTCGTAAGACCTCTAAGGCTTCGTACCCCTTTCTGCACTGTGCCTTTCTTTGAGTGCCCTTCCGTAACATAAAACCCGAGCATAAATCACCATTATTTCACATATCTATACTTCAGCAGGAGGCGGTTTTCGTGAGACCGCCGATTTACTCTTTCCATTGTTTATTACAATAATTTTGAAAAACTGTAGGAATGGTGTAGAATTTATGTAGAAAGTACATTGTATTTTTAAAAAAGAATCGCGATCAAGGGACAAAAGACAAACCAGAGAACAAATAAGACACACAAGGACAACCAGCACCATTCAACATTGAAAACTATCAAATCAAATTAGAAACACGGACCCCTAAAAAAACTGGTGCAACTAAAGGTGCTCCAGAAGCGTAAGGAGGTCCTTCTTGCAAGACGGTAAAAACCACGGTAATTGCGACAGGCTCTCTAGTAAATGTGCATATGACAAAATCGTACACAATACTTATAAACAAGATACAAATTATCAAGAACACAGTGATTTATTTCAGTTCTTCATCTTGACAGTCGCTGCATGAGCATTTAAAATAATTATATCCTACCAGGTAAAGATGACCCCCTAGTGTCGACTTAAGTGATTGTCCTGAACGTTCACATTAAAACATTTAACATGTTAACCCTGCCGCAATTTTGCGCCTGTCCCAAGTCAGGAACCTTTGTTTTTCTTGTTTGTTTTTAATTTTAGTTCTTTTGTGTGTTATGGGTCTAAAAAAGTGTGCACCCCCAAAACACGTTGTTTCTGGGCCGGCAGTCCTATAATAAAAGACTTCTGAGGTTCATATCATTTATACTCAACGTTTTTTATCATGTATTTTTTTTTACTATCAATGTTTAACCCGAGTTGGGGTTTGATAGTAAAAAAAATCAGATACTATCCGAATTCGGGTTCAACATTGATAAATAAAAAAATATCCGCTAAAAAACTTTGAATGTAAATGATATGAACCTCGGAAGTCTTATATTATAGGACTACCAAGACCGGCTGCAGTTTATCCCATGCATGCAGTGTCTGAGGATTGTCGTAGTTTTTTTTACCCATTTCCGATCCTCATTCATTTTTTTATTCACTATAGCTCAAAAGTTGCTAGCCGCACTTTGATTGTTTTATTTTAAAATAATAATAGTAAGATCTTATAATAAATAAACTGACAGAAATCACTTGTAAATCATGAATTTTGCACAATGATTTGTTGCGAGGTATAGTATGAAAGTGTTGTTCTCATTTACAAATCTTGCTATGTAAATGACTACAAACATGACAAAAGACACAGACATTCATTTTTTTTTCAAATTGTCTTGTAAAAAATGCTGCAGTTCAAAAACATTTTTTAGTGCCAGGAAACACTCAGAATGCAAGAATGCAGGATTTTAACGCTATAAACCCCAGAGCTTCTGGGGGCCTTGAGCGACCCCCATACCCCCTGCCGTAATGCAGCCTCGCTATGCGAGGCTGGATGGGCCACTTCGTGTCCCATATGTCTAATTTGCCGAAACCGTACCATTATTTTTCGGCATGCTACGCCTATGAGATTCATTAAACATGTTATATAAATATAGTGCTTTCCCTAAACATATGATAAGGCTTGGTTTTATATATATATATATATATATAAAAATAAAATATCACTTTAAATTTTATTTATCAAATTTGAAACTGTTTCAAATGTTTTAATATTTAGCAAATACCGTGCTAAATACATCCCTCATAGATTATCCCTGAGATTGGATACTGACAGTCAACTGACTTACCTTCTTGTAAAACATCAATAACCATTTGTCTATACTACTTTGTTGTATAGATTTTATAAGGTATCTTTACCAGTCATAAAATATTTATAAATCTAGAACCAAAGGATTCTAACAATAAAACTAAGTGAAGAAGGCACATACATCGTGTATCATAAGGTCATTGATTATAATCTTGGTCAGTTATCTTCATTGTTTTCAGTATCATGATCCAGGAAGAAAAATTATAATTTAAATCGAAGTTTAAACAAATCTTCATGCATGTTCATCCTTAGATAGGAAAGTTCATATCTAAGAAAAAAGTATGTAATTAAGAGAAGTATAAGTCAAACATGTCAACAAATTTCATCACAATCTGATATTTACAAAAAAGAAAATAGTATATGAACTATACCAGAGACAGATTTATAAGGTTTTCCAGGGAGCCAATGTCCCCCTTTTTGTGGGTAGTTGGAAAATTTGGTTGATTATTTAAGGAATAACTTATTCATGACTGGAGCAGGCCCCCTCTTGTGCAGTCTGTGGCCTTCCCTCCCCCTCCCCCTTATGAGAATTTCTGGATCCGCCATGGTATACAGTTTACTAAGTAACAAAGGGCCATAACTGTAGTTTGAGTACTTCACCAACACAGAAAATAAATATCAACAATAGGACATACTTTGGTCTTTCATGTTTATCTTGTTTTAAGTCAAGTGATTTCATTAAATCTTTTTATTGTAACAGATATATATCTGGATAGCAATTTATTTTCTCCTAAAAGATCTGCAGGAGACATAATTATCTTGGAGAAGAAATGGTGGAAGCCTGTCAGTAAAATTAAATCTGAACACCTAAGTTTGGACCATAACAATTGGGAATAATTTGGTTTTCTTAATAATGGTAAATACCCCAACCCTAACCCTATCTACAATATCAGAACTTAAAAGTTTATGATTAGTACCAATTATCAATTATTAACTACATAAATTATATTTACATCATAATAATTAGATATTATCAACAAAAAATTACAACATTCTCATTACTGTTTAGTGATCAAACAATCTTACCGTTTTACAATGTTTTAGTAAACAACTTATTGGTTGATATATAAATGCAGGTATTGTGTCAGTCCTACAGACTATCATAAATCAATAAAAAGACTGTTATAGATAGTATACTATTTACTAACCACTTGTCTTAAAAAAAGTCATTCAGGCTAGGCCACAAAAATTATAAATTTACCTGTTTCAAGATTCAGGTATAGAATTGGATAAAGCAGACACCATTCCAAATAAGTTCCAATATTTTTACTTATAATCTTAAATAATTGTATTGCAATGTTGGAAAAAAGGACAGAAAGATATTTCTTTTTAATCAGGAAGAATTTTTACACTTTTATTTGTTACAATTGGAAGGGCAATCTAAAAAAAAATTAGATAAAATTCATTTTTTTGTAGGCAGATTATTTCAAACAGTAATACATTCACTCTCTCACTTACAGAGAATTTCAGTAGATGGTAATAAATGAATCAAACATATGAACCCATCCAAATTTCGGTAAGAAACAGATTCTTTAGCCAATTTCTACTTTTCAAGTCAGCTTATTTCACATATTAAAATTTACAGTTACTTCATTATGACATGGTGCAAAAACTAAATGACTGAATCTTAAACCTGAATATCATATAGAAATGTACCCATTGATAAATAAGGAATAAAATTGAGAATGGAAATGGGGAATGTGTCAAAGAGACAACAACCCGACCATAGAAAAAAACAACAGCAGAAGGTCACCAACAGGTCTTCAATGTAGCGAGAAATTCCCACACCCGGAGGCGTCCTTCAGCTGGCCCCTAAACAAATATATACTAGTTCAGTGATAATGAACGCCATACTAATTTCCAAATTGTACACGAGAAACTAAAATTAAAATAATACAAGACGAACAAAGGCCAGAGGCTCCTGACTTGGGACAGGCGCAAAATTGCGGCAGGGTTAAACATGTTTGTGAGATCTCAACCCTCCTCTTATACCTCTAGCCAATGTAGAAAAGTAACGCATAACAATACGCAAATTAAAATTCAGTCCAAGAGAAGTCCGAGTCTGATGTCAGAAGATGTAACCAAAGAAAATAAACAAAATGACAATAATACATAAATAACAACAGACTACTAGCAGTTAACTGACATGCCAGCTCCAGACTTCAATTAAACTGACTGAAAGATTATGATTTCATCATATGAACATCAGGCATAATCCTTCCCGTTAGGGGTTTAGTATCATACCATCATAACATATATGAGAAGAACATAACCCGTGTCATGCCAACAACTGGTTTTTGAATAAATGTGTTTAGTTCCGATGCAAAGACCCTATAAGTGAATCAATATTAACGCCAAAATATGCAATCTTTAATGACCTGACAACAGTATCGTAACTATATCCCTTCTTAATAAGTCTATTCAAAGGTTTTGTTAGTTTTTGAGGTGAATAATGACACCTTTGTGCTTTATAAAGAATATTTCTATAAAAAATTGGATGTGAAATACCTGAACGTAACTTGTTTTTTTACCATTTAATGCACTACTACCACGAAAAACCAATGCTGAAATGTTGCACCTTGCCTTGAAAATCTATGAAATAAAGGTCTGATTATGCTTATCATGAAAACTCAAATAATTTGTTGATCAATCAATCATGAAAATGAGGTCAAGGTCAGTAGAACTCTGTCAAACAAATGTATACATCTGACAATGACCTAATAGACCTGTTACTGATCAGGAAGACTTAATGTTGACCATAGTTACAAGAATCCTTTCAAACTAATTTTAAAATGTTGAAATGATTCTTAAAACCAAATGTAGAAGTGATAATACTGGTGGATGCTTAAGGGGGCTCGCGGGTCTAAATCATTTTTTTTATTTAATATAGGATTTCCCTATATTTTTTCTATAAATTAATTTTATAGAAAAATGAAATAAAAAAATGGGGTCACCGTTCATTTACGCTCACAATCTGCCTTTGAAAGAAGCATACATTTTTGTTATTTAAATGTCCTTTTTTTCTGTTGAACTAATAGGCGAAATAACGGTAATATCGAAATAAAAAAAGATCTAAATTACAGAAATCGCTTAAATTTTACAATTATTTAGTTGATATACAGGTTAATCGAAAACGACAATAAAAAATATAGGTCACCGATGAGTTAAAAAAGATATTTCAATTTTAATGCCAAAATATGGCATTTTTTGCACCAAAGGGAGATAATTTGGAGCTTTTTCAATGATATCTACATTTTAAAAGTCACCTGAGGCCAACACGAATTGATTTTTTGGAATGAGTTTTGTACCATATGATAAAGTAACAACTACTTAAGGTAATAAATAAAATTTGTAATAAAAAATAAAGGTTTAATTTTTTTCTGAAAATCTTATACCCGTGAGCCTCCTTAACTAAATACCCGCGAGCCTCCTTAACTAAATACCCGCGAGCCTCCTTAACTAACAACAACATCCCAAGTTAGATCCAGCATTTACATGTGTGTTCAAATCATTTACATTAGCCAGGTTTGTACTTACAAAATATTAAATGCTTTAATAAGCTCTAATCCAACACTTTAATAAGCTCTAATCCTACACTTTAATAAGCTCTTATCCAACACTTTCACTCTCTAAATATATCTTATACTACATGTACTAGTAGGTAAAACTATTGCACTTTCAGCTACGTTTATATTTTCTTCCAATTATCAATTAAAACTGTCCCTTTCAACAAAATCAATGACTATAATTGTATAACCTATTATGTAACATCTGTTTATAATCCTGGAAAGTAAATGAGCCTTGTTCTTCCACACAAAAATCTTCACAAATTAATGAAGTTAAAGTTATTCAGTTATATACAGTATTTATATTAGATTTATGATTAATATTATGTTGGGTTTTTCAAGTTTATTAATTCTAAAAGAAGATTTGCTATAAGCATAGCTCCATTTTATATAAAGATCAAGGAAGACCTTAACAAGTTGATAAAAAGCAGTAGACTACAAATATCTAGCTGCCCAACAGGACTGTCAGGAGCATGGTCTACTTGTTCCAAGAAATCATTATCAAAAGTATTGCCAGAAATTTAAAAAATATAATTAGGTAATTTTTTTAAGGTATACTTTCAGTTAATGAGCAGCATTCTATTCGTGACTTTTGACAATATAAGTTCAATAACTACAATTTGTAGTGAAAGTCATCAATAAAACCAGAGGATCCAGAAAGGACTTATAAAATAGAAAGTATGTAAAGCTTGGATACAGGATTAGTATTATAATCAGATTGGTGTATACAGAACTTTAGAATATATGTCCTCATATAGTCATATTAACCAGGCTTGTTTAATTTTGTACTAGCTGAGATGTGACTAAACCAGACACCAAATGTGGGATCACTACTTCTATACTATTAAACGAGAAGACCTCATTTTTGGTGTCGCTTCTCTTCTTTCCACAATAAATTAATCAACACGCCTCTGTGTCCTATAGGTACAGTGCATAGTCGCATTTGTCATCCATTCATATGATTATTCAGATTGAGTTAATTTAGGAGAAAAACGAGAAAAAAGGCATCCGGGTATTGTCCCGTCATTGTACGAAATTTTAAGTCAGATTAGACTTCCGGTTTGCGTTTTTCTGTATACTTTGAACATACATATACTACGAATAAAGTGTATTTTCAGAATTTTATCTGCTATCATTTCCAAGTTTACTATCCACGGCAGTCACAGAGTTTATTAAATAGAGAGGGTCTGTATACTATATCAATGATCCCCATGGATCGATTAGTAAACTTAGAATTGAAAGTAAATACGCTTTATTTATATAGTAATGAATGTTCATAATATACAGATAAGCGCTAAAATTATTCATGTGAACTTTTGATACTTTTTCTGAAATTCTCCAGTCATTAAATCTTTTACAAAATTCATTGAGTACAAAAATAAAGAAGATGTGGTATGATTGCCATGTTGAGACAACTCTCCACAAGAGACCAAGATGACACAGAAATTAACAATTATAGGTTACCGTACGGCCTTCAACAAAGAGCAAAGCCCATTCCGCATACTCAGCTTCAAAAGGCCCCGAAATGACAATGTAAAACAATGCAAACGAGAAAACTAGCGGCCTTATTTATGTACAAAAAATGAACGAAAAACAAATATGTAACACATAAACAAACGACAACCACTGAATTACAGGCTCCTTACTTAAATAAATGTTCATAACATACTAAATGTATGTTCATATTGAAATTGGTAGAAAACCAAAAATTTGGAACTTTGGAAATAAAGATTGAGGGTAAAAAAAAAACATTTTCCTGTGCCCAATAACCTATGACTTGTGATACTTTTGCTGAAATTCTCCAGTCATTCTGTATTTAACAAAATTCTTCCAACAACACTTTACATACTGAAACTTTAAACTACGCTCTGAATGCCCGCGATTTCGCGGGTGTGTTCTAGTAGATAATTAAGGAAGTCCAATAAGCATGATAAGTTATTATTGCAGATGAAAATGTTGAAAAAACTAATCAAGCTCATAACAAGAGGCTGTCACAATGACAGCAAACCGGATTTATTAACATTTATTTGTCTCCTGGCAATATCACAAGAACCATAACTGATGACAGTGAAAGTGAAAATCGTCAATATCAAATTTGACCTGCATTTTATCATCAGTATCAACATATTAAAATTTGAAAGAGCTTAGGTTGAATGATTCATGAGTAAATGCAACAACATGAATGGAAACGCCATTTTTTTTATCTTTCAAGAACCATAACTCCTGAACGGTAAAAGTCAAAATCGACATTATTAAACTTGACCTCTATTTTGTCATCAGTAACAACATATTAAAATTTGAAAAGCTTTGGTTGAACAGTTCATGAGTAAATGCACGGACACGACTGGAAACGCCATTTTTCAATCTTTCAAGAACCATAACTCCTGAACGGTAAAAGTCAAAATCGTCATTCTTGAACTTGACCTCCATTTTGTCATCAGTAACAACATATTAAAATTTGAGAAGCTTTGATTAAACAGTTCATGCGTAAATGCACGGACACGACTGGAAATGCCATTTTTCAATCTTTCAAGAACCATAACTCCTTTTAAAAGGGTAAAAGTCAAAATCTTCATTCTTAAGCTTGACCTTCATTTTGTTGTCAGTAACAACATATTAAAATTTTAAAAGCTTTGGACAAGGTTCATGAGAAAATGCACGGACAACATTTGGTGCCGCCCCGCCACCCGCCCGCCCACCCGCCGTACATCCCCAAATCAATAACCGACATTTTTGTCACAAAAATCCGGTTAAAAATGCATGTACGATATAGAACAACAACTGGAACACAATGACCTAAGAGGGGCCATCTAACTGTCCTCTCATGGAAATTGTATATCACCAGTTTATAAAACTAAGAAACACAAAGACAATGGATAATCACTAGACAATTGTGTATGTAGTAAATGTTAGAAATAGCAAATACATTTACAGACATGACTGCAATATATCATTATTATAAATATATCATGTTTCCAATATTTATAGATTATCATTGATCATCTCAATGAGATTGATTTTCTCACTTGTGCTGATACGGCAAAAGTGACAAAAGTAATCCTGTTGAGATGACCAATGATAATCTGTTTATCGCTATTTTATCTATGATGATGTTGTCAATTTCATGTCAAGTTCATTAACAACGACACATGCCCCTTAGTTTCTAGCGATAATTTTCATATCACTCGACTCTGCTGAAAAAGGAAATTATCAGTCATCAAGATCAAAGGAAATTTTCATAAAATAGCGATAATAATTGCTTACCTGATTTCTGGTAAAGGTTGAACATCGATTGATTCCGTTGAGGACCGTCTCCTGTAACTTAGGATCAGGATGGGTTAATAAGCAGGACAGAATCTCAGCATTAGAACCAGACAGAATCCCAGGAGAGGTCTGAGATACAAGCAAAGCGTCTGTTATCTCTTCTTCACTGAATCTAGTATAACTCTGATCATCATCGGATTCTCTACCTACTTTTACCTCACAGGATTTTCCATTTACACTCTTGGTTTGTCTTTCTTCTGGAGTGCTTCCATTTAGATTAGGTGTCTTTGATTCACTTTCTGATATTACTATCTTTGGTGTAGATGAAAGAGTCTGAGACCTTTTAGGTTCTACTATCTCCCCTGCAAATACCTCTTTATTTCCCTCCAAACCATTGTTTACTTCAAGTTTTACTACTTTCTTGGTGTTGTCATCTTTTCTAGTTTCTGATTCTTCTTTTAATGTATTATCGTTACTTTCTGCATTTTGATTTGTATTCTCGTCAGTATTTTCGACTCCCTCAGATAGAAATTTCTGAAGTTCTTTTCTAAAGAATTCCAAATTTTCTGAGTCGTCCTTAGCAATTGGTTTACTCTTTGGCATTTCGTGAGGTTTTTTAGGACTTTGCACATCTATGTTGATAAAATCTTCATTAGGATGTTTACGTTTACCATGAATATGACTATCTTTGTGTGTGTGATCATCATGCTGTTCACTGCTAGGTATCAGTGTATCATCTTCCTCATTATTCTTCTCCTCAGATTTTCCTAAAAATATTAATTATAGCAAAATTTATTCATATGGAATAATATCAAATATTGATATTCATTAATAATCTAATAGGAATTCTCCACAATTATTTAATTGTAATCTTTTGAAAGTTGAAGTTAACATTTTGTTTTTTTCCTATGCATTTTTCATGATAAGCAAATCTGGGTTTCTCATATTTAACATCTTTTATTGTACCTATTACACCTATGCTTGCTCAAATAAAACAACGAATTCATTACCAAATTTTACAAGAACAAAATTCATATATTACAGAATCTTCAAAATTATCATTTTTTCAACATTTTTGTTTTTCAAATAAACGTGCACACTATGTAGACCAATTGAATATGTTGAAAGATAGGGCACCTTTGGCAAAACTAAGGCTAAGTGCACACAGTATTGAAATTGAAAGAGGTAGATACATGCAAGTTAACAGAGAAGAAAGGTTGTGCAAATTATGTCATAATAAAAATATTGAAGACAAAAAACATTTTATCTTGCACTGCACAAAATATGAATCACAAAGAAATGTTCTTATATCAAAATTGTCCTATTTTTAAAATTATGACAAATAATCCAAAACGGAGGATGAATATATCAAACTATTACTTAATAGCAAGTGTAGAAAAACACCTTATACCCCAGCAACCTTACCTAATCTAATATTTGTCGATTTTGTTAACTAAACGAAATAATTCACAATGTTAATCAATAAAGCTTCTTTATTTTAAAATTGCATTTTGTTTTTTTTGTTTATTTTTTACTACATGCGTCGCCTACATAAAATTGAGAATGGAAATAGGGAATGTGTCAAAGAGACAACAAACTTACTATATCTAGCGGACAACAGCCAAAGGCCACCAAGTGGTCTTCAATGTGGCGAGAAACTTAATATAAGGAGGTGTAGCACCGGGTGGGGCTCATATAGGGAGGACTGGGCGTTAAACAGCTGTTGAGATTGAGGAACTCATGATTATTTTGTTGTTTTTTTATTGTAAATTTTTATAGAACGGAAATCTGGCAGCGGTAATTTTTAAGCTTCATGACCAGAAACATTCAAAAGGCATGCATGTATATTAACATATATTTGTCAGCTTTCCCCTCCTGTCAGAATAAAATGGTCCGATAATATAATCGTTTATAGCTAGAACCTGGGTTTTACAGTAATGATGTAGCCTATTATAGCAGACTGTATCCTCATTGTTGAAGGCCGTAGGTTGCCTATACGTTGCTTACATCGACTTTATTTGAACTTCGCTTTGGTGGATAGTTGTCTCATTGGCAATCATATTACCACATCTCCTTATTGTATTTACCTGATAATCCAGTTGTAATATTCCACTGACCACCGACTATTTCTTTTACCTCGCAAATAAGGGAGATCATTTACGTCGTGGAGGGACTGAACTAGTCGGGATAGTTTTTATATAGTTTCTGTTCTCGAACGGAAGTCCACGACAGTAAACAAAAATAAAACTTGGATCCAGTTAACATGCAATTTTTGTTTGCTTTCTCTTAGACGCATTTGCTGTTCATAACTAATTGATTAAAATTACTTAAATATATATATTTCATATGGAGGTTGTCCTACTTACAGGAGGCGTATACACCGAAGAAGAAACTGAGCGCCATATGTCGTCATAATGATTGTTAGCATATTACAAGATGACATTTAACACTTCGACATTTCACACATCGACAATTCAGGAATCAACATGTTACAAGTTACAAAACATCAATATACAAAAAAACAATTTACCAATAAAGAATTTTGAAATCTTCAAGTTACAAATTGACAATTAACAAATGAAGAATGTTGAATTTACAAAGATACAAGTTACAAATTGACAACTTACGAATGAAGCATTATGAAATTGCACAGTTACAAGTAACAAACTGACAATTAACCGATTAAGAATGTCGAAACTACAAAGGTACAAGTTACAAATTGACAATTTACGAATTAAGCATTATGAATTTCACAATAACAAGTTTCAAATTAACAATTTACGAATAAACAATTTAGAAATTACACAGTTACAAGTTAGGAATTAAGAATTTTGACCCCGTTGGCTTTCCATAGGATTGTGCCTGATATTCATATGATGAAGACATAATCTTTCAATCAGTTTAAGGTTCATCATAACAAATGAACAAATATGGCCGTATTTTCACCTCTAAAACTACTCAGTGTACAGACTTACCTGTGAAGTTTGGAAAGTTTTAAGGCCTGACATCCACTTGATATATAAAAGTTAAATGCCTTTTGTGCTTCAAAAAGATAAAATCGTTTTTTGATTTTGATGGGCATTTTTTTTTCCTTCCTGCAGAAGATCTAAAATTAAACAAACACCTGAATTACTTTGATACTGTCCACTCAGATAAACTCTTTAACTCACCTATAAATGTGTAGATATCTATTGTCCATGCCAATCAAGGGCAATCAATACAAGACAAACCAGTTCTTACCCGAGAGGGAGCATTTCAAAGTTATATCCCAACTTAGTTTATTTTTACACCTTCTACAGGAAGGAAAAAAAATGCCCAATAAAGTCCAAAACAGATTTCATCTCTCGGATATGCCAAATACATTTAACTTTTATATATATCTAGTGGATGCTAGGCATTAAAACTTTCTAAACTGCACAGGTAAGACTGCACACAGAGTAATTATTGACTTGGAAAGACGGCCATATTTGTCCATTTGTTATGATGAACCTTAATCATGTTAATTGAGGTCTGGAGCTGGAATGTCAGTAAAACTGCTAGTAGTCTGCTGTTATTTATGTATTATTGTCATTTTGTTTATTTTCTTTTGTTACATCATCAGACTCAGACTTCTCTTGAACTGAATTCTAAATTGTGTATTGCTATGCTTTACTTTTCTACATTGGCTAGAGGTATATAAGGGGGAGGGTTGAGATCTCGTAAACATGTTTAAACCCGCTGCAATTTTGTGCCTGTCCCAAGTCAGGAGCCTCTGGCCTTTGTTAGTCTTGTATGATTTTTAGTTTTAGTTTCTTGTGTATAATTCTGAGTTTAGTATGACGTCCATTATCACTGTACTAGTATACATATTTTTTAAAGGGCCAGCTGAAGGACGCCTACGGGTGTGGGAGTTTCTCACTACATTGAAGACCCATTGGTGGCCTTCGGCTGTTGTCTGCTCTATGGTCAGGTTGTTGTTGCTTCGACACATTCTTCTTCTTCTTCTTCTTTTAGTTTCCGCACTCCATCATAATATTGATGACTATGTGCCGTGCATGCGTGGGTAAAATTTACAATTTTATATTTATATTAAAAAAAAAAATTTAATAACGAAATAATAACTTGTTTTTGATTTTCACTGTACATATAAGATAAAACTATTTACAAGGTGTTACATTACATGGTGTAGTATTGGTTGAGAACAGATATAGGAATCTGTTCTCTGAATGCTTCAACTGTGGTGCATTGGACAGCAGTAACTGGTAAAAGGTTCCATTGGACGATTGTCCTAGGATAGAACGAAAATTTATATGAGTCTTTTTTTGCCTGTATGTGCCTGAATGAGTGACTGTGAGTGTATTGTCTTGTTCGACTGTCTGATGGTATTAACAGGTTCATGGGGTATATTGCTACTTGGTGGTGTATAATTTTAAAGAAAAATATAAGCCTTGTTCTTATTCTTCTAAGTTCAAGTGTTGGCCAGTTAAGATGGTTAAGCATGTTTGTCACAGAGCTGGTGTTATGATATCGATTACATATATACCTGGCTGCACGTCTTTGGACCATTTCTATTTGTGATTTTTGAGATTTTGTATGTGGGTCCCAGATGCAGCTACCATACTCTAGCTTTGGTCTCACAAGTGAGATATAGGCCTTTTCTTTAACTGACTGCGAGCTGACTTTAAGGTTTCTTTTGATAAAATTCAGTTGTTTTGTTGCATTTGCTGTGATGTTATTTATGTGTTTGTTAAATTTTAAATCAGTTTGTATTGTTAAGCCAAGATATTTAGTAGATGTTTCTTGTTGCAAAGTGTGCCCATGTAAGATGTAGTCATATGGGAGAGATGTTTTCTTTGTTGTTACTTGGAGGACTGAGCACTTGTCCGGAAGTGAAGGACATGAGCCAGTCCTCTTCCCACTTTGCAGCTGCTGTTAGGTCTTCTTGTAATTTTTTTTGAGTCATCTTTATTTTTAATGGTTTTGTATATGATGCTATCATCTGCAAAAAGTCTAAGAGTGCCATGTTTTATATAATCATTCAGATCGTTTATGTACACCAGGAATAAGATAGGACCAAGTACTGTTCCTTGAGGTACCCCTGAAGTGACATGTTTTTGTTCAGATTTGGTGCCTTCCAGTAATACCGTTTGTGTGCGAAGTGAAAGAAAGTCTTCTATCCAGTCCAATGTTTGGTTGTCTACACCATAGTGTTTGAGTTTATGAAGTAGTCTTTTGTGAGGGACTTTGTCAAATGCTTTGGCAAAGTCCATCACAATTACGTCAATTTGGATGTTGTCATTGCTGTATTTTGCCAGTTCTTGTATAAATGACACTAACTGTGTTTCGCAAGATCTTGAGGAGCGAAACCCATGTTGTAGATCGTATAGAATGTTGTTATTTTCTCGATGTGCCATGATGTTACTTGCTAATACATTCCTCATTTCCTTTCTCAATTTTATGGTTACAAGTCTCCACAAAGCAATGAGCGGTACAAGTGACATAAACTTCAAAGTGTTGAAGGCCGTCACTACAAAGTAGATGTAGAAGTAGCAGATTAACCTCATAGAAGAAGAAGTGAAATTTGAAATGGCATCATAGAATTTTCAAGGACATAAACAAGGAACTTTGATTCAGAATCAGGGAATAGTTTTCAGTTAAAATTAAAATTAAACAATAATTCGGAGACCTGTCTTTTTTCTTGTCTTTTTCATTAGATAGCGCAAAGTCAAAATTGCGCTGATAGCAAAAACTGTCCCTGCCAATAACACACACGTGCGCTTGTTGAAACCATTTTCTTGTCGTCTGTATGTCGTAATGTTCACCATTTGCAGTGCACGGGAAGAATTAATTTTCTGCTTTGAAAAAATAAAATATTTTTTTCAAAATTCGATAATATAAAATTTCGTACTTCTTATCGTCTATAATTATTTGTTTTTCTATTTTTAGATGTTATATTAGATGTTGTAATATGTATACTTTGTGGCAATTACCGTAATCCAATAACTTCCTGTTTCAAGGAGACACAATTTTTTCAGGATAATAGAAAAAAATGTCATAAACGCTCGTTACAGAATTTAAAAAGACCAGTCATGCCTTTTATGAAAGGAAGGGCGCCTGTTAGGCGAACAATGAAATATCTTCAAGATGGTGCCCTGCATTTGAAAAGTGAAATTCAAGTTATGACATTAAATTACAACATCGGACCCGGTCAGCAGGTTCACAGAGGAGCATTGTAATTTGGTTTTTTTTTTTTGTCTCAGTTGTATGAATGTTTTGAAAAATGATTGTGCTTTTATTTTCTGTCAATATTTGATTTCATTTTTCATTTATGAGACAGGTAATCAATATTGTATGTTGTAACCAATGTAAAAGAGGGACGAAAGATACCAGAGGGACAGTCAAACTCATAAATCGAAAATAAACTGACAACGCCAAAACTAAAAATGAAAAAGACAAAAAGACAAACAATAGTACACATGACACAATATGTAAAACTAAAGAATTATATGGGGACGAAGTACCATTTATCGGTCTCATCCAAGTTCTCCTAAACAGGAGGGAATTACGAAAGAAGAAAGTACCCAATTATGGTAGAAAAATCAATAAAAAAAAAATCAGAAAATGTCCCGAATTTTTCATTCTACTAATGAACTCAAAATCGTTAACTTTTTTTTCAGATCTACTTCCGTTTCCGGTCTTGTTTGCATGAGACTTTGAATGAAATGTATATTTATCAACATATCAACAAATATAGGAAGGAATTCAACACCCAATCATTTTTGATAATTGTTTGATATTAAAAAAACGTTACCTGGATAACAGCGATTCTTTGTTTACATTGAACAGGTTGGGAACAAACCCTCTATATGGTGATTATACCTATATAGAGGGATAATCCTTCTATAGAGGGGTAAAATTATCCCTCTATAGAGGGGTATTTTTGTTTAGACTGGATTTAAATCAAAATAGGGCAGAATGGCATTCTCTACTTATTATGGCAGTAACCTGGAACAGTTGATGCACCAATTAATGTACTTAATTTAATATGCACATGCCCAGTTTGATGCTTATCTGACTAAATATAAATTCTATTGTTCACCATGATTGAAAGCTGTGATGATCAGGTAAATTCTACTCACCTATGCCTCACTGAACAGAATTTCTATTGTTAGATTTAACATGAAATTTAAAGGTCAACTATTCCTTTTGTTGTTGATCAGGCGTTCAGATAGGTTTACAATAGATTGCAAGTTTTGTCACTTTAGCAGAAAACTGGTTATCCCAATTTTTTAGTAAAGTGCATATGTTGATGCATATAATGCTAGAGATTATAGCCAATATAACTAGATAATGCCATTCTGCCCTAATTTGCTTTAAATCCAGTGCAAACAAAAATACCCCTCTATAGAAGGATAATTTTATCCCTCTAAAGAAGGATTATCCCTCTATAGAGGTATAATCACCTTACAGGGGGTTTGTTCCCAACCTGTTGAAGATGACGTCCTACATTTGTAACTTAAAAAACGTCACAACTAAATCCCTAACAACAGAACCAATATCGGAAACGTTACGGTATTTCCGTTTCTTTTATCAACATGTTTGAATTTTAAAAAAATAAAACAGACTTCGTCCCCATTTACAGGTAATGTCTGCCTCATATTATGAGGAAGGCATTACCTGTGAAAGAGGATGAATTCTGTATGAATTGTTTTTATTTTTAAATCAAACATATTTTAACTTCTGTTAAAAAAAAAACGGAAATACAGTAATGTTTCTGATTTTGGTTCTGTTGTAAGGAATTTTAGTTTTGACGTTATTTAATAAAAAAAGTCTGAATAAAAAAAAGTTATCAATTTTGAGTTCATTAATTAGTAGAATGATTTTTTGTGTGAACTTTAAAAAAAAAAAAAAAAAAAAATTCTACCATATTAAATAGGGAAATTCGTCCCCTTAATAAATATTGTCTATTGTCTTAAAGTTAATTGAGCTACCCCATCATGTTTAACTCTTAGGGATATCCTCATTCATCATGAAAATTGGAAGTTCATTACCCTAAGAAACAACTTGCAAGCTTGAAGCAAATATGCTTAGCTTTATACAAAGCTTAGTTTTAAGGCAGAAAATCTATACATGAATATTAGATATACTAAATAAATGTACATACTAAATAGTGTGTTAAAATTACATTGTTAGGCAATCAATGAATATTAGATATATATATAAATTTGAATACAGATCTAGTGTTGTTTAAGTTACTTTAACAGGAACATGTACAGTTTTTAAACAAAGCAAAGTTGTAGCTTATGTCTATCTAATTTAAACATGTATAGATGTATAGTATCAAATTTATTGAGAACAGTAACCCAACAATCAATATGTTTTTATTAATTTCTTCAATATGCAATGGCCATTTATATATTTATCATAAAATATATTCCTTAAAGTTTTAAGGCAGATGCTCTCAAATAATATGAACTTTCTTTATTTTTCAGAGATTTTGTGTTTTGGCATCTACCTCAACTGTTGTATAAAAATCCACATACTCAATTTGTTACCTTTAAGAACTTAACACCGACTCCTGTTTTCCAGTTTTTCTTCAGTAAGTACATGGACATAAATCCCATTTCTTTTAAACTATGATAGAAAATATATTTACTTGTTAGAGTATATCAAGATAAAGCTTTATCTCAGATAGACATTAATTTAACTTGCTTGAAAGTGCCCCCATATCTAAATATGTATATTACCATATAGGGTGTATTTTTCTTGGTAGAGAAATTTTGAGATTTAGGGGCAACACATTTAAAGTATATGAATAATTTTGATATTTTGGTGGATACTGAAATGGTTGCAGTTGAAACAAAATTCATTTAAACAAGTGTTTATCAGTATATATCTCAAACTCTGTCTGATCAACAAAGACAAAAAATCATTTGAGCAGACAGAATTTTTAGTTTTTAAGTTGTAAATATAGTAGGAAAGATCATATTTCTTTTCTGGTCTGACATACTCATAAACAGTTTAGCACAGACTGGTCTATAGTTATGGTTGTATGATTTCTGAACTTTTATTGATTTGGGGCATAAATGATAAAATGTTGATTTGGGGGGAGGGGGGGGGCATGTAAATCATGAATATAACAAACTGTCTGTCAATCATTGGTTTTAATATTTTTTGTTTTACAGGTAATAGAAAGAAATTAGTTATTGATGGGGAAACATGTAAATCATGAATATAACAAACTGTCTGTCAATCATTGGTTTTAATATTTTTTGTTTTACAGGTAATGGAAAGAAATTAGTTATTGATGTTGATTCTCATTCAAAAGATGAAATTCATTCATTTATCAGAAGTACATTGTGTAAAACAGAGTAAGTATATATTGGTGAGAGGTCATGACCCCTTTTAAAGTTCAATATACAGGGAGATTTTCCTTTTGAACTAAATCATAAACTGAGGCTATATAAATTTTGGGCATCTGTGTTGTAAGTGCTATAATACCATTGATATCTGGGATTGAAGTTCAACTTTTTACAATATAAGTATGAATTTTGTCTTTGTCTGGTTAGACTAAGTGATACAGTCTATATCAACTATTGTGTTTCTCCCAAATGTAAACATGTATGTGTTTAGACATTTTTATTTGTATAAGTTTTTTCTTGATACAGTTCATTACAAAAGTGAAAGATGTCCCAAAACTTTCCTAGAAATGGAGCAAAACATGAGAGAATTATCTCAATTAAGGTGTAATTGTTCCATCATATTTATTTATTAATCAAATTGATTTAGGGGAAATATAAATAGCAAAACACTTACTTTCTCATAATTAAAAAATTTGGCACCAGCAAACATGTTTAACCCTGCCACATTTTGTATGTGTCTGTTCATTGGAAATCATACCACATTTTGTATGTGTCTGTTCATTGGAAATCATACCACATTTTGTATGTGTCTGTTCATTGGAAATCATACCACATTTTGTTTGTGTCTGTTCATTGGAAATCATACCACATTTTGTATGTGTCTGTTCATTGGAAATCATACCACATTTTGTTTGTGTCTGTTCATTGGAAATCATACCACATTTTGTATGTGTCTGTTCATTGGAAATCATACCACATTTTGTTTGTGTCTGTTCATTGGAAATCATACCACATTTTGTTTGTGTCTGTTCATTGGAAATCATACCACATTTTGTATGTGTCTGTTCATTGGAAATCATACCACATTTTGTTTGTGTCTGTTCATTGGAAATCATACCACATTTTGTTTGTGTCTGTTCATTGGAAATCATACCACATTTTGTATGTGTCTGTTCATTGGAAATCATACCACATTTTGTTTGTGTCTGTTCATTGGAAATCATACCACATTTTGTATGTGTCTGTTCATTGGAAATCATACCACATTTTGTTTGTGTCTGTTCATTGGAAATCATACCACATTTTGTTTGTGTCTGTTCATTGGAAATCATACCACATTTTGTTTGTGTCTGTTCATTGGAAATCATACCACATTTTGTATGTGTCTGTTCATTGGAAATCATACCACATTTTGTATGTGTCTGTTCATTAGAAATGGAAATCATACCACATTTTGTTTGTGTCTGTTCATTGGAAATCATACCACATTTTGTTTGTGTCTGTTCATTGGAAATCATACCACATTTTGTTTGTGTCTGTTCATTGGAAATCATACCACATTTTGTTTGTGTCTGTTCATTGGAAATCATACCACATTTTGTTTGTGTCTGTTCATTGGAAATCATACCACATTTTGTTTGTGTCTGTTCATTGGAAATCATACCACATTTTGTTTGTGTCTGTTCATTGGAAATCATACCACATTTTGTATGTGTCTGTTCATTGGAAATCATACCACATTTTGTATGTGTCTGTTCATTGGAAATCATACCACATTTTGTATGTGTCTGTTCATTGGAAATCATACCACATTTTGTTTGTGTCTGTTCATTGGAAATCATACCACATTTTGTTTGTGTCTGTTCATTGGAAATCATACCACATTTTGTTTGTGTCTGTTCATTGGAAATCATACCACATTTTGTTTGTGTCTGTTCATTGGAAATCATACCACATTTTGTTTGATATCAGACTGATTTCTGGGTATACTTATTGTAAAATGTGAACTATGCCATTTCTTCATATGGGAAAGTCTATGCAAATATCCAAAATTTTACATTGGAATAGAATACAATATTACAGTATAACTTGCATCACAAAATAACTCCTTAGTAGGATTAATAATGCTAACCTTGAGTGTGCTTTGATGTACACAAGCTTGAATTGTGCCATCTTCGCTAGCCAAGGGTTACAATCCACTCCCGTTCTCTCCACCCTTGGCAGATTGAGATAAAATTTCGGAGACACATGGTAAGGATTTTTATTGGTTGCAGTAGAAACTCACTGCATCCAATCAAAAAGCGCCTATAACATGATCACGTGTAAATGTAGAATGTGTTTGTAAACAATTGCCACATGTTTATTGTGCAACAAGTCTTTTACATCACTAAACATACGACTATATGTAGTAACAACTTGAATGTTTTTAATCAACTAATAGAAGTTCCGGTGTATGTTTCATACACAAATGCATGAACCTTGACGTATATTTTCGTTTCCAGCTTTACCAATTGTGTAGAATCTAGACGCTACCATGTTTTTACCTCCCAAATTAAAGAGTTCAAGTGCTACGATTGGTCAAAAATAATGTATTCGGAATGGGCGTGACTTTAATCTTCCGATAGATGGCGCCAAAATTAAGGCAACATTGATATCACAAATGTTGCCTTAATCTGCCAAGGGTGGAGAGAGTGGGAGGGGATCGTAGCCCTTGGCTAGCGAAGATGGAATTGTGCAATCTTATTATAATCTGATTATCATAAAAGTTTGATGCACTTGTAAAGTCAATTTCCTGATTCAACACAATACACCATGCTCATTCCAAGGTTTTTGTATACGCTGGTTATGGATTGTAAAGTCAAATTATATTTTTTCTTTGTTATTAGATTATTCACACAACAATTCAACTACAATCTAACTGATACATTGTATAAAACTTAGGTTATAAAAACATGTACTGACAAAGGGATTCCATGTGACTGTAACTGTTATAATTCATCTAGTTTTAAGTTACACTAAACTAAGTCAAGACATTAAAATTATTGACAAATGTTGTCTAGCAGTAATTTTCTTTTACAGAATGGAAGTAGAAGAAGAACAAACAAAAGATGAGAAGAATCCAGCATTATTTGGACTTTCTGATAGTAAAAAGTGTATATGTCAGATACCAGGACAGGTTCCCTGTTCAGGGGCTGTCATCTTACCTCCTCAAATTAGAGGAAGACATAGATATACCAAGGATTCATAAACATTTTATTATTAAATATCATTTTTACTCTACTTCTCTTGTATTAGATATATACAGGTGGGTGTAATGATGTAAAGATTTGAAAATAGAACAAATTTGATGTTGCAGAACAGAACTTACAGTTACTCACCACTGAATTTGTACTTACCTTGAGCAACTTGAAAACTTGTCAAAACTTCAATAGTTTTTAATCACATATGATTGATACAACAACAAAAAACAATTGGTTAAGTTGGGTTTGACATAAACTTGAACATTTCCATCATTTAGTAAGGTGCTGTAAAATATATTCATACAATTTATGTTTGAAGGATAATGATAAAAAGATTAGAAAATAGTTCCATTATGTCCTTTCCATTATTACTCTTTAAGGTCAGCATGGAATCTCAATAGGTCAATTTAGAATCTCAAGAGGTCAACAAGGAAAGTCAGGAGCAGTTAACATGTGATATTTGTACCTGCATCCTTTTATTGAATAAGTTTAAATTTTGTTGGTTTACAGATTTTTGCTATGAAAAATTCAGGTCAGTCAGATGTACAAGAATTATGATAAAATGACTTTCAAGGCATTAGTATAGAATTACTAAGTATTTCAGTCTTATAACAATACATTTCTGCTTATGTGCACGTACAAAAAACAAACAAAAAGTTAAATAACGAAAAAAATAAACTCCAAGGAAAATTCTAAAGAGAAAGTCCCCCATCAAAAGGTTAAATCAAAAGCTTAAACACATCAAACAATTGGGAAAACAAATGTCATATTCCTGACTTGGAACAGACATTTCCTTATGTAGAAAATGGTGGATTAAACCTGGTTTTAAAGCTAGCTAAACCTCTTTGACATACACATAGAACTCCATTAAATTGACAACAATGTGTGACCAAAACTGGAAGTAGTTGGTTATTTTATGATGAAAGATTAAAAAAAGATATATATATATATGTCATTTAGTTGCTTAAAACCAATCGTCATGAAACACATTTGGACCTTCATTTATATAGATATATATAAAACCAATCGTCATGACACACATTCGGACCTTCATTTATATAGATATATATATCTAAATAATTATATTCCAATCGTCATGAAACACATTCGGACCTTCATTTATATAGATATATATAAAACCAATCGTCATGAAACACATTCGGACCTTCATTTATATAGATATATATATCTAAATAATTATATTCCAATCGTCATGAAACACATTCGGACCTTCATTTATATAGATATATATATCTAAATAATTATATTCCAATCGTCATGACACACATTCGGACCTTCATTTATATAGATATATATATCTAAATAATTATATTCCAATCGTCATGAAACACATTCGGACCTTCATTTATATAGATATATATATCTAAATAATTATATTCCATATCTGTATTGATTTTCTGTTTTAAGAATTTTATTTTATATTACACAGGCACAAAATGGGATTAGAATATGAACCTACTTTGAAGTAAATGCTACATGTACATAATAATAATAATAATAATAATAATAATAATAATAATAATAATAATAATTAATAATAATAATAATAATAATAATAATAATAATAATAATAACAATAACAATATAATAATAATAATATCAGGCACAATCCTACCCGTTATGGGTTTAGTATCATGCATACAGTTAACATTCATACAGTACATGCATACAGTTAACATTCATACATTCATACATTAAAAATACAATATATATTACTAGTATATACACATTTCAATTATTCAAATATCAAATGGTAATAAATGGCAATATTTGATAAAGTTTTGTTAAAGGAAAACAAATTATTTGATTTGCATATAATTTTCAAGAAAATGATTATAACAATGTTTCTTGAATAATTCCACATTACGACATTTTTTTATTTCGAGTGGTAAATTATTCCATAAATTGGTTGCACACATTTCATATACTTAACTTTATACTTGTTTGGCTTTATAACTATTTTGTATGAGATTCAACCTCACAATTATATCTTATCATAGGAGACTTATTCAGTTGATCTGTATGTACCACATGTACTAAAATCATGTTCCCTTTTAAGCTCACCTGGCCAAAAGGAGCAAGTGAGCTTTTCTCATCAGTTGGCGCCCTTAGTCGTTAACTTTTACAAAAATCTTCTCCTCTGTAAACACTGGGCCAAATTTAACCAAACATTGCCACAATCATCATTGGGGTATCTAGTTTAAAAAAATGTGTCCGGTGACCCGGCCAACCAACCAAGATGGCCACCATGGCTAATTAAAGAATAGGTGTAAAAAGTAGATTTTTGGCTTATATTTCTGAAACCAAAGCATTTAGAGTAAATCTGACATGAGGTAAAATTGTTTATCAGGTCAAGATCTATCTGCCCTGAAATTTTCAGATGAATCTGACAACCCATTGTTGGGTTGCTGCTCCTGAATTGGTAATTTTAAGGAAATATTACCGTTTTTAGCCCACCTGTCCCAAAGAGCCAAGGGAGCTCATTTCTCATCACTTGGGTTCTGTCGTCCTTAACTTTTACAAAAATCTTCTCCTCTGAATCTACTGTGCCAAACTTAACCAAACTTGGCCACAATTATCATTTGGGTATTTAGTTAAAAAAATGTGTCTGGTGACCAGGCCAACCAACCTAGATGGCTGCCATGGCTAAAAATAGAACATAGGGGGTAAAATGTAGATTTTGGCGTATATCCCTGAACCCAAAGCATTTAATGCAAATTTGACTGGATGAAATTGTTCAGTAGGTCAAGATCTATCTGCCCTGAAATTTTGAGACCAATCACGTCAATCAGGCAACCTATTGCTGTCACTGAATTGGTAATTTTAAGAAAAAAATTTCAGCTTTTGATTATTACCTTTAATATTATTATAGATAGAGACTGTAAACAGCAATAACCTATAGCAAAGTAAGACCTTCAAATCGGTCAACATGACCAAAATGGCCCTTGAACCCTTAAGGAGTTATTGCCTTTTATAGGAAATTTTTGAAAAATATTTTCCGCTTCAATTACTGGGCCAAGTTCATTATAGATAGTGATAATTGTAAGCAGCAAGAATGTTCAGTAAAGTAAGATCTACATATGCATGCACAAAGACCAAAGTGAGCGACACCGGCTCTTTAGAGCCTCTAGTGGGTTATTATCTTGAATATTGTTATAGATAGAGATAAACTGTAAAAACAATAATGTTCAGCAAAGTAAGATCTACAAATAAGTCAACACGATCAAAATGGTCAATTGACCCCTTAAGGAGTTATTGCCCTTTATAGTAAACTTTTAACAATTTTTCGTAAATGTTGGTAATCTTTTACAAAATTACAAAAGTTTTCTCTGAAATTACTGAGACAAATTTAATCAAACTTGTCTATAATTATCATTAGGGTATTTAGTTTACAAAATGTGTTCGATAACCCCGCCTGCGAATCCAAAGCATTTAGAGCACATCTGATAAGATAAAATTGTTCGTTAGGTCAAGATCTATCTGCCCTGAAATCTGCCTTTTTGTTGGGTTGCTACTCCTGAATTAGTAATTTAAAGAATATTTTGCAGCTTTATTATCTTCAATATTATTATAGATAGAGAGAAACTGTAAGCAGCAATAATGTACAGCAAAGCAAGACCTACAAATAAGTCAACATGACCAAAATGGTCAATTGAACCCTTAAGGAGTAACACATGCAGGATCTGCTTACCTTTCCGGAGCACCTGAGATCACCCTTAGTTTTTGGTGGGGTTCGTGTTTTTTATTCTTTAGTTTTCTATGTTGTGTCATATGTACTATTGTTTGTCTTTTTCATTTTTAGCCATGGCGTTGTCAGTTTATTTTCTATTTTTGAGTTTGACTGTCACTCTGGTATCTTTCGTCCCTCTTTTAAGGAGTAATTACCCTTTATAGTAAATTTTTGTATTTGGCACAACTTTTTGGAATTTGCATCTGATAAATCCAAAACTTTCAAAAGTCTGAAGTAATGGTGGGGGTTCTAGCATATATCTGCATAAAACAACAACGACACTGACGAAATAGCATACAATTATTCATATCTAAACCTCCCACTGACATGATAGTAATTATGCTCTTGATACTAGTATACATGTTTTAAGGAAAGGAAATTAGGATATACCTTAATACACAAAAAATTTCTCTCCGACTCCATTATTCGTAATTAATTTCGCTGTTCTCTTTATATGATAGTCTAAAAATCATTATACTGGATATCAAAACTTCACAAAAATCCGTATAAAGAAAGATACATTCTGGATCATCAAGATCTACGGTTAAACATCTTTCTAAAGTGTTGACTTCTATTATTTCTGCAGCAAAAGATAGTCTTAAAAATATTGTGATGATATATATATTCAACCAGTGGTGTCAATCAGATGTGGATCTAAAAAATTCTAAAGATCTAATGCTTAATCTTAGATCACAATCTTTGCAATTTGTCAGAACATGAAGCCTTTTGATTTTTCTACGCCTACCCTATCCAGAGCACCTGATTTCACTCCCGGTTTTTAGTGGAGTTCGTGTTGTTCTTATTTATTATTTATAACTGTTGATGTAAATGTCTTGATTTTGTGAGTCTTTGTTTACTCCTTGGTTTTGATTTGTATAGCCTTACACTACTTTTTCCCATGCTCAATTGAAAGATTGACTTTAACATCTCACTAAATAGAGCCTTTTGTAAATTTCTTGTTTTGGGTTATAATAACTCTTATTTTGTTAAGAACCACACTGATGCTATCGGAAAATACAGTTAAGCAATTGTCAAAGTACTTGACTTTTTAATCGACAATGTATTTAATGGGTATTGATGATTGTTATTTTAACAGACAGTCGGTATTCCAAAGGATGCTAATTTTGCAACCCTACTGGACAACTTGTGTTTTTTTGTACTCGTATGAAACAGAATTTATTCAGAATCTTGTAACAGACAAACAAAAAAAGCAATTTGCAAATTCTTTAATTTACTTTTAGATAAATATATTAATTATGGAGGATTCATAATACAACAGACAGTCGGTATTCCAATTGGTACTAATTGTGCACCCCTACTAGCCGATTTGTTTTTGTACTCTTATGAAGCAGATTTCATTCAAAACCCAAAAAGGCACCTTTCGAAATTCTTTAATTTTACTTTCCGATATATTGATGATGTCTTATTGAATAACCCATTGCCATATTTCAGCAAATACTTGCATCTCATATATCCCATTGAACTTGAAATTAAAGATACAACTGATACTAGAAGGACTGCTTCATACCTTGATCTTTTCCTCAATATTGACACAGATGGACGACTTCACACGAAAATATATGATAAACGGAACGATTTCAACTTCCCAATTATCAATTTCCCATTTCTCAGCAGTAATATACCATCTGCCCCTTCGTACATATCTCAATTGATACGTTATTCTCGTGCATGTTCACACTATACGGACTTCAGACACAGGAGTGTGCTCTTAACGCAGAAACTGCTCCAACAAAGTTATGATGAGGACAGATTAAAAATGACACTCCGTAAATTTTGAGGACACCATCACCTTTGGTTGATCCATACAATGTATCTTTGTCCAAACTAACTATGGACATTTTTACCACGTGGTAGATTGCGGTTTGTCATTACGTCGTCTGATCTTTTTATTACCGAACGTGACTTATTCCCGATTGTGACTGTTTTGCTGAGTGTGAATTCGCATTGCTATAAGACGTGTCACGGTACTTTTCCATCCCAAAATCATTTATTTAGTTTTGATGTTATATTTGCTATTGTCATCGGATTTTGTCAACTGTCATAACGTTTGTAGTTATACATTTTATTTTTTCTGTTGTATTCGTGTGTTATGGTAAAGACAATTGATCATCCAGTTCATTTATTAGATTTTAGTTTGGATCAACGAAATTTACACTATATATTTGGTTTACAGTTTGAATCAGAAGAACACCGACATAGCTAAATAATACAATTAATTATCTATTTACTACTACAATTTGATATTAATTAGTATTGTAATTTTCACTGTTAATAGTAATAAACGTTAGAGAAGTCATACAAATCTAATCTTGACTTCATCTAAATTCTTTCTTAATTTTGGGAACTCGTTTTAGAAAATCAAATGTGACGTCATTTTGAGCGTAACACGGGTTATGGCTAACAAGGCTGTGAATTTTTTTAATTTATCCGTTTTTGTTCTGTGGTTAGTCATCACTTCAGTTTAAGGTAGCACAATACAAAGATTTCATAACTCCAACTCCTAAGTTTTAAAATGCTGTAACTTTCTGAATAATGCTTGAAAATTTATAAAAGTGGTAGTTCTGGATAGCTAACAGATTACTCTTTCAAATTAATGCAATGTTAGTATTATGCAACATTTATGTAACCAATTATAATGTTAAATGTGTCTAAAATATTTTTCACCAAATTTCCACTTTCAAATGAAATTAGCTTCTACATAGGTATTCCTAGAGGGTTGATTTTATTATAAGTTGTTCCTATGGCCATTATCTACAAAAGGGTGTCTCAGATTTCAGATAGAATGTAAAGAACAAATTTTACACCTAATTAAACATTATCTTCTTTTATGTGGTTAGGATGTTTACACTAATTACAGATTTATGAGAGAATGGAATCACAGAGGGACAATTTGAGACATCTTTTTGAAGCCCATGATGTGTTGATTAAGATTTCGTTAAAGTTTTCTGTATAGTTAAAGATATGATAGTGCTAAATTCATTCAAGTGAACTGACCGAGATTTTGCCACTAATTACATAATAATTGATAACATAATGATTTTATAATAAAAATATTGCATTCATATAAAAGATTAATCTTTTATCTATCTATATACACCTCTTTTATTATTTTTTATGCATTCATAAGAAAGTTACAGCATTTTAAAGGTTAGTGATTGGAAGTAAAAAAAATCTTTGTATTGTGCTACCTTAATCATGTATATTTATTATATAGTCATTTTATAAAATTTACTGTTTGCAAAAGTATGTATTAATTATTCTAAATAATAAGGATGTTCTTGTCCCAGATGGATAAACCTGGCCGTATTGGTCACAACTTTTTGGAACTTTTGGTCCTCAGTACTTTTCAGCTTTGTACTTGTTTTGGCTTTCAAACTTTTTTCATCTGGGCGTCGCTGCCTAGTCTTGTGTGGACGTGGCGCGCATCTGGCGTTTCTTTTTGCTTTCTCCCATTTATTTGTATTGTAGTCCTGTCATGTAATATTGTCATTTTAAAATGACATAATTAATATTGCCATTAAAGCGGGAGGTTTTTCATGCCACAAAACCAGGTTCAACCCACCATTTTTATCTTAAGATGCCCTGTACCAAGTCAGGAAAATGGCCATTGTTATAGTATAGGTCGTTTCTGTGTGTGTATTAAATCAAAAGTTCCAAATGGTGAAGTTGAAATCATCTCTTCGTAAATTTTACGGACGCCATCACGAGTTGGTTGACCGTTATGGAATAACCATTTCACAAATGATATCGGATATGTTCCTTACGTCGTAACCACAATCCCTTTCCCTTTCATGAATGTGACCTACCGAATTAAACTATTCGACGAATTTGTTATCTCATAAGCAACACGACGGGTTCCACATGTTAAGCAGTATCTGCTTACCCTTCCGGAGCACCTGAGACCACCCCTTGTTTTTGTTGGGGTTCGTGTTGTTTATTCTTGTTGTGTCATGTGTACTTTTGTTTGTCTGTTTGTCCTTTTCATTTTTAGCCACGTCGTTGTCAGTTTATTTTCGATATATGAGTTTGACTGTCCCTCTGGTATCTTTCGTCCCTCTTTTACAATGTAATGTTGTGTTTCTGTTGTGTCGTAGTTCTCATAAAATGCATTCCCCTCAGTTTTAGTTTGTAACTCGCATTTGTTTTTTTCTCTATAGATTTATAAATTTCGAACATCGGCATACTAATGTTGCCTATATTTATGTCCTATCACTAAAAAAAACATATTTTAGCCAGTACTTGCATCTCATATATCTTATGAACTTGAAATTAAGGATACTACTGATACAAGAATGACTGCTTCATACCTTGATATTTTTCTCAATATTGACACAGATGGACGCCTACACACTAAAATCTATGACAAACGGAATGATTTCAACTTCACAAATATCAATTTCCCATTTCTCAGTAGTAACATACCTTCTGCTCCATCGTATGGTGTTTACATACCTCAATTGATACGTTTTGCTCTTGCATGTTCACACTATACGGACTTCATATACAGGAGTAAGCACCTTACGCATAAACTGCTCCAACAGAGTTATGAGAAGGAAAAATTAAAAATGACACTCTTTCAATTTTATGGACATCATATCACATTGCTTGATATATACGATGTGTCCGTGTCTAAAAGAGGGACGAAAGATACCAGTGGCACAGTCAAACTCATAAATCGAAAATAAACTGACAACGCCTGGCTTAAAATGAAAGAAGACAAACAAACAATAGAACACATGACACAACATAGAAAACTAAAGAATAAGCAACACAAATCCCAACAAAAACTAGGGGTGATCTCAGGTGCTCCGGAAGGGTAAGCAGATCCTGCTCCATATGTGGCACCCGTCGTGTAGCTTATGTGATAAAAAAATCCGGTAAATAGTCTAATTCGGTAAGTCACATTCATGAAAGGGAAGGGGATTGTAGTTACGACGTAAGGAACATATTCGATATCATTTGTGAAACGGTTATTCCATAACGGTCAACCAACTCGTGATGGCGTGATTTCAACTTCACCATTTTGAACTCTTGGTTTAATAGCTTTAAATAGCAACCCTCTATCAAGAAAATCATGATAGGAAAGGCAAGCAAGGGAATATCGTATCAATTGGGAGATATATACCCCGTATGCAGGTGCTGCTGGAATGTTGCTTTACTTAGAAATGGAAAGTTCACAATTGGAAAGCTGAAACCAACTCTTTTGTCGTAAAGTTTTGTTTTCAACCGACCCTCATTGTCAATTTCTAGATGTAAGTCAAGATATGAGGCCGACTTAACTGTATCTGTTGTATCCTTTATCTCTAGTTCGATGGTATAGATGCGTTCAACATAATCACCAAATTTTGAATTATTTAGTGAAAGAACGTCATCTATATAACTTCTTATCTAACCTAATTAGTGACATGTTTACCACGTCTTGTGATTAAAAATCTATGTCGTCTGTTTGCTTTGAACTGAACGTCACCAATTCCCGAATGTGACTGTTATACCGAGTGTACATGTGCATTGCTATACGACGTTTCTCGGTATTTTGTTTATCCAACAATTATGTACATACATTGCACAAGTCATGTCTTCTTTGACTATTAATGACGTTAAAATACTAAATCCCTGTGATGTGTTTTAGTCGATTTTAGTCTCTGATGCATGATTTTTTATTACTAATTGGTTTTGGCTTTTAACTAGCTTTCAGTAACTGCGAGTACTCTCAAATCGTATTTTCTTGTTAATTCGACCTGTTAATACTGTTTATAATGCTTTTTTGTTATTTTTTATTTATATGGATCTTGTCTGTACACCAGCTTTGATTATTTGTAATATCTTCAATTTTTCACTTATTCTTACAACATTTGTATAAACTTCAAGATTATAAAAAAAACGGTTTTTTTCTAAAGTGATCATTGATTGGTTAAATATTTCTCAGTCATGTCCTGTGTTTGAATTTGTTTGTTAGCTTTTTGGTCATGAATGTTTGTCTCTAATATTTAATTAACTGTGCATTTGTATTCAGATATCGCAGATCAAATTTATTCGTTCATTGTTCAATCATACGTTTTTTGATTGAGTTAAGTCTGCCAATTGATATTTTATCGTATGTTTTTCTTTGTTGTGATGTTATGCTATTGTTTCAGAAAAAGGGAGAAGGTTTGGATCCATTAAAACGTTTAATCCCGCTGCAAATGTTTGGACCTGTCCTAAGTCAGGAATATGATGTACAGTAGTTGTCGTTTGTTTATGTAATATATACGTGTTTCTCGTTTCTCGTTTTGTTTATATAGATTAGACCGTTGGTTTTCCCGTTTGAATGGTTTTATACTAGTAATTTTGGGGCCCTTTATAGCTTGTTGTTCGGTGTGAGCCAAGGCTCCGTGTTGAAGGCCGTACTTTAACCTATAATGGTTTACTTTTTAAATTGTTATTTGTATGGAGAGTTGTCTCATTGGCACTCACACCACATCTTCCTATATCTATTTATTTTTTATGTTTCTGTTATGGTTGGATAATGTAGTATGCCTTATCGTCCACATATTAAAAAACAGCCCTTCAATACCATTATTGTCATGAAAATTGTTTTGACGGGTTTTGTGAAATCAATTTTATAAAATTGTATTATTTGTTTGTGTGTTTCTCTGTAATAAGTGTTCTTGTATGTGTTTGTGTTGTATTTCTGCCACGCAGTGTTGTCATTTTAACGATAATTATTTTTAAACATTGTCAATAAAAGCGAGATGTTTGACTAGCCATAAAACCAGGTTCAACCCACCATTTTTCTTAATATGTCCTCTAAATTAGGAATATGGTAGTTGTTATCTAATGTTCTTCCCTCGGTTTTAGTTTTTAACCCCGGAATTGTTTTCTCTAGATCGATTTATGACTTTTGAACACCGTTATACTGCTATTGCCTTTTCTTATAAAGTTTACATACTTTGGCAACTCCTTTCTTGAATTATTACAGGCTTGTCTTCGGGGGTTACGTCAAACCAGTATTCTCTTACACGCCTACCTTTCTTGTTATATTTGTAGGAATCTTTTGTTGTATCATATTTTATTTACATACACAAAATTACAAAGCAAATTCTATATTCATTTCAATTATGCATACACAGTTTGCTATAATCACAAATTATTCCTACACACAAATTAAACGATGACATACACAAAACAAAATCGAAATGTTTTTGACGGATAAATTACCAATATACTAGTTTTAAACGATAAGAATCTGCCTTCGAACAATTTGAAATTTCTATATTTTAAAAACACATTTTTTTTAATTTGCATGCCTGGACCAAAAGGACAAACACATGTCGCAAGAAGTTAAATCTTAGACACACATATACATTTGAAGCAATAGTACACTTAAGGATAATACCATATTTAATGATAATGTCTACGTTTTATCCTGAATAGCATCTGATTTGTTGTTCGATGCCAAACTTGAAATCGCATTTCCCTGCCATGTCTATGACAGCACAGTTTCCCTCTTTTCTAATACCTTTTAAAGGCTTGTCTCCCAGCAGAACTTCCTTTATATCTCCCATAACAGTCATTACCAAATTATTGTTCTCTTTTTTGTTATGAATGTTTACAGTTATCTTTCCCTGAAGTATCACAGAGGATGTAAAGGTATAACTACATTGCTTTTCTTTTATCTGGAGCTCTGCATTTAACAATGATCTTGGTGGAACAGTCAAATTTCCTTCTGTCGCCCACGTCAGCGTTTTATTGTCAGAGTTTTCCTTGGCATTCTCAATGGACCATCCTTTTTCAAATCCAACGGACGCCTCTGCAACTTCACCTGGAGCCGATAAGGTTAATCCGACATTAAACCCCTTGGTACATCCTTTCGTTAGAGAGCTCGTGCATGTTGCTGTTGTCTGTCGTTCTGTCTTCAAGGAATGAGTTTGAGGAGTTTCACTGTCGTTGCGAAAAACAGACTTGAAAATAACATGAGATTGTGGCATCTCTCCTCGAGTCGTAGGAGTATATTTCGGTTTCTGAGGAACGAATTTTACACGATCCCAAAGGATTTCAAGGTAAGCGTCCTGCAACTTCATCGAAGAAGACTTGGATTTTGTCTTTTCAAAAGAAGTCCATGCCCACGTCTGTACCATTTCTTCTAAATCTATAATTTCATCCGACATTTTAGCAGTAACTGAAATAAAAAAAATTGATAGAAGTACCATAACATTAAAAAAAAAAAGCATGTGATAAGATTGCCAATGAAACAACTCTCCACAAGAGACCAAATGACACATTAACATCCATTGTTGAACGTAGTAACAGTTAAAATGTGAATGATTTGCTGTTAGCGCGAGAGACTGGATGAATAATAAGATGTATATACCGAATAAACGTTATTTTCAAAAATAAAGTAAAATGCTTATAACGTTTTATGAATACACTAACAAACGACCACAAATCCAAAGTTTCATACATATTTCGTATAAACATAGTGCTACGTGTTAGTCTACAATGAGAGAGAATGACAAAAAAATAAAAATAAACCAGTTCTATTACATTCATATATTAGAATTATTATTGAGTTAAATTATCAATGTTTTAAACTGTTATGCTTTTATTCGAGTTTTAATGCCATACAATATAAAATACGAGACATTGAGAACAATATATAAGACAATTACTTCAACGTTGAAGATTATAATCAACATTATAGATAGTATGACCATATTTTTTTCCTCTTAACTGTCTTACCTTTTTTCTTTCAAACGTCCTCTGAGTTCTTGTAAATAGTAGAGAATAGAACTCCAGACAGAAGACGGCTTTTTATAGGCAAGTTATGACATCAGGGGTACAAAATAAGATTTGGTAAATTTAATGAAAATTTTTATTACGTATTATATATTTATAAAAAGGTTTTGTAAAATCAGTTTAATTTTATGAAATTCTTTTTCTATATTTATTTTAAAATATTTTAATTCATAGGTCGTAATTTGCATATACGTTGGCTAAATCTGACGTGAAAATTTCCATTGCATATCCATTCATTTACATTGTAATAAAAATCCAAATTTAGTTCGAAATTTTAACTATTCCTTATTGATTTAAGTTTTCCGATATGTATATTTTAAAACTGTTTTAATCAATTTAAATACTATTTGAATGTCAAAAGTTTAAAAGTATCAAAAAGAGAAGATATTCCTAAACTAGCAATGATGAGGTTATAGAGCCTGGAAATCGTTCTTTTTTAAAATGATTATCAAGTTAACAATGCAATAACATCTTCGAATACTGTTTAATAAACTCATCATAGATACCAGGATTGAAATTCTACATTTACGCCAGACGCGTGCCTCGTCCACTAAAGACCAACCAGCGACGCTTGAATAAAAAAATGTTTAAAGGCCAAACAAAGTACGAAGCCGGAGAGCACAGAAGACCAAAAATTCTCAAAAGTTTTGCCAAACATAGCCAAGGTAATCTATTCCTGAGGCAGAAAATCCATAGTATTTCAAAAATTCAAAATTTTGTTAACAGTTAATTTATAATTTATGAACATCAGTACTACATTTCGTTCTCATGATGTACTGTTACACCACTGTCCCAGGTTAGGGGAGGGTTGGGATGCCGCTAACATGTTTAATCCCGCCACATTATGTATCTATGTGCCTGTCCCAAGTCATGAGCCTGTAATTCAGTGGTTGTCGTTTGTTTATGTGTTACATATTTGTTTTTCGTTCATTTTTTTGTACATAAATAAGGCCGTTAGTTTACATTGTCATTTCGGGGCCTTTTATGGCTGACTATGCGATATGGGCTTTGCTCATTGTTGAAGGCCGTACGGTGACCTATAGTTGTTAATTTCTGTGTCATTTTTTTCTCTTGTGGAGAGTTGGCTAATTGGCAATCATACCACAACTTTTTTTTAAGACAATAATAGATATAATAATAAACTCATCATTGATACGAAATACAGCTAAGGTCATCATTTCCTTGGGTAGAAAAGCCTTAGTATTTAAAAAATTCAGAAGTTTTGTAAACAGTTATAAATTTATAAATATGACCATAGCAATGATAATTCATGTCAGCACAGAAATGCTGACGACTGGGATGGTGTACCCTTGGGGAATAAAACTCCACCAGCAGTGGCATCGACCCAGTGGTTGTAAATAAACTCATCATAGATACCAGAATTAAATTTTGTATTTACGCCAGACGCGTGATTCGACTACAAAAGACTCATCAGTGACGCTCGAGTCTAAAAAAGTTTAAAAGGCATTACATTTTAATAAATATTATGCTTTACAGTTATTAACAAGCATATTTAATGTTTTCCCTGGGTTTTATTGTTACCGATTTGTTATTTGTCAGGATTATTAGTTTGAACAGCGGTATACTACTGTTGCTTTATTTATATGGTACTACATTCTGTTGATATCTATTATTTTAGCATTGCACCAAGTCATGTTTTTTTTCTCAAACTGTTTATGACGTCTTCAAACTTAATCCATTGGATGTGAACTGATTTCTAGTTTGTCTTGGATTAATACTTTTGTTATTAATTGTTATTGGCTTTTAAACTAGCTGTCAGTAGCATCGAACGGTCTCGGATCGATACTTTGTGTCTATGGGTTTTTTTTTTTTAATTTTGAATCGAAACGTCGATGATACATAACGAGTTCTTCTTTTTCTAAGGAATTTTAGCAACTGTTATACAAGTTAAAGGTTTAGCTAGTTATAAAACCAGATTTATTCCACCATATTCTACATAAAGAAATGCCTGTACCAATAGTTATCAAAGGTACCAGGATTATACTTTAATAAGACGCGCGTTTTCGTCTACATAAAAACTCATCAGTGACGCTCAGATCCAAAAAGTTATAAAAATGACCATATAATTGATATTCATGTCAATACCGAAGTGCTGACTACTGGGCTGGTGATACCTCGGGGACGAAACGTCCACCAGCAGTGGCACCGACCCAGTTGTGTAACTAGTTATCATGGAAAGGTACCAGGATTATAATTTAATACGCCAGACGCGCGTTTCGTCTACATAAGACTCATCTGTGACGCTCAGATCAAAAAAGTTATAAAGCCAAACAAGTACAAAGTTGAAGAACATTGAGGACCCAAAATTCCAAAAAGTTGTGCCAAATACAGCTAAGGTAATCTATTCCTGGGATAAGAAAATTCTTAGTTTTTCAAAATTCAAACTTTTGTTACAGGAAATTTATAAAAATGACCATATAATTGATATTTAGGTCAACACCGAAGTGCTGACTACTGGGCGTGATTCCTCGGGACGAACGTCCACCAGCAGTGGCATCGACCCAGTGTGTAAATAGTTATCAAAGGTACCAGGATTATAATTTTATACGCCAGACGCGCGTTTCGTCTACATAAGACTCATCAGTGACGCTCAGATAAAAACAAGTTATAAGTCAAGAATATGACAGTTATTATTGATTGAGCTGAACTTGATTTTGCCATTTGGTAAGGAACTTTCGTTTTAAATTTTACTCCGAGTTCGGTACTTTTGTTATTTACTTTTACATGTTGTAATAAACAATTATTATATTATAATCCTGTTACGTAGCGTTGTCATTTTAGGGATATTTTTAGTATTGCCATATAGGCGGGAGGTTTGGCAAGCCATAAGACCAGGCCAGCCTATCGTTTTTTTCTTAAATGACCTGTGCCCAGTCATGAATATTTCAGTTGTTATCAAATAGTCAGTTTCTATATATGTTGGCAGTTTTTTTTTAAAGTTCAGTCTGTCTGCTGTTCTGTTGTTTTCCTCTTATAATTAATGTGTCCCCTTCAGTTTTAGTTTGTAATCCGGATTTGTTTTCGCACAATCGATTTACGACTTTTATACAACGTTATAATACTGTTGCCTTTATTCAGTCTGTGGTTTTGTCTTTGATTTGGAGTAAATAAAACTCAGAATTTATGTAAGTCGATAATTCAATTAGAAGTAGACTGCATATTTTAAAATCAGAAAACCCTGTTGAAAGGCATCATTGAAATCATGAAACGTAAATAATATTTGTAAAAACGATAGCACCCTTTCTATAAATACATTTAATGAAATGTCTATTTTGACAACGAGATATCAAACATTATATACCTATAATAGAATGCAGGAAATTCCAAAGTCGATTTCATCTGTTACAATATTTAAATGACACAAAAGAAATGACATGCGTTATTTTCTCCAAAAACCCCAACAGTAATTGTTTTTAAAAATATCAAACATCTTTGAGGATATAAGAAAGTAAAAGAACGTATCAAGGGAACATTCTAAACTGTACTAAAACAAGCACGCGTATTTATATCGAATGCGATAATCATTACTTCCCTTTTCATTCTATTTTTTTTCCCCGATATATAACGCTTAAATTTGTTTTGTCGCCATTTATGTGAATAGTTTAGTTAGAAACAGTTAATTTTACTATGGATAGGTGTTATTTTGATTCTAAATAACGTGATGAACATTCATCCAATTCGTCCTCTTGAAAAAAAAAAATCAATAAAATGTCTACAAAACAGCAGATGATATCATTACTTCATATACCACAATAGAAAATGTGTACCAAAAGTTAAATAACAAAATACCGAACTCCGAGGAAAATCAAAACGGAAGGTCCATTATCAAATGTCAAAATCAAAACCTCACACACATCAAAACGAATAGACAATAACTGTCACATTCCTCTCTGATACATGGATTATACCTAGTTTTATAACTAGCTATAATCGCTCATTTGTATGACAGTCGTAAAAAAGTCCTTTATATTGACCCCAATTGAACAAAGCAAACAAAGATAATAGGAAAAAATGAAAAATGTTGCTGAAAACTAATTCACCACATTAAAAATACAACTAGTATGAAGTGTGCCAGGTCAGAGTTTTGTCCATTATAGAATTAAACCCATTGGAAGTCCATTAGTTAACGAAGTTTTATAGCAACCAAAGTAAATTAATGCGACGACAACATGGCAACCGCCTCCTGATATGCAAATCCTAAATAATTGAGAATCTAGTACATATTGAAATCTTAAAATAATTCGACAGTTGAACAATTGACTGGATAATTTCATTGAATTTGACATATGTGAAATGAATAAACGATGAATGAACGGTGACTTCTTGTTTCTTCATTTAAGTTGTTTGTAAAATGACTTTCATGATTTTATTGAAAGCATAAATATATAACCTTTTGCTTTTTGAAAATCAACCGGAAAATAAAAAAAGTGGAAGATACTAAAGAGGTACTCCCGCGTATTAGTTGTTGATAAATTGACAAACCTGCCAAAATAAGTTTCGTTCGAGGATAAATTATTCAACTGTCCGGATTCCCCACCAGTTATCACGTTAACAATGGATAATTTTCTTTTTTGGATATGATAGAAAGGATGATATTTGATTATATAGTCAGAGAAATAACAAGTGAAACTGCGAGCTACTGCTCACTGATGATACCCCCACCGCAAGTGGATAATATTAATAGTGTAAAAATATGGAAGTGTTCGGTAAACAGGAAGTTGTCGAGTGATGAATCTGAAAACGCATCACACGGTATAGCTGACTTATAAAAATCCTGAAACCAAATTTCAGAAATCCTTGTATTGTAGTTCCTGAGAAAAATGTGACGAAAATTTTTAACTTGGTTATCATGTGTAAAATCATACAAGTGTTCGGTAAACAGGAAGTTGTCGAGTGATGAATCTGAAAACGCATCACACGGTATAGCTGACTTATATAAATCCTGAAACCAAATTTCAGAAATCCTTGTATTGTAGTTCCTGAGAAAAATGTGACGAAAATTTTCAACTTGGCTATCATGTGTAAAATCATACAAGTGTTCGGTAAACAGGAAGTTGTCGAGTGATGAATCTGAAAACGCATCACACGGTATAGCTGACTTATATAAATCCTGAAACCAAATTTCAGAAATCCTTGTATTGTAGTTCCTGAGAAAAATGTGACGAAAATTTTCAACTTGGCTATCATGTGTAAAATCATACAAGTGTTCGGTAAACAGGAAGTTGTCGAGTGATGAATCTGAAAACGCATCACACGGTATAGCTGACTTATATAAATCCTGAAACCAAATTTCAGAAATCCTTGTATTGTAGTTCCTGAGAAAAATGTGACGAAAATTTTCAACTTGGCTATCATGTGTAAAATCAGACAAGTGTTCGGTAAACAGGAAGTTGTCAAGTGATGAATCTGAAAACGCATCACACGGTATGGCTGACATATATAAATGTTGATACCAAATTACAGAAAGGGTGGATGTGTAGTTCCTGAGAAAAATGTGACGAAAGTTTCATGGGACGGACTGACTGACGGACGGACTGACAGACAGAGGTAAAACAGTATACCCCCCCCTTTTTTAAAGCGGGGGTATAATTATAATTCAGTGTTAAGAACGACACATTCCTGTGGATATTAACATTTAGTATGTTTCTTCAGCAGAGGAATCGAATAAAAATTACAACGTTCTATACTTTGAAGAGTAGAACAAAAATTTTTAGAACTATTGCAAGAATGAAACGCCCACATACTCTTACATTGAACGAAGCACTAATTACAATATACAACAATATGAGGAAAAATAAGCCTCATTCTACTTATCCACTTACCACTGTGTTCCAACAATGTAACAAAATTATTTCTGAAATTTTTTCAGATAAGATGATCCCAAACAACATTATATGACTTTTTATTTTATGGTTGTTTTTTTGTGGCTTTAATTATGTTTAAGAATTAAGACTCTGAATAAGTTAGATTCTGTGTATATGATTTGTATTTTAATATTTGGTATCAATATGTTTGACCTGTCACGCTTTCTCGCATACTATATGCACACTGTAGTTAAATAAGAATTGCAGCTCCCTGAGATATGTATACATACTTAAATAATATTCATTTTTTTAGCGGGAGGATAAAATGATTTTGTACTTATTCCCATACTGTTGTTAGAAGATTAGAGGCTACATTTTCATACTCAATCAACTGCAAATAACTTAACAAAATCCCAATAAGTCAGTATGTTGGTTGGGTATTAACGAAACAGAAAGTTAGCTGTCGTTTTTTCTTTTGGTTTTAGTATGTAACCAGGATCTATTTTTGATTAATTGAATTATAACTATAGAACATTGGTATACTATTGTTGTCTTTTTTGTCCATTGCGTTTTTTAAAAGTTTGAATCTATTTTTGAATATGTATTTTTGACATTTAAAAAACCACAATGGCATTATTCCAAATTTTCCACCAATGAAGCTTTTTAAATATGATCCAATCCAAGAACTTCCGAAAGTAATACAAAAACTATTTTTACGCTAAAATCGTATGACTTTGTCTTATATTTACCGCTAACGTCGAACTAATGAATATTTCGATTTTAAATAACATATTATTTTATTTCTCTTAACATAAAGAGGATTTAAAAAAATCAGTTGGTGATGTTCTACCATTTTAAAACAGTTCATTGATCAAATAAAAAAAGGAAAAGTCTTTAAACTATCAAAACGCAATTCGTACTGAATAAACCACGAAAGAATGAGATTAAAAATTCATACAAATATAAGGCACATGATAGCATACATAAGGCTGCCGTTGATTCTAACCTATAGATTCATTAGTAGCATTAAATCAAACTTGTTGGAAGGCCTGGTGAGTATAGAAGTTATGAAACATTCTGTGGTAAAGGCTTTGCTCATTGTTGAAGTCCGAACGTTGACCTATAGTTGTTAATGTCTGTGTCATTTTGGGCGTTCCTGAAGGTAAATTCAGAAAAGCGCTTCGGAAACATGACATTTATAATGTGTTGCTTTCATTCTTTGTCTAATGAGTTGGCAGGAGGAGTGGTTTTGTAAACAAACTTGCTTGTCTGTCTGATAAAAGATAAGATGTTGACAAGTGCCTTGCGACTTCAGCTGAAACAATATATAGGATTGAAAATTATGTAACTGTAATTATTATATATTTTGATATATTTTATATTTTCATTTTTCTTTTGTGTGATTTCTATGGTACTTTTAAACGCATTTGTACTGCGGTCAAAGCTTTAGGTTCACTTTTAATTCTACTTTTGCTTATATCCTCATGATCACTTACAGTGACAGAATAACAAGCTTGTTTATTGGTTATGGACGTAACGGTATCTATCTGTTATAACAGGACAAAGGATTGTTATTAACTTTGTGAACTTATTTTGAATATGTATTTTTAACTTTTAAAAAACCTTTAAGTTATTGGCATGATTTTAAATTTAGCAACAATGAAGTATTCACAATCCTTTTTATCAGACAACTTTTCGAAAAGTCATATTATTAGACATGGTCATCATAAGCTGATACCGAAACCGAAACCGAAACCAATACCGAAACCAAAAAAAAGCAGTGAGGTAAAAGGTATATTTCTATAATGATAATTAGCTCAACCCTTTTACCCATCATATTATTTGATGTTTTAATACACTAGATGGAATATAACTTCAACTCATTAATTGACACGAATCTATCAACCATTATGATATACATTAATGCAAATAATTTACAATTTAAAATGCTGATAAGAGCACAAAAATACTGAACTTAGAGGAAAATCAATTCGAAAAGTCCATAATCACATGGCAAAATCAAATAACAAAACGCATCAAAAACGAATGGACAAGACCTGTCATATTCCTGACTTGGTACAGGCATTTTCAAATGTAGAAAATGGTGGATTAAACCTTGTTTTATAGCGCTAACCCTCTGACTTTGATGACAGCCTCATCAAATTCCGTTATATTTACATTGATGCGTAAACTAAACAGACACAATAAATAAAATAGTCAAAATATGGGTACATCAGTCATCATCGTATAACAATTTTGAAAGGAACAATTTAACAGAACACAAAAACATCTATCTACAAACACATTCATTGATTTGTGTGTCTGACGTCAGAAAAGTTTTATACGTCACATAAATTTGTCGTTCAATGTGCATGCAAACAATTTTAAAATTTACATAGGCCATGTTAGCATATAGGGTTAAAAAATCAAAGTATGTAAAAATAAATATCAGAAATAAACCGAGATTGAAAATAGTCCAAAAGTTATATATAGAACATATATAGAATTTATAAGAATCCACAAATAGTTAGTTCCACTATCAGTCATCATCACTTTATTTATTGTGTACATTAATCATAAAGGAGCTTTCGTCAAACGAAAACAGCAGCAAATAGTTCTATAATATGTGCAATATCGTTCAAACTATGTTTATAAAGAAAACCTTTTAAAAAATAATTTGTCCTTATATTATGGAAGTTCCACATAAACTCTTCTTGTACGAATCTATTCATTGACACATTTGCTTTGATCGTGGTTACAGCATTTTGATTTCGTAGCTGCCGTACAGTTTATGATGTTCCTAAAAATGTTCAGACGGATGTATGGTATTGCCCAGTTTGTAACAATCCCGAGGAGACGGTAACATCTGGTCCGATCGCAACCATATCAAAATTAATAGGGCTCGAAAGTCTTTTCTACATCCTATGAATTTGGAAACTATTCAAAATAACAACATCAGTCTCCGCATATCCATTTGCCTTTTCTAATTTATATGTTTTTGTTGTTCTCGTTGGTTGTGCTAACAACATCAATTCGAACATTCTTTTTCTCTGAAACTTAAATTAAACCAAAATATATAGTTTTTTTTTGGTATCAATATTATTTTGAAAATCGAATATGTTATATAAAATAAATGTAAGCATAATTGCATATTACATTTTAGATATGTTAGATGTAGCTTTAACATCATTTCATGTAATATATCCGATTCCTATTCCGGAATCAAACAGTCCTTGTTTGGATGCGAATAATCAAGCAGACCTTTCAACAAAGTTATATATCGAGCGTGACAGGTAGAATGAATTTATATTTCTACACGAATTTGATAAAATAACACCAGTAGTCTGATCGATATTGAACCTACTGTAGAATTGAGTACTGTTTGTTTCCTCTCAATCGTATTATGGCTTTTGAAGAGCGGTATACTACTGTTGCCTTTACCTTTCCCTTCAACGAAACTTGTTTCTTGAATAATGTACATCATAAATAAATGTGTATATAAAAAAGAAGATGTGGTATGATTGACAATGAGACAACTATCCACAAAAGACCAAAATGACACAGACATTAACAACTATAGGTCACCGTACGGCCTTCAATAATGAGCAAAGCCCATACCGCATAGTCAGCTATAAAAGGCCCCGATAAGACAATGTAAATGAATTCAAACGAGCAAACTAACGGCCTTATTTATGTAAAAAAAAATGAAAAAACAAATATGTAACACATAAACAAACGACAACCACTGAATTACAGTATACGTATCCCCATCTTACATTGACATTATTTGCATTAGTGTATTTAATACTCGCTGAATTTAACTTTACTTTTTTGATACATTCATTTTAATTGTTGAATTGAAGTTATATATCATCCAGTGTTTTCGTATCACAAACAATATAATGGATTAAAAGGGTTGAGCTAATCAAACGTTATTAACATTCATAATTCACCTCAGTACTTATGTTAGGTGTCGGTATCAGTTTCGGTTTCGGATCCGGTATCGGCTTATAGTGAATAGTTATCAAAGGTACCAGGGTTATAATTTATTACGCCAGACGCGCGTTTCATCTATATAAGACTCATCAGTGACGCTCATGTCTAATATTAGATTAATGAATCTTTTCCTTATATTTAACTGTCTTTCTCTTTCACAGAAAAAAAGCATTTCTAAATTACCATATATCTACAAACACATTTTCATAGATCAACAATAAATCAAAAAGATATGATTTCTATTCACCTTAAATTCACACCTTTAGTGGACAATCGTTAACACTACAAAAAAAATATGCTAAGGTCAGCGTTACCCAAGGACGGTACACTTTTAACAGACAAAAATTAAAGGGAAAGAATAGAATTGAGAATGGAAATGGGGAATGTGTCAACTGAAGAGACAACAAACCGTACAAAGATCAGACAATAGTCCGATGATACCAATGGGTCTGTCTTCAACACAGCGGTAATAAAATAGAGAATGGAAATGGGGAATGTGTTAAAGATACCCGAAGTCTACCGATATTAGACAGACTTAACTGTATATATTGTATCTTTAATCTCAAGTAAGATGGGAAATACGTTCAACACGGTCACAAAGTCATCAAATTTGAATCATTCAGTGTGTTTCTGTTGTGTCGTAGTTCTCCTCTTATATTTGTGTCTGTGTTACATGATTTGTTCATCCGTTGTAATTGGGTTTGAAAAACCTTCAGACTGATATTATATGTTATTCTGTTCTTTTGTTAATTTATTTTGTACTTAATTTCGAATGACGAGTCAAGCCCTTTTGTACTGATTTTTTACTGTTAGACAACTATCCGCATTCACGGGGTGATTGAGCATCCGCACACTTGTTAAACCCGCCACATTCTGTATGTGCCTGTCCGACGTCAAGAGCCAGTAATTTTAAAAGTGGTTGTCGTTTATTTTGTATACCGTTGTACCACAGTCATAAATCGATTGAGAAAACAAATCCGGGTTACTTACTAAAACTAGGGAAAACACATTTTAAAATATAAGAGGAAAACAACGAAACAACAGAAACACTAAAGTGCAACAAAAACCAAACGACAATGCAACACACAAAGCAACGAACTACAACATAACAATTGCCACTTTCCCGACTTGGCACAGGACATTTTAAGAAAACAATGGTGGATTGAACCTGGTTTTGTTGCTAGCCAAACCTACTGCTTTTATGGCAATGTTAAATGTAACACTAAATTAACAACATTACATGACAGGACTACAATACAAAGAAATTGAAGAACTTTCAGAAAAGACAATTACACAAATAAAATAGAAAATGTTATTAAAGGTACCGAGCACATTATTTAATACGCCAGACGTGTGTTTCGTCTTTAGAAAGGTTGGTTATAAATCATCTCACTAATGGAGGATTGGCCAGTGAGCTGATGATACCCTCAGGGAAGAATAGTCCGCCAGCAGAGGTATCCACCAAGTGCTGTAAAGAATAGTCCGCCAGCAGAGGTATCCACCAAGTGCTGTAAATTGATACCCTCAGGGAAGAATAGTCCGCCAGCAGAGGTATCCACCCAGTGCTGTAAATTGATACCCTCAGGGAAGAATAGTCCGCCAGCAGAGGTATCCACCCAGTGCTGTAAATTGATACCCTCAGGGAAGAATAGTCCGCCAGCAGAGGTATCCACCAAGTGCTGTAAATTGAAAACAACACCTTATAAAAGCGTCGGAATCTCTTTTCAGATTCTACCTTCATTACCACTCAGCCATCGAGACCCTAACATAGACCACAACAACACGTCGGAATCTCTGTTCAGGTTCTACCTTCATTACCACTCAGCCATCGAGACCCTAACATAGACCAAAACAACAGAACGCAGCCTCATTTACCTTGTGTCATCCATATTACCTTGGGTCTCTCGAGCTTAGTTATCATCCCAAAGATAGCCCTTTCTTCGTGACAATACCACATAGCGTAACTTCCCCAAAACCCAATGACATGAGAATACATCTAAAGTCTTATACACGTCTCTGAATCGAACAAACTCATCATGGACATCTGGATTTATTGGAACTTGTCTACTAAAAATAAAATAACAAAAATCCTCAACTTTGAGGAAAATTTAAAACGGAAAGTTCCTAATCAAATGACAAATCAAAAGCTCAAACAAATCAAATGAATGGATAACTGTCATATTCCCTTCTTTGTACAGGCATTTTCTAATTTAGAAATGGTGGATTAAACTTGGTGTATAGTTACCGTCTCTCGAGCTTAGTTATCATCCCAAAGATAGCCCTTTCTTCGTGACAATACCACATAGCGTAACTTCCCCAAAACCCAATGACATGAGAATACATCTAAAGTCTTATACACGTCTCTGAATCGAACAAACTCATCATGGACATCTGGATTTATTGGAACTTGTCTACTAAAAATAAAATAACAAAAATCCTCAACTTTGAGGAAAATTTAAAACGGAAAGTTCCTAATCAAATGACAAATCAAAAGCTCAAACAAATCAAATGAATGGATAACTGTCATATTCCCTTCTTTGTACAGGCATTTTCTAATTTAGAAATGGTGGATTAAACTTGGTGTATAGTTACCAAACAACATACCTCACATCGAGATCTTTACTTGATCATTACATACAGATGAGGTCAAGGCCATATGACATTTATCAAACTGATCTATACCCATGGCAACCAATGTACAAATCTGATATTATTGTCATTATCATGAAAATTCAATTGTGACTGAGGATAAGAAACCATCTTAAAAATTTACCTGTATGTTTGAGCATAAAATTGAGGTTCTTTTCATACAAATATGCTTCTGTGAAAATAAACAGGTGAAGAGTTGAAATGTCACGGTTTAAGGTTTTTAAGCAATAATCATTCAGTTCAGTGACACAGGAAATGATTAAACAATCAAATTGATCTTATTAAGACATCATGACATGGAAGCTACTTTGAAAAGGTGTTTTCAGGGAATTTGGTCCATTAATTCTTTATTTTACCAGAAACATCAACAACACAATCAGACAAAAATAAAACAAAATCTACAATATTTTCATTATTTATTGCACATATTAAGAAAACAATCCTTGCAATGTTGGTTTTATCAATTTACAGGTTTTAAAAATTCTTTATCATTCATTATTTTTTCCTCATTTATACATACACAAAGGTGGGTTTGTTTTGGCTTATAAAAGGTGTATGCTTAACATTCATACAACCAATCACAACTCCCCTTCTAACTCACATGATAAATGCTGCTCATTGTTACCATGACAATACAAAAATGATTACTACAAGGATTCAAACATGAGATGAATACTAATACAAATAGACATTTATACTTACGTTTAAAACTTTTGTATTTTATATCAAGAATTGAATTTTGAAGATTTTTTTAATTTTCGCAATTATAAACTTAAACAAAAAGTAAAATGGGGAAAAAGGGATCTTCTTTAACAGGTGTTCGAAAACTGTTTACCATTTTCCAAAGTGTACCAAAATTTATATTATATTCAATGATGACAATATCGAAAAAAGTGTCACATGTGCAAAATTGAATGAGTCTTTCACAAGGAAGTAATATGACTGTGATTGCCTAAAACTAATCACTAATAAACATGAATAACTTACTTGGATTAATGTATCATAGAATATTCATCACAAATCAATTAACAAAAGTTGTCTCCCTTGTTTGTATATCCTAACATGAACAATCACTTTAAAACAATTCTTACAAATAAATATATATCAACTTAAATATTTTTGATTTATAAATATTTTATTCACAAAACAGATAATATAATTTTGTAATAAATTAATTTATGCATGTACACAGAAAATATTCTTTATATACAAAATCTAACAATGATATCTTAAATAAATGAAAAATATGACATGAAAAACAAGGATATATCAAATGTTTCTTCAAACATGAAGGTAGCCAGGAAAAGGGATGCAAATTCAACATTTAATCTTTTAAATAACAAATGCACTTATAAAAACAAATTTTAACTATGCTAAATTGTTGTAAGTGTTTTTTTCTTGTTTTTCAAACTACAACACACACAGAAAAATCAAATCAATGTAAAACCAGAGAATTTCAAGAAATCTCAACATTAAAGCATTGAACCATGAAAATGATGTGATTGTGAGATGACAGTTAAACCTCCCACTATACACCAAACATAGCTGATATCCTAGTATATGAGAAAGTGATGGCACTGCTGAATCATTTATTTGAAAGCTATAAGCAACCATCATATAAACCAAATATAGTTGACCCATACTTTTTTGTAATGAGAACCTAATCACCTAAAAGTTTATACAATAAAAAAAATTCACCAGTCATGCATGCATGACCTGCAATCTGTGACAGAGAGAAAAACATTTTCCTTAAAAAAATTATTCATCCGAGGCAATTTTTTTTTTACTATCTTAAAACACATCTGAAGTTCAATAACATTATTCTATGCAACTGTAACTTTAAACAACAGCTAAAAATTTATATTATAGTGCAGACAAAATCTGGAACAAATCAACATTCTATGACTTGATTGTGATGACAAATTGCATATCTACTATATACCTCATTTAACTTTAAAATCAACATGTTTTTAGTTTTAACCACCTAGTTATAAAAACGACTTATAAACTATTGTTAAAACATGATATTTTAAATGAACAAATAAAAAGAACAAACACCTTGGTATGTGAACACAAAATTTTATCAAACAAGAGAAATTGAACACATTTTAAAGATTGTCCCGTCTTTTCACATCAAAGTTGTAATCATTAATTGACCAATGGTATTCTGTTAAACTAACAATCTAGCTCGAGCTCTTCTCATATTATAGACAAGAGAAGCTACAAAATTATAAATATGAAATATGAAAATGGAAACAGTTAAACACTTCAAACTTGAGTCGTTAATTTCCAAAAGGGACACAACTGGCCAAACAAATCTAAGGGGAGATAACTATAAATAGCTGTTGCAATAAAATATATACAACTTCAATAGCAAGTTTCTTTAATGCAATGTACATTAAAAATATGTCCTAGGTGTAAAATGGTGGAGATATATAGTATTACAAACATTGCCTTTGCTGTTTTCTTAAAAACGCAAGACAAAAAAGGGTCCAAAAACATGAAATATAAATATCAGAACAACAGTGAATACTATCATTTAGAAAAATGTTATGATGAAAATGTTGCTACTAAATATTGATCTCTTTAAATCCCAAAAATGAAAACAGGAAAAGAAACTTTTGTATTCTTTAAAGTGGAATGATTCACAACTCATGCATTTGGTTTGGAACCAATATTTGCTAGGTGAAGGCATGATGGATTTATAAAATACAATATTACATGAGAAACATATAAACAACCAATACAAACAACAACAAAGAATAAATTATAATGCTTTAATCTTTACACCAGTTATCTTGTATCAGTGACGTTATGTATGATTAGGAAATTAATGTTAGTGAAGTATTCAAAACATGATTGGTTTTAAACCATTGTTTTTTTTCTCAAGAGCACCATTTCTTAATGGACTGCTTAATAAAAACAATGAATATGATATTATTTTATGAATAAAACCCACAATTGTCAAATTGTGTAAATTTACAATACACATTCAATTCCTTCAGTTAGACCAATCAAATATGGTAATTCATTGTAACACACTACTAAAGATAGACTCTGGTAATTGATGTGTAGATTTCAGGAAAGATTAAATGGGAAGAATTTGATACTCCGTCTACTCTATCTATAAACTTCCTAATATCTTGTCCTTTCAATATGTTCTTCTATCTTTCATTATTCTTATGTAAGAGTAACATCAAAATCACGCAGAGATCAAAAGATCTGTATTTAAAAAAAATTATCACTATTGTTGTAAAAAAACTTGCAGATCTTAAAATTCCAGAATTTTCTTTAAAAGTTCCCTTTTATTAAAATCAAAATGGACATCATCTTAACATTTCACTTATGACATTATATCAGGGCATTTTTGTTCTATTCCTTAACCATGTAAGAAATCAATTATACTTTAAATAATTAACTTAATATATTGTATGTAAATTAACTTAATATTAAACATATTGTATGTAAGTTAAAAAACAAAGAGGTAACTAATAAATAAACATATACAAAAAAACACAACACAAGAAATATTCCAGAGATCACAAAACTAAGAAAAATATGTATACTGTCACAACACTGGGACTTATCACGTGCTAAACACATTAAATTGTGAGTGTACAATTGTGTATAATAAAATATCTATAAAAACAAACAAAATAGTGGGGACAATAGGAAAAACAAAAATCACAATAAACTAGCAGCTTCCAAAAAAGCTTGATTAATCATTGAGAGGAATCAGTTCATGTATTGTACAAAGGATGATCTGAAAGAAGGGTTCCAATTATCAATTTCCCCCTTTTATATTGTCCTCTAGAAACATTTATTGATACCTTTTTTGAAGTTGAAAGGGACTATGTGTAAACAATATAGAATGTCTGAACAAGGAATTGCTTTGTTCTATAAGTCCATGCAAGTATGTCTTCAAGTATTATGAATTCAAAAAGTATTGACGAAAGGGGCATAGGATTCTGGTTATAATACAACCATAAATTACCATCAAAGTGTATCACAAAGTCTCCACTTTTAATGTCATTTCTTTAAAAAGCTTTGGTTGTGACTTGGATATAGTTAATTCACAATGTAACACACAGATCTTATAAACAACTAAAGAAATAAAACCCTTCCAACCATGAGGAGAACTGCATTATCCAACAGTCCTACTGTATTTAACACTGAGACCTGCAAATACTGAGCACATCCAGTCTTATAACAGTGCTGCCTCTATAGTGTCACTTCCTGTAGCTATGGGGACGCTGACCACGTTTGGGACTCTGTAAAATTCAAAACCAAATATAAGTATGGAATCTTTTGCACAATGCAAAGGTACTATCCAGAGAGATGCCAATCAAAGATGACTACATGCAAAGTAAGGAAGGTTTTAAAAGCAAGCAGCATATAAATGAATGTATTCATGCTAAAAGACAGGCATAAAAAAAGCACAAATCACAATCCTCACCAATAAGCCATAACTACTTTATTCCAAACCAAACATCAAACTAGTATCTCCTACTACACAATTCCATGATGTTTGAAGATAACTAATTTGGTCATTTATAGTATTTGATACTTGATTAGTTCATTGTACAATGCCATCACATTCCATATCATTAACAAAACACATCATTAACAAAAGACACATATGTTAGTATAATGAGATAACATAGTCATGGGGCTCTATTGTATCCATAGTCAGGGATGGGGCTCCACAGAGTCATGTCAAGTTATTTCAAAATGTCCAAAACTATAATGAAACTTTGTTCTGGTAATCAGAATGTCAACAAAAGATTAAATGGTGCACTACAGACTTTTTTTTATAAATGAATTGCAGTTCATCTTTAAAGTTTAAAAAAAAATTCAAACACATTATTTTCAGTTACATTACAGCCAAATAAATTGATGACCTACTAAAATTCACCATGATCACAATAAAAATAATGATAATGGTAGACATCAAATTCATTCTTATTATAATTCAATGCATTTTAATCACATAATATATGTTTTGATCACATGATACACAATATTTTAATCACATGACATACAATATTTTAATCACATGACATACAATGTTTTAATCACTACAAAAAGGGCCAAACCACATGCTCCCAGCATACCACTTACATGCTTGTTAAATGAGCAATATAATTCATTGACAATTAGTATATAAATTATTTACAAATACCAGAGCCAGCTGGTTGTATAGCACTGTAATAAACAATTCGTTAAAAACAACAAAAAACCTTCACACTCTTCAAGAAACGGAATATATTATACAATTCATTAATCGTCAATGGAAAATAGCACAGCCATAATTTTGACATGGAAAGTTTATTTTCTCATTGCATCATGATCTGATCTGAATTAATCAACAAATCTGTCAAATTTACTTCTATTTACAAAACTATTGATTCAGATTTACAAACTATGTACAAAACAATATCAGACCATCATGCAAAAATCTATTTTCATTCACATTATTTTATGATTATCATACAATGTCATTTGGTAAATAAACCAAGTCTTGTTATGAACATGGAATTTATTATGTACAAAATGATTTTATTCGATCAAAGCCCATTGAACAATCAATTTTATTCAGAAATAAATGTACAGTGTTTCATTTTATCATCTCACTATAGATTTATAAAGGGAGGTAATATTTATTTTTTTGTTTTGACATAAAATCCTTCATCATAACAATAATGCGTAAATAGTGCATAAATCTCTTCATGTTTTTAACACAATGAAAAAATTCATATGCACAATTCTCAGTTTCAAATATGGAAATCAATGAATCCTTTGCTAATAATTCTTCATATTGAAGTCCAGTAATTGAATTTCATCCATTAGACAAGTCTGTTTCATGAACTTATGGAATGAACAAATTATCCAGGTGGTATATTTTGAATTGTCAGTTTAAGTGAGATCAATACAAGCTAATGTAAGATGTTAGCTCTTAATTTCACTGGCCCTTTTTAAATTTTCCTCATTAATAAATATTTATAATAATGATTGCAATCAATATGTTGCATTAAATATTTCTACATGTATGATACAAAATATTTATAAAGCCGTGACATATACCGTTTGTTCCTCAGCATCGTCAAAACTCTCCTGATTCTTCCTGTCAGAATATTTATTATAATCTTTCAGCTCCTCAGCTTTGAATCCACCAATATGGTGATCATAATATGGTGTATTTTGTCCTTGCAGAAGTTGCCTAGCTGCATTGTTCATTTCTTCCCTTGTCATGTCGCCAGCCTCAGCTATTTCTTGTTGTAGTGCTCTAGCATCAATGAATCTGTTTAAACCTTCCTCAGTTAGCACCTGTTTTATAGTATATACATTTAATGACAAAATCATATTAGAAATAAAGTTTATGTTAATATTGAAATATCTGATGTAATACCTATAGAAGTAAGGCACTACAGAAGTATAAAGTTTATGTTAATATTGAAATATCTAATGTAATACCTATAGAAGTCATAGTTAGGCAAATTTCAAATATTTCTTATTCAAATCACTTTTAATACAAAGAGATTCAAATGGCAATTCATCTCACTGTCACCTTTCCCCTTCATGATGTTTTTGTAATTAGTATAACCTCAGTGTTTCATAAAAAAATCCTTTCTAGTGTTAAATGAATGTTGTAATCTAATTGTCTTTTAATTGTGTCATTGGTTTGCTGTCTCACTTGGAACAGTTGTTTGTCTTTTTGCGTACTTTTTTGTTGATTTTTTTGTTTGTTTATCATTCAAACCTTCCACCTCTCCTAATTTTCATGCCTCAACCCATAATACTAAATGCTTTGGTAAAACAGGCCAAAATCCTAAATATCATAAATTCCACAAGAAAAAATAGTGTTCCTAGATTTCTCCTCATGGACAACTATCCTGCCAATCAAATTTTAAGTACAATCTGATATTTGGGTGATGTTGAATGAGGATTAACAATTTACTAAGACGCTAAGTATGACATAAAAATATACATTGCATCATCAATATTAATGATTTGTAATAGGTTTTTTGGTCTTTATTGGTAATAAATTTATTGGTTTGTTAATTATACAGCTTTGGTTATTAACTGCTTTCTGATACAGATTAATTTTTTACCTGATTTACGAGATCTTCTGCACTTCCCCTAAGATTAGATGAGGGAAACATTCCATGTCTATTGGACTGCTGTTGGGACATCACATGGTCTGGTATAATTAGTGGACCTCTAGCTCCACCTCTGGCATAAGGACCACCAGATGAGGCATTCATAAATGCAGAATCACTGGCTCGATGCATTGTCTGTCTAGGTGAGGAGTCTATACTTTTCCCTTCAAAGATGGAGTTGGATCGAGTAAATATATGCGTTGGAAGTGCTGAAGCATGCAAAAGAGTATTTAGTGTGTGAAGGTATTATAGGTTGTGTTTAAATCATATCATATTCCTCTAATCTAATGGGAAGATCTCATTTGTAATAGGATAATTTGGAATATTACATCAATAGTACCCTGTTAATAATCCCAGCTTGCCAAAAGTCTAAGACATATACAAATAACATCATAAGACTGACTTTCTTATAATTAAATTTGTTTCTATGTCTTTAAAAATGATCAAAAGTGTTATTCATTTATTTTAGTAATTTTTTATTAAAGATATCTAAATTTTTATAACTATGCTCAGCAAAATAGTATAAATGTTACATAATTATTGTATATGAAATCTCCCATTACACTGAATGATCACAGAAATCTGCCCTTACACTGAATATCACAGAAATCTGCCCTTACACTGAATATCACAGAAATCTGCCCTTACACTGAATTATCACAGAAATTGCCCTTTACACTGAATTATCACAGAAATCTGTCCCTTACACTGAATGATACAAGTAATCTAGCCCTTACACTGAATGATCACAGAAATCTCCCCTTACACTGAATTATCACAGAAATCTGCCCTTACACTGAATGATCACAGAATTCTGCCCTTACACTGAATGATCACAGAAATCTCCCATTACACTGAATGATCACAGAATTCTCCCCTTACACTGAATGATCACAGAAATCTCCCATTACACTGAATGATCACAGAATTCTCCCCTTACACTGAATGATCACAGAAATCTCCCATTACACTGAATGATCACAGAATTCTCCCCTTACACTGAATGATCACAGAAATCTCCCATTACACTGAATGATCACAGAATTCTCCCCTTACACTGAATGATCACAGAAATCTCCCATTACACTGAATGATCACAGTAATCTGCCCTTACACTGAATGATCACAGAATTCTCCCCTTACACTGAATGATCACAGAAATCTCCCCTTACACTGAATGATCACAGAAATCTCCCATTACACTGAATGATCACAGAATTCTCCCCTTACACTGAATGATCACAGTAATCTGCCCTTACACTGAATGATCACAGTAATCTGCCCTTACACTGAATGATCACATAAATCTGCCCTTACACTGAATGATCACAGTAATCTGCCCTTACACTGAATGATCACAGAAATCTCCCATTACACTGAATGATCACAGAATTCTCCCCTTACACTGAATTATCACAGTTATGATGAAAGCAGTAAGTTAGTACTGTTAGTACAAGTCATGCAATAGTCCAACACCCTACAGAATATTGTTAGTTCTTTATCAATGTGGTGGGTAGATATGAAAAAAACCAAATATGGTCATTTGGAAAGGAATTAATTGGGAAAGATACTAAGGTTTCTAGGAAAGGAGAATGGAATATGGTACATAATATAATATCATTAAATTCATGAAATATGAATCAATCTGAAATCCTAATTATATGCATACTAGACTTTTCTTTGACGAACCATTTTTTATGTATATGTTTTATTTCACTTAAAACTTCCAATTTCAATAAATGACAATATCATTTCTAATCAATTTTTTTTACTGAAAAACTATAAGAATAAATTACAATTTTACCAGAAGGATAGAACTTTTTTAATGGTTATATATCTAATGTGTATCTAATTACTCTGATAGGACAGTACTCAGATATTTTTTATTATTTTTCTTAACAACAGGGATACAATTCCCTATAAGTACATAAAAAAGTGTAACACAACCATACCAACCACCAACACTCCTCCTCAAGATATAACAGCACAAAGAACAACACAACAGTTCAGATAGTCCGACAGGAACCACCAACACTCCTCCCAAAAAAATATCAGTACAACCAACAACACAACCATATTAACCACCAACACTCCTCCTCAACACATAACAGTACAAAGAACAACACAACAGTTCAGATAGCCCGACAGGAACAATTTGTGAGGGCTTTAAACCAGTTAAACACACCTTCCCTTTAATCTTTCAAGACAATGCACAATGAAAGTAAAAAAAAAAACCAGATGCTCTGCAGGGCACAGCTTTATACGACCACAGAGGTCAAACCCTGAACAGTTGGGGCAAGTATGGACACAACATTTGAGCTTGATACAGCTCTGAATTTGGATTGTGATTAAATAGTTGACACAACATAGGTTTCTGACACAGAATGAATGTGGTCTAAGAACTTAAACTTAACCAGGTGCTCCGCAGGGCGCAGCTTTATACGACCGCAGAGGTCGAACCCTGAACAGTTGGGGCAAGTATGGACAAAACATTCAAGCATGATACAGCTCTGAATTTGGATTGTGATCAAATTTTTGACATTACATGGTGTTTTTTTTACACAAAACAAATGCCAAGATTTTACAAATCAATTAAAGATTTCTTCTTCAAACTTTTTAAATCTAAAATTAAATAGTTGACACAGCATAGGTTTCTGACACAGAATGAATGTGGTCTAATGAACTTAAAAGGTTTTTTTTGCCTTTGAGCAAATCACTATGCTGTTGAATATTAATCCTCTCAAAAAAATGTTTGAAGAAATTTTCTTTTTATTTATGAAATCTGAAATGAGAAAAATTTAACCCCCCCCCCCTTTTTTTTCACATCCCCGTTTCCCTTTTTCAAAACTGATATCAATTCAAATTTCTAATGGAGTTTGCAACAATAACTACTCATTTAAATACATCATAAAATATTAAGATGTAAAAAAACTGCTTGTTATCACTGAATGGTAAAGATTATTTAAATTTATCAGTTGGTAGTAAAAAGTGTATATACATTGTATATTGTATATAACAAAGATTTAAGTTGATTCTGGACAAAGAAAGATAACTCCAATTAAAAAAAATTCTTGCTATTGCACAAATAGGATATTTCTTGCTTACTATTCTGGACAAAGAAAGATAACTCTAATTAAAAAAAAATTTGCTATTTCACAATATTGTGCAATTAGATATTTCTTGCCATTGCACAATACTGTGCAATTGAAAAGACTTGCTATTGCACAATACTTAATATAATAATTTTAGATCCTGATTTGGACCAACTTGAAAACTGGGCCCATAATCAATAATCTAAGTACATGTTTAGATTCAGCATATCAAAGAGGCCCAAGAATTCAATTTTTGTTAAAATCAAACTTAGTTTAATTTTGGACCCTTTGGACTTTAATGTAGAATTTGAAATTTGAAAACAGGACCAAAAATGAAGAATCTACATACACAGTTAGATTTGGCATATCAAAGAACCCCAAGGATTCAATTTTTGATGAAATCAAACAAAGTTTAATTTTGGACCCTTTGGACCTTAATGTAGACCAATTTGAAAACTGGACCAAAAAAACTTCAATAATCAAGAATCTAAGTACATTTTTAGATTCAACATATCAAAGAACCCAACCGATTCATTTTTTGTCAAAATCAAACTAAGTTTAATTTTGGACCCTTTGGACCTTAATGTAGACCAATTTGAAAACGGGACCAAAAGTTGAGAATCTACATATACAGTTAGATTCGGCATATCAAAGAACCCCAATTATTCAATTTTGATGAAATCAAACAAAGTTTAATTTTGGACCCTTTGGGCCCCTTTTTCCTAAACTGTTGGGACCAAAACTCCCAAAATCAATACCAACCTTCCTTTTATGGTCATAAGCCTTGTGTTTAAATTTCATAGATTTGTATTTACTTATACTAACATTATAGTGCGAAAACCAAGAAAAATGCTTATTTGGGTCCCTTTTTGGCCCCTAATTCCTAATCTGTTGGGTCCTAAACTCCCAAAATTAATACCAAGCTTCCTTTTGTGGTCATAAACATTGTGTTTAAATTTCATAGATTTCCATTTACTTAACCTAAGGTTATTGTGCAAAAACCAAGAAAAATGCTTATTTGGGCCCTTTATTGGCCCCTTATTCCTAAACTATTGAAACCAAAACTCCCAAAATCAATCCCAATCTTTCTTTTGTGGTCATAAACCTTGTGTCAAAATTTCATAGATTTCTATTAACTTAAACTAAAGTTATGGTGCGAAAACCAAGAAAATGCTTATTTGGGCCCTTTTTGGCCCCTTATTCCTAAAATGTTGGGACCAAAACTCCCAAAATCAATACCAACCTTCCTTTTATGGTCATAAACCTTGTGTTAAAATTTCATAGATTTCTATTCACTTTTACTAAAGTTAGAGTGCGAAAACTAAAAGTATTCGGACGCCGGATGACGACGACGACGACGACGACGACGACGCAGACGCCAACGTGATAGCAATATACGACGAAAATTTTTTCAAAATTTGCGGTCGTATAAAAACTTAAAATTTCTAAATTTGACATCCAAAATCTAAATACATGGTTAGATTCAGCATATCATAGAACCCCAAGAATTAAATTTTTGATGAAATCAAATAATGTTTAATTTTAGACCCTTTAGACCTCAATGTGGACCAATTTGATAACCGGGCCCAAATATTAAAAATCTAAATACATGGTTAGATTCAGCATATCATAGAACCCCAAGAATTCAATTTTTGATGAAATCAAATAATGTTTAATTTTAGACCCTTTAGACCTCAATGTGGACCAATTTGATAACCGGGCCCAAATATTAAAAATCTAAATACATGGTTAGATTCAGCATATTGAAGAACACCATGTATTCAATTTTTGTTGAAATCAAACAAAGTTAAATTTTTGACCCTTTGGACCTTTTATGTAGACCACAATGAAAACAGGACAATACTGTGCAATTGAATATTTCTTGCTATTGCGCAAAACTGTGTAATTGAAAATTTCTTGCTATTGCGCAATATTGTGCAATTGGATATTTCTTGCTATTGCGCAATTCTGTGCAATGAAAGATTTCTTGCGATTGCACAATACTGTGCAATTGAAGATTTCTTGCTATTGCGCCATACTGTGCAATTGAAAATTTCTTGCTATTGCACAATACTGTGCAATTGAAGATTTCTTGCTATTGCGGAATACTGCGCAATTGAAAATTTCTTGCTATTGCACAATACTTCTTAATATAATAATGTTGGACCCCGATTTGGACCAACTTGGAAGCTGGGCCCATAATCATAAATCTAAGTACATGTTTAGATTCAGCATATCAAAGAACCCAAGAATTCAATTTTTGTTAAAATCAAGCTAAGTTTAATTTTGGACCCTTTGGACCTTAATGTAGACAAATTTGAAAACAGGACCAAAAATTAAGAATCTGAATACACAGTTAGATTTGGCATATCAAAGAACCCCAATAATTCATTTTTTGATGAAATCAAACAAAGTTTAATTTTGGACCCTTTTGGCCTATAATTAGTTCGGACCAAAACCTTCCTTTTGTGGTCATAAATCTTGTTTTAAAATTTCATAGATTTCTATTAACTTATACTAAAGTTATTGTGCAATAACCATGAAAAATGCTTATTTGGGCCCTTTTTGGCTCCTAATTCCTAAACTGTTGGGACCAAAACACCCAAAATCAATCCCAACCTTCTTTTTATGGTCATAAACCTTGTGTTTGAATTTCATAGATTTCTATTTACTTTTGCTAAAGTTAGAGTGCGAAAACCAAATGTCTTCGGATGACGACGACAACGACAACGCCAACACCAACGTGATACCAATATACGACCAAAAAATTTTCAATTTTTGCGGTCGTATAAAAACATAAAATGTTTACACAGAAGAGTTATTCATTGACTGTATGTTATTCTAATAGTAAAATGCAAGTGATTAAAATGGCAATTTTTAAAACTGTAAAATAAGAAAAACATTAATTCAATGGGCCATGACTAAAGGTGTAGGGCCAAATAGTATCCAAGGAAATGAGATATGGCAATACTAATACAAGTGCACATAACATATTAGATCTGAGAGCACACAATACTTCCATAAACAGAATGCATACTGCTGGTGGGCGTTTCGTTCCTGAGGGTATCACCAGCCCAAGAGTCAGCACTTCGGAGTTTACATCAATTATATGGTAATTTTTATAAATTTCCTGTTACAAAACTTTGAATTTTTCGAAAAACTAAGGATTTTCTTGTTCCAGTAATAGATTACCTTAGCCGTATTTGGCACAACTTTTTGGAATTTTCTGTCCTCAATGCTCTTCAACTATGTACTTGTTTGGCTTAACTATTTTGATCTGAGCGTCACTGATGAGTCTTATGTAGACGAAACGCACGTCTGGCGTACTAAATTATAATCCTGGTACCTTTGATAACTATCATGACTACACAGCTTTACAAGGGGAGACAAAAATCTAAGATAGCCACAGATGTAAGATAACTTTTAGCTGTAATGATTGAGTAAACCATATTTGCCTGACAATCTGACTGAGATCTGATATGGTTATATAAACCTCCATATCAATTTTTGCAAATAAACAAAGCAAAGCAGTGAACATTGTTGAGATTAAATAACAGCTGCAGAAATGTAAATCCATAGACAGAAATACTTGGGAACTGACAACTTCTTAAGATAGTGAACAATTAATTCAAAAGATCAACTTCTGTCCTCATAAACTACGCTAAAGACTCAACCTTCTCTGATGTCATCAAAAGAGTAACAAGTTTATTTCCTAAAGTCTGGTGATGACCAATATTTAATCATTTCTAATATTGACTTCTGGTATTTCATGAAGTTTTATTTCACAAGTTTTAAAATGTAACACAAGTCATACATTAGAGGTACAAAGATTGAAAATTATTGCAGCTTTGCACTGACATTATTTTTCTCTCTTTCAACTACACTGAAAAATGTGCGTTTATATATATTTAACTCTGCAGGAATACTGCATGCAGGTGACATGTAACAATTAAGATGAAAAAACAACATGCAAAATATATCTTATAACAAAGGTAATGGATCTGTGCTAAACTTCTTTAAAAATTTCAAATTTTATTTACTGATTTTTGGCAGTTGTATGCTTTACTGCACATAATTAACAAGTCTACAATCATAACAAAGACAATTTTGGCTGTCCAATTGTATTAAGCCACATTACAATGATGAGGGATGGGATCACAATATGTTAGTAAGCCAAACTAGTTACTAGTCAAGTCAATTAAGCCAAACTCATTTCTATTTCATGAACTACACAATTTCATATTTTTGACAGCTACATTGACAAATATAAAAATCCCACTGACAATGGCTTCACAATGAAGGCAACTACTTTGAAAGTTTATCAGGTTTGTTTTATTCATCTTTTTATAGTATTTTTAAAAGATGTCAAATAAAATTATTCTATATTGTAGATATGATTTCCATTTGTTACCATTTAGTAACATTTAGAAAAGTCTTTTAAATACTCCTGTTTTGTGGTAAGTCATGCAAACTGATAATTTACATAGAATAGTTATATAAAAGTATTATAAGCAGATGTTTCAAAGGCATAACCCATCCTACTTAACTTCTTAAAGCAAAGAATGGCAAAATCTACTGTTTAAATTAAAACTCTTAGAAGTAATTTTGATGATTTCTTTTTAAAATTTCGCTTGAAAGACAATGGGGATTTGATATTGTTCAGTAAAAATCAGGAATAATTTATAAGTTATAATTATTAAAAAAAAATTATTTTCAATGTTTACATTTACAATTTTGTTCCACACTTTAAGATGTAGTTCATATGCAGGTAGCATGATTGAAAAGCGTGTATTGATCAATGCAACATATATCATGTGCATATAAATGAGAAATTACACAAAAGCATACAGAAATCACAACACTTAGTTGCCTTCACTATAAAGCCTATGGCAAAAGGGAACACCAACCTGATGGAGGTTTGGATTTTCTTCTTTGGAAAAGTTTCTGAAGACCTAAATAACAACATTTCAGTATGAGAATAGCATGGTTCAAGGACATGTAAAGGTCACAGCACCATTCAATCAACACCATAAAAAAATGCTTCAATCGGGGAAATTCTAATAGACACAAGTCAATACTTTTAACTTTCTGTCAAATAAACTTTCTTCTTATTAGTTTGGGGGTAAAATGAAATATAAAACAGATAGGGAGTTCCATAATTTTGATCATTTGGGGAGTCACATGCAGCCAATATTATATTGATAAACAATTGGATGTATCCATGACAACTGGGTGAAAGAATCAGATATTTGGCAAGATGATAAAACATGCAATTTGTACAGTTTGAAAAAAAAACAGTAAATAAGTTCCAATTGGGCATGTTTTCAGAAAATAATGCCAATCTATATTTTAATTGTAAACAATGATTTGGTGTGTACCTTGTGACAGGTAAGACTGTCTCATGCTGCCTGGAGAATTAGGTGGTGTCTTCTTATGTTCTGGTACCAGAGGTCTTGGTTGTCCATCTGGTGCCATTCTAGCCACGGCCATGGCCTGAAATCATCAAATTGAATTACATTTAATTTATTTTGTTGTTTAAGTCGTCTTCACAAGTGGATAACATTTCAAGGTCGGACATTTGATAGAGGATATAATGAGCACTTCTTTTAAATAACAGGCTTTTTTAAAATTGACCAAACTTTATAAAAGAAGGGTAGTCTTATTAGATTGCACTTTTTCTTCCTAAATGAAGATAAAAGTGATTAATCTTCTTTCCAAATAAACCTATGATTATGCCAGAAAAATATATGTCCTTACTTTAAATATGCTTAAAAGGAAATATAAATTAGTGAAAGTTATGTAAAACAATAAAAAAGATTATAAACCACACAAAAAACACAACACTAGGTAGTCAAATCAAATTTATAAGCAAATAAATTCTGTCAAAATAAAAGATAATAATGATTATAAAAGCAAAATTTTGTTTAGTACACCAATACAATGTAGTACATTCAATGGATGTTTACATTAAACATTTACACCAAGCAATAAAAGTCAAATAATAGGACTGCTGATCAATTTTGAAAACTAAATCAATATGAAGAATTGTCAAATGAACAACATCCAGGGCTTGACTACCTGAGTTTGTGTTAATTTGAGAGGTTCTGCTACCTTCTTCATTAGAGGGTTCTCGTCACTCTCCTGCTTCCCTAAACACCGCAGTCTCAGTGACGCTCCTTTCCGACTGAGTTTCCTCGGTGGAGGTGTAGGTGGTGTATGCTCTCGTTCAAAATCACTGTCTTCTTGTGGAAGACTGCAAAATTATAAAAATCACTTATGATCAAATATTTAATCAAATAAATCATCAATAATCAATGGCTTTCTTAATGAAAAATCCATTATATCAAATTATACTTGCTTCAACAACTGACCATTTGAAGATAATATTTACAAAATAATTTTCAATCCTATATATTAAATCAGGGATGAATTTGATTTGTAAAAGTTTAGTCCATGTTTCATAAACTTAATAGAAGTGTAAAATAAATACTTACTCTCTATATACATAAATGCCCTGTTTTTTGGTGAGCTCTGAGGCCCCTGGCTTTATATTGTTGCCCTTGTGACCTCGACTGTCATTAGCACCATCATAGGAAGGAGGATAAGTCTCCGTATCTGACGTATGACTAGCTGGACTATGAGGCTGAACATCTTTGTACGAATCTGAGGCTGAAGATATCGCACTAAAAGTACAAAAGTGATAGAATCATGTATCAGCCTACCACTTAATTACTAAGTACCAAACATTATTTGTCATCTATTTATAACTGGTTAAATCAATAGGCTAATTCAATCTGAACATTTCAGTTCAAAACGCCACTTGTGATATCACAATGACATCATAACGGTAATTAGTCCCAACTAATACATACCTTGTATGACTGAGACGTCGCATGTCATTTGACATAATTGGCGACACTTTGACTGGAGCTAAAGGTGAAGGTGAACGATTAATGGCATTACGATATTCTACATTTAGGTGATTACTGGATCCACCAGGTGTCACTTTACCATTGATTGAATTCTGTGGTGAGATAGTGGTGTGAGAATTGGCAGGAATAATTTTTGGCGTTTGATTAGCAAGATACTGAGGAGTTTTGCCGGCAATCGGTAATGCTGTTTTGTTGACTCCCGTAATGGCTGTCATCACACTGCCAAACAAGCTGTGGTTTCTCTGAGAAAAAAAATATACTTCATAAATATTCAAAATAATTATGAACAACTTTAGTGACCTATTCAAGTCCTAATCTAAGCTATTACCTATATCTATATGTATTTTGTAGGAACAAGTATCTGTAAACTTAGGTGACAACCTGTGTGCCCTCAGAATATAAACTTAATAGAGCATGTATTGCCAATCCACGAGATTGGGTGAGACACAAAATCATCACAAGTGTGAAGAACAAGTAATTATTGAAAACCCTCCAATTAAAGTGACTATTCAAATATTGCACAACTAGATTCCCATCGTAAATGCAAATTTTTCCAGATTTCAGAAAGTTACGTTCTAGTTTTTTTAAATGTTTCAAACATAGCTAATGATTTATATATTTGAGTTTTGTGCATGTAGTTGTTAAATATATCATTTTCTACAGAAATATCTAATGTGGAACAATACTGAAAAAGCACTATAAAGTGTGGATCAGGCTGTAAGGGAGGAATATAGAGTGGTGAATATCATGTGCTAAAAGGCAACACCTTTATATGTATTGGAGGTTTTTATTTTCTAGTTTGCTGAATAAAGATAGAACACGAAAAATAAAGTTGTCAGGATTTTCCTGCAACCACAGAAAATTTGTTAAAATTGAAAAATATTTCTTCACTTTTAGCATATCATACTGAATTTTTTTTATCAATACAAATAATGTTAAAGGATTTGTCTAATAGAACTACACATTAAATTACAGGAAAACATAAAATTTTGTCAGAGTCGGTCAGTACTTTGCCAAGAATGCTGTATATATTCTTCCTTTCTTTTTTCTACTACCAGCAAAACAAAGAGGGATGTGAATTATTTTTGGTAAAAGTTTTTAAAATCATAACTACAGCTGTTCCCTGAAATTAAACCCTATGTTTGTGTATTGTTCTACTGTGCATAGAAAACTACCAACTTACAGGGTGTAACTCATAAAATTCTCCCTCAGGTCCACTTATAATCAGATATTGATCCTAATTTGGAGAAACAATGTTAATAAAAATCGCATTTTATATGCATACAACTTAAAATATGACAAATCTGACATTAATTTGTTAATTTTGAAATTGAGCATACTAAAATCAGAATTTATTTCTATGCCACAAGTGCATGATATACCTGTTGTCTTGTGTGCGAAGTTTTACGCAATAATCATCAATAGTTTCTGAGATACAGAGAGACAAATGAGCCACCTTTTTTTACAAAAAACTTAATAACTCCAAAATAAAATTTTGAATCATCACCCAAAAATATAGAGTTCTTTAGATTAATAAAACTAAGAAGTATGTAAAGTTTTAAGCAATAATCATAAACTTTATTGAGATACAGTGCGACATGTGAAAACCCCCCCTTTCAAAAAAAAAAACACTCAAAAAATAGGTGCAGGATTTTTCTTTGCTTTGAAGACCCATTGTTGGTCTTTGGCTGTTTTCTACTCTTTTGTTGGGTTGTTGTCTCTTTGACATATTCCCCATTTCCATTTTCAATTTTATTATTGTTAGTACCAAGACGGATCAAGCAAGAACTGACTAATTGTTAGTACCAAGACGGATCAAGCAGAAACTGACTAATTGTTAGTACCAAGACGGATCAGTAGGAACTGACTAATTGTTAGTACCAAGACGGATCAAGCAGGAACTGACTAATTGTTAGTACAAAGACGGATCAAGTTGGAACTGACTAATTGTTAGTACCAAGACGGATCAGGTAGGAACTGACTAATTGTTAGTACAAAGACGGATCAAGTTGGAACTGACTAATTGTGAGTACAAAGACGGATCAAGTTGGAACTGACTAATTGTTAGTACAAAGAGGATCAAGCAGAAACTGACTAATTGTTAGTACAAAGACGGATCAAGCAGGAACTGACTAATTGTTAGTACCAAGACGGATCAAGCAGAAACTGACTAATTGTTAGTACCAAGACGGATCAAGCAGGAACTGACTAATTGTCTCTTTGACATATTCCCATTTCCATTTTCAATTTTATTATTGTTAGTACAAATACGGATCATGTTGGAACTGACTAATTGTTAGTACCAAGACGGATCAGGTAGGAACTGACTAATTGTTAGTACAAAGACGGATCAAGTTGGAACTGACTAATTGTTAGTACAAAGACGGATCAAGTTGGAACTGACTAATTGTTAGTACAAAGACGGATCAAGCAGAAACTGACTAATTGTTAGTACAAAGACAGATCAAGCAGGAACTAACTATTTTTAGTACCAAGACGGATCAAGCAGGAACTGACTAATTGTTAGTACAAAGACGGATCAAGTTGGAACTGACTAATTTTAGTACCAAGAATGTAGAAAAGACTTACTCTATGCATTGGTTCCTCCACATCTTTTTCATTGAAATCTTCTTCATCTAGGTTACCAGAAATAGCTCTACGTAATTCTGGTCCTAAGTCATGAACAGCACGTAAACCAGCCTGTGAAAAACAATTCTGTAATTTAGTACTCAAAGCTATTATTTAAGTATTGGTTTTAATTCAATTGTCATTTCTTTGCCATACTATCCAATTTGTTCCTCCTATCCATGGGAACCATTAAGATATGAAAATGTCTAATAAACATTTTGTACTTAGGCAAATATGTAAGATTTTTGTTGTCACTGGACATTAAGTAAAGACCAATATATGATAAGATGAAGATATATCAAATTCAATGAGCAATTTTTTTCTTACCTGTAAGGCATTGGTATGCTCTTGACCCAATATTTTCTTACCTGTAAAGCATTGGTATGCTCTTGACCTTTTCTTACCTGTTAGGCACGAGTATGCTCTTGACCTAATATTTTCTTACCTGTAAGGTATTAGTATGCTCTTGACCCAATATTTTCTTACCTGTAAGGCATTTGTATGCTCTTGCCCTTTCTGGATTTTCTGCATTTGTTCTTTACGCTTCTTAAAGCGTCGGAAATAATCTTGTATAAGAAAAGTTGCATAGAATTTTCCTACTGTCACATCATCCTCCCCTGTAAAGAATGCAAGGCAATATTTATAAAAAGTTGTGGACACACTAAAATGTCTCTCCTTTAATGTCAAGGCAATATCTATAAAATGGGTGGACTCAATAAAATGTCTCTTCTGTTATGTATGCAAGGCAATAATTATAAATTGAGACGATACACTAAAATGTTTCTCCTGTAAAGTCAAGGCAATATTTATAAAATGGGTGGACAAACTAAAATATCTCTCCTGTAAAGTCAAGGCAAAGTTTAGCAAGGCAAAATTTATAATAAGTGTGGACACACTAAAATGTCTCTCCTGTAAGTATGCAAGGCAATATTTAAACCAGATGCTCCGCAGGGCGTAGCTTTATACGACCGCAGAGGTTGAACCCTGAACGGTTGGGGCAAGTATGGACACAACATTCAAGCTGGATTCAGCTCTAAATTTGGATTGTGATTAAATAGTTGACACAGCATAGGTTTCTGACACAGAATGAATGTGTTCTAATGAACTTAAAATTTTTGTTTTCTCTTAGAGCAATTCACTATGCTGTTGAATATTAATCCTCTCAAAAAAATGTTTGAAGAAATTTTCTTTTTTATTTATGAAATTTCAAATGAGAAAAATTGAACCCAATTTTTTTAATCACATCCCCCTTTCCCTTATTCCAAAACTAATCTCAATTAAAATTTCTAATGGAGTTTGCAACAATAACTACTCATTTAAATACATCATAAAATATTAAGATGTAAAAAAACTGCTTGTTATCACTGAATGGTAAAGATTATTTTAATTTATCAGTTGGTAGTAAAAAGTGAATATACATTGTACATTGTATATTGTATATAACAAAGATTCAAGTTGATTCTGGACAAAGAAAGATAACTCCAATTAATTTTTAAAGTTTAATTTTGGACCCCGATTTGGACCAACTTGAAAACTGGGCCAATAATCAAGAATCTAAGTACATTTTTAGATTCAGCATATCAAAGAACCTAACTGATTTATTTTTTGTCAAAATCAAACTAAGTTTAATTTTGGACCCTTTGGACCTTAATGTAGACCAATTTGAAAACGGGACCAAAATTTAAGAATCTACATACACAGTCATGACAGTTAGATTCCGCATATCAAAGAACCCCAATTATTCAATTTGGATGAAATCAAACAAAGTTTAATTTTGGACCCTTTGGGCCCCTTATTCTGTTGGGACCAAAACTCCCAAAATCAACACCAACCTTCCTTTTATGGTCATAAACCTTGTGTTTAAATTTCATAGATTTCTATTTACTTATACTAACGTTATAGTGCGGATTTATGGTCATAAACCTTGTGTTTAAATTTCATAGATTTCTATTTACTTATACTAACGTTATAGTGCGAAAACCAAGAAAAATGCTTATTTGGGTCCCTTTTTGGCCCCTAATTCCTAAACTGTTGGGACCTAAACTCCCAAAATCAATACCAACCTTCCTTTTGTAGTCATTAACATTGTGTTTAAATTTCATTGATTTCTATTTACTTAAACTAAAGTTATTGTGCGAAAACCAAGAATAATGCTTATTTGGGCCCTTTTTTGGCCCCTAATTCTTAAACTGTTAAAACCAAAACTCCCAAAATCATTCCCAACCGTTCTTTTGTGGTCATAAACCTTGTGTCAAAATTTCATAGATTTCTATTAACTTAAACTAAAGTTATAGTGCGAAAACCAAGAAAATGCTTATTTGGGCCCTTTTTGGCCCCTAATTCCTAAAATGTTGGGACCAAAACTCCCAAAATCAATACCAACCTTCCTTTTGTGGTCATAAACCTTGTGTTAAAATTTCATAGATTTCCATTCACTTTTACTAAAGTTAGAGTGCGAAAACTAAAAGTATTCGGACGACGACGAAGACGACGACGACAACGCCAACGTGATAGCAATATACGACGAAAATTTTTTCAAATTTTGCGGTCGTATAAACATATTGAAATATATCTCTGTAAAGAATGCAAGACAATATTTATAACATGAAGGGGACACGCTAAATTATTTCTCTACAAAGTATGCAAGGCAATATTTATTAAATGAGTGGACACACAATAATGTCTCTCATATAAAGAATGCATGGAAATATTTTTAACATAGGGGACACACTAAAATGTCTTTCCTGTAAAGTATGCAAGGCAATAGTTCATGAGTGGAACCACTAAAATTTTGGGAGGACCACATAAGGATAAGATCACACAAGAGTATTTGTAAAAATGAGAACTAAGAGTCAATATCTCTAAGGGGACGCAAAGTGAGGTACTCAAAAATCTTCTGTTATCATAAAATCTCTGTGCAGTGATATTGGACATGTTTCAATTTGCAACAAGATGAGCTTAAACAATTGTGCTGATTTAGGGGCAGATGATCATACAATAAAGTTGTGAGTACTAAAGAGTTAATAAACAGATGCAAAACTCTAAATTTTCTAATAACTTAATGTGCAAAAAAAAAAGGGGTTTTGTACCTCCAAAAGTCACATCACAAAGGGCATTGTGAGTGTGAACAACTACTCAAAGTAATTGAAATAATTGAAAAAAGAAATTCAAAACATTTCACATTGACACTAAACAATAGGTCAAGGTAAAATAAGATTTTTTATTTTATCAAATAAATATAGCTGAACTATCCACAAAGTATCAAGAAATTGACATAAGTGTGGATCTCAATGTTAGTAAATGTGCTATGAGGTACAAATGAGGTCAAGGTCAGGTGATATTTGTTATTTAAACTGAAAAGGCCAAATTTTTTACCAAAAATTGTAAAATTGGTAATGCAGATGTTTCTCTTAAACTCCCCTTTCAGTTTTATTGTAATAGTGTATTGCTATATAGTATTTGTTGTTAATTGTGTATAGAAAAGCAATGATAAGACAAATATTGAGAAAATTGAGAAAGGAAATGGGGAATGTGTCAAAGCGACAACAACCTGACCATAGAGCAGACAACAGCCGAAGGCCACCAATGGGTCTTCAATGTAGCTAGTAACACCTGTTTGAATTCACTAACTAAATATACAAATTTTCTGCACATAATTTATGTAAAATTGAGAATGTGGGATTTGTTAAGACATTACCTTTACCATATATATATGTTGATAAAAAAATAAGTTTTGAATTTATTTTCACACAAGACATTGACATTTCACTATAAAAGAGAATCTGTCTTAGTATATAAACGTTATAATATTCGAGGATATCTTCTCCTTATACAGTATCTATACATTAATACTACCAATAAAATATTAAACTAATTCACAAAAGTCTGGTCTGCACAACTCAAAATAGTCATTAGTCTCTAAGACTTTAGAATGATATGTGGTCAGACACAAGCTACAAAAACACCACACATCATGCATTCAAATCACTATACTACAACAACCTTTCATAAATGTATCTTTTTTGAAATTCTGATTTTCCATTTCTTAAATTTTATTAACTTATTTTGAATGTCACAACAAAAATCAATTTTTGACAAACAGATTTTCAATATATATTTAATTTTGTTTTTGAAAGATTTGTGCATAAAAAAGCATATAAAAAATTGACATGTCAAAACAAAAAGGACACTAAGGTTTTTAAACTCCAATATAAAGGACATTAGAAAACCTGTAAGGGCCAAGTTACCATAAATGTCACAAAATTTAATACTATGTTTTGTACTAGAGTATATTGTCAATTAACCAGCCCACATTTGTTGTTCCCCCTTCTTGGCCCCTGATTCCTAAACGGTTTGAGCCATAACCCCCAAAACCAATTTTTACCATCCCTTTGTGTACGAAAACTTGTGATATAATTTCAGAGAGATCCATACACCATTCCACAAGTTGTTGTCTGGAAACTAGAAAAATGCTTATTTGGGCCCCTTTTTGGCCCCTAATTTCTAAACTGTTGGACCATAACCCCAAAAATCAATCCAAACCTTCCTTTTCTGGTCATAAACCTTGTGTTTAAATTTAATAGATTTCTATCCACTAATACTAAAGTAATTATGTGAAAACCAAATGTCTTTGACAACATGATACCAAAATATGACTGCAAAATAGAGTGGAGAGGAGGGGACTGATGATAACCCTTGGCTAGCGAAGATTGGCTATACAGTGTTGTAATACTCTAATTATTTGGAAATGTTGGATCTTGTGGAAGTTTTTTCACCTGAACACCAATATAGTGACACTAAACTAAATTATTTTTTCTAACCATTAAAATCCATTTTGTCTTTTTGTGCTTTATATCATTTATGGTCACTATATCTAAACAATGAAATTATGCATCAAGGTGTCAAAATAACAGTGAAAAGACTGGCTGTTGTCTTTACCATTAAAAATCAAACAATTCAAGTCAATGCTTTGTCTAAAAAGATTTCACTTCCATGTTGAGGATCTTCACAAAAAATAAGTTGGGTTGTAATAAATCTAATAACACCAATCAAAAAGAAAAAAATAATCCACTTCAAATATAACATCAAAAGGAGCTAAAATGACTAATCTATCAATAACACTCTTTCAAAATAATAAGAGTGCTCTAAATTATAAAAAGATTTCAACATCATAGTCACCTTATATAAAATTTCAGTTATCAATAATCAATGCTTTTGTATTAAAATAGTATTCAAATATAAAATTGAAGTGTATATCAAATCTAGTATACATTTGTATAGATAACATTACTCTTTCTCTCCTTATAAGTTTGGCATTTTTTTTTTTATACATATATCCTTTTTCTTAAATTTGTTTTTTTTTAAACTTCTAGAATTTCTAGATTTTTTTTTTATAATTATAAGTATAATATATGAAAATTTTCTTTGAATTCTTAATTTTTTCCCTATAGATCGGACATAAAGTAACTTTGATGTTAGTACTAACAGGAAGGTATAACAAACTTACTACCAGCAGGGGGGACCACTTGGTCCAGTAGTTTCTGATTTGTTCTCTTCCAGATTTTAAGAATAACTTTCCGTAGTTCCTCATTACAATCATCAATATTTCCTTCCACTTTAATTTTCAGCGATGTTCGAACTAACGCAAACAGAGTCGCATTAAACATGACAGTACCATCACTGTTTAAAGGCATGTTCATACTGACTAAGCGCTGAAATAACAAACAGTCGCATTAAACATGACAGTACCATCACTGTTAAGACATGTTCATACTGACTAACCGCTGTAATATAAAACCATCATCTCATTTTAAATGAACTCCTACAGAATGTACCATTAAATTGTATCTATCGATTTTCAAAAAAACATTGTTATGAATCTTCACAGATGTATAATTTAAGCCAGCAATCACATTGCTATAAATAGCAATCTGACCTATCTGAACTATACTCCTTAGTCAATGACTTTTTGTTCAGTAAATAAGATTACCTAGAGAACATACACAGGCTTCTTATTTTTAATCATTTGGTTTTCATTCCTAATATAAACCTGGCATGTTCTTCAGCTTTAACTTATCAGTGTCATGTCATTTTATATCTAGCTATAACTATACTGCTTAAAATAGGAAAATAAACACCAGAGAAAGCCAGCTCTTAATATTAAAATCTTCTCTCCAACCAGTCAACTTATTTCCACTCTGATCATGATCATGATACTATATGAAGTGTACATAAAAACTACATACCTTGCATGCCACTCTGTGTGGACATAATTTACCAAAACCTAATGGTGGTGATATTTTTCTTAACAAAGTAACTACATCTAAATGTTTGATTCTGCCCCTGAAAATAAACAAAGACACATGCAGTTTATAATTTGTAATAAAGAGGTGAAGCTGAAAAGAAATAAATGGGGAATGTTTCCATTGGACATAGATAATGCCTCCGCTGAAAAGAAATAAATGGGGAATATGTCCATTGGACACAGATGATGCCCCTGCTGAAAAGAAATAAATGGGAAATGTTTCCATTGGACACAGATGATGCCCCTGCTGAAAAGAAATAAATGGGGAATGTTTCCATTGGACACAGATGATGCCCCTGCTGAAAAGAAATAAATGGGGAATGTTTCCATTGGACACAGATGATGCCCCTGCTGAAAAGAAATAAATGGGGAATATGTCCATTGGACACAGATGATGCCCCTGCTGAAAAGAAATAAATGGGGAATGTTTCCATTGGACACAGATGATGCCTCCGCTGAAAAGAAATAAATGGGGAATGTTTCCATTGGACACAGATGATGCCTCCGCTGAAAAGAAATAAATGGGGAATGTTTCCATTTGACACAGATGATGCCCCCGCTGAAAAGAAATAAATGGGGAATGTGTCCATTGGACATAGATAATGCCTCCGCTGAAAAGAAATAAATGGGGAATGTTTCCATTTGACACAGATGATGCCCCCGCTGAAAAGAAAAACTTGGCTCTACTACTTCATACACATAGAAGAAGGATAAAAAACTACAAACATGACGGCTGATACACTTACTTTGCTTCTGGGTCATAATCTGACCAATATCTAACAAACTCATCAAGATGGTGTGGTCCTAGTATTGACCAATCTCTTGTTAGGTAGTCAAAGTTGTCCATGATGACAGCAACAAATAAATTTATAATCTAGAAAATGGAAAGCAGAAATAAGCAAATTTTCAAAACAGCAAAATTCAACATATAACTATCTCATCAATTCTAAAAGCTTCTTAATTTGTAAGTATTCTAAAAGCTTCTTAATTTGTAAGTATTACAAATTTAATTCATGGTTGAACCTGAGGTGTCAACATTTAAAGATGACCAGTCAACTAGAACAAAATTTACAATTTTATACCAGAGTTTATGTATTGAAATAAGAAAATATCGATTTTTTTTTAAATTCATGTTACTATCTTTTTACTTTGTTGCTGTATATTATATTTGTTATTCGTTTTTACATGAATCAGGCCATTTTTTTCCTCATTTTGGAGCCTTTTAGATATAGCTTTCTTTTTGATATGGGTTATTCTCATTGCTGAAGGTCATTGGGTGAGCTATGGTTACTCACATCTAGGTCAATCGGTCTCTGGTGAAGAGTTGTCTCATTGGCAATCGTAAAATGGTTTGCATACAGCAGACCATAATTAAGACATAATACAATTATACCATCAATAGGGCTATTCTATTAAAATGTATGTGGGAGGGTAGGAAGGGTAGTTTAACGATGGATTTTTTTGCAGTATGCATCTATTACCATTATGCAAAATTATCTAAAAAATGGTTCTTGATTGTAGGAATATTTTGAAAGTCTGTTCCCTGTTCATTTTAATGGAAAAGCCCTTAATTTAAAGGTACAGGTCATATCTAACTATGTCTACATATATTCAGGGGGGGGGGGTATACTTACTAAAAATGAACACAGAATATAGAAAGATATAAAATAGAAGTAGGCAAAATCTGTTCCACAAACATTGGCAGCTGCTGTGAAAGTGCTGTTGACTTGGTTGACCAAATCATCTGGAGGTGGACCTGTTTCACATAATACATTAGGTTTATGTACGCATGATAACATGACATCTTGCCACGCCTCTCCTGTGGCTGATCTGTAAGGATAAACATTGACTTTAAAGTTCATGTACACATGATAACATAAGTACATGTAAATTAATTTTTCCAGTTCAGATATACCACTATGTATCAGTCAGATACTTCCAGTTGGCTTGTACTTATAGCCAGGTATTTTATAGAATGTTTTAAAAAAGGCTCGGTTGTTTAATTTTACTGCCTAAGTCAAGGAAGCTAACAAAGTTTTGATTTCTATGTTTTTCATGTTTCTGATTGTTTGCAGCTTTGATATAAAGCTAGCATGTTTTCAGCTGTAAAAATGTAAACAAACTCGATTTTCAACAAAATTAAAATCAGTACAAAATTAGTAATTTACTAACTGTTTTATTTGTGTGTAACCTTTAAAGACTGAAGTGGTAGCATACTCTTCATTGTTCCTGTCACTCAAACAACTGTTAAAGGTTTTATTGCCCTTAGCATCCAATCACTAAGTTATGTTGCAAATAACATTTATCATATTATACTGAACTAGTCCATCTACCTGTGGTATTATGATACATAATAAATAGATTTACCTGAATAGAACTCTACCTGTGGTAATAGATTTACCTGAATAGAACTCTACCTGTGGTATTATGATACATAATAAATAGATTTACCTGAATAGAACTCTACCTATGGTATTATGATACATAATAAATAGATTTACCTGAATAGAACTCTACCTGTGGTATTATGATACATAATAAATAGATTTACCTGAATAGAACTCTACCTGTGGTATTATGATACATAATAAATAGATTTACCTGAATACAACTCTACCTGTGGTATTATGATACATAATAAATAGATTTACCTGAATAGAACTCTACCTGTGGTATTATGATACATAATAAATAGATTTACCTGAATAGAACTAAAACAGCCAGCTGGAAAGTTTGAAAATTGTTGTTTCTGTGTAACTGACTGTCCTCATTATTTATAGATATCTTCCCAAATATCTGAAAATAAACATTCTCCTCATTATTTAAATATATCGCCCAAATATCTGAAAAATATCAATATACACTAGTCATTTTATGCTGTCTTTATAGCTTGCTGTTTGGTGTGAGCCAAGGCTCCATGTTGAAGGCTGTACTTTGACCTATAATGTTTACTTTAACAAATTGTTACTTGGATGGAGGGTTGTCTCATTGGCACTTATACCACATCGTCTTATATCAATGAATAAAAATAACATTTTAAGGAGGCTTAAGAGTCTAAATCAATTTTTTTTCTTAATATAGGATTTCGATATATTTTTCTATAAATGAACTTTATCTGGCTGTTGTCTGCTCTATGGTCGGGTTGTTGTCGCTTTGACACATTCCCCATTTCCATTCTCAATCTTATTTATCTTATACTTAAACAGTAAAAAATGGGGTCACCGTTCATTAACGCTTTCAATCTGCCTTTGAAAAAAGCATACATTTTTGTAAAGGTACTTTATTTCTGTAGAACTAATAGTAGAGAAATAGAGGTAATATCAAAATAAAAAAGAACTACATTACAGAAATCGCTCAAATTTTACAATAGTTTATTTAAGTACAGCTTATTTGAAAATATAATAAAAAATATAGGTCACCGATGAGTTAAAAATATATTTCAATTTCAATGCTAAAAAATTGCACCAAAGGGAGATAATTTGGAGCTTTTTCAATGATATATACATTTTAAAAGTCATCTGGGGCCAAAACGAATTGATTTTTTTTGAATGATTTTTGTTCCATTTGATAAAGTAATAAATCAAATTTGTAATGAGATATTAAAAAAAAAATTTTTTTTTGGAAATTATTATTCCCTGGCACCTCCTTAAGTTAAGTGTCTTTGCCGCCATTTACAATGCTTTTCACATAAAAACCAGACCAATACAGTGTTTGAACCTGCAATGCTACATGCAAAAATTTTCTTAGTACAATGCCACCTCTACTGTCATTAGCACCATCATAGGAAGGAGGATAAGTCTCCGTATCTGACGTATGACTAGCTGGACTATGAGGCTGAACATCTTTGTACGAATCTGAGGCTGAAGATATTGCACTGACAAAACGTAAAAGGGTAATGAATTTTATGCTAATAATAGAGAAACTTTGTTACATACCTGCATGCCAATTACTGCATAGATAAAGAATAATAGAGAAACTTTGTTACATACCTGCATGCCAATTACTGCATAGATAAAGAATAATAGAGAAACTTTGTTACATACCTGCATGCCAATTACTGCATAGATAAAGAATAATAGAGAAACTTTGTTACATACCTGCATGCCAATTACTGCATAGATGAAGAATAACATAACTATCAGCAGTGCTACATAGGGAAGAGCCTGAAAAATAGCATATACACCTTTTAATATCTCTCATATAAATGTTCAGAGCAAGTTTAACAGCATTGACAATCATGTATGAGCAGGTCAAGCAGTTGTGCAAATGTCTTTTAATTAATCAAAATTTGGCTACTTTGGTCAATATGATTGCCATATAAGAGGATTCCAATTAAAGCTCCACCTTGTCTCTGTTTTGTCATGGTACTTGTCAATCATACTGTATGATATCTGTACTATTTCTTAATAGAAATGATCAAGCTACCCAGAAAATTGACAAAAATAATTACATATATACCTCAAAGAATACGGTAAATTAAGAAATTGTTGATCTTTTTTTATTATTGAGAAAGGTGTTGAAAAAATAAAACTGTTCAACAATGGCAATAATAAATGCCAGCAACAATTTCTAAATTAACAGTACTGTAATGTTTAAAAGTTTATTTGTTCCTCTGTTCATAGACAAAAGAATTATTGATAGCTATATTTCTGTGTGGATAGATTTATAAGTTAACCACTATATTTTGGTTGACAAAGATGATGCCTGTAATAAGAAAGAATTGAAACAATAGTTCAATCTTTAAAAAAAATACTTGTGAAACAAGTATTAAAACATCATCAATTAGTTTTTTTTATCTATAAGTTATCTTTTTTATAATATAAACCGTTCTGTCTTGATTGTATATTTTACCTGAAATGATTTGATAAATGTCCATAGGAGTGTTCTAATACCCTCCCCTTTACTGAGCAATTTAACCAGCCTCATCACGCGGAACAACCGGAAAAAGTTGATGCTAATTATACCTTGACCAGGCTACAAAAATAAAAACAAATCATTATTAACTTCTAAAAGCACTCTAAAGTAGAAAACATAATTAAATACAATCATTTATTATGAAAATGCTTATACAGTCTGATATCCTAGAAATTATTGAGATATTGACCCACTTATTATGAATTTTTCCCAATACTGAAATAATGGATCTGATTCTTTAATCACAATACTCTTTTGATGGTTGAATTATATGTTTGTTACAGGTCTACACAGAGAGATAAAAACCATATGCTTATACAATACATCTATTTTCAACCTGAACATGCATGAAATTATTAAATGTATTAAACACTGCTATCCCAATCCGTCTTCATTACCACAAAGCAATGAAACTAATTTGGTTAATTGATGAAATAAGTTAAGGGAAAGGGCTGTTGATCAGATCTTATGTTTGTCTTCATTTCAATGCATGTCCTTAATGTATAGGAGACAAACGTTTCAAAAAGTTTATTAATTTTTGTCCATCTCATGAGTTAAGCCTTTTTCAACTGATTTTTATAGTTTGTTCCTATGTTGTACTGTTATACCACTGTTCCAGGTTAAGGGGAGGGTTGGGATCCCACTAACATGTTTAACCCCGCCACATTATTTATGTATGTGCCTGTCCCAAGTCAGGAGCCTGTAATTCAGTGGTTGTCTTTTGTTTATGTGTTACATATTTGTTTTTTCTTCATTTTTTTATACAAATAAGGCCATTAGTTTTTTCATTTGTAATTGTTTTACATTGTCATATCGGGGCCTTTTATAGCTGACTATGCAGTGCGGCTTTGTTCATTGTTGAAGGTCATACAGTGATCTATAGTTGTAATGTGTGTGTCATTTTGGTCTCTTGTGGATAGTTGTCTCATTGGCAATCATACCACATCTTCTTTTTTATAATTAATACCTTCCTCTATTCAAATATTCTAGTTTCAAGTAGTAGTATTTAATTTTAAAAACTATATTTGAAGTTGATGCATACTGGGGTCAACATTTGTAACATATACATACTATAATATAGATCAGTATCTACTGTCAATAAATATATATATCTTATTAGATTGCTCAATACACCTGTCACCTGTAATGAGTTCTTGCTATATCAAACTTTGATCAAAATGACATGTCACCTAAGATCATGACTTCAAACTCAGACTTTAAAAAAAAAAATCAATTTTAAAGAGGAAAACTAATATTTTTTACAAATAATTGTAAATCATGACCTTTTAGTCAATTACAAAATAGAAAACAAAAAATAAAAAAGTTGATATAACAAGTTTCAATTGGAATACTATATATATTTAACATACAATATATGTGTTACAAATACATTAACTATGAACTCTATGCAAATTCATAAATAAAATTTTGCGCTTTACAACATGTCTCAATTTTTTTTTATATAGGCACTTAATTGCTTTCATTTCCATTTCACTTTCACATCTATTTTCATTGTTCATAATTTTCTAGAAATGAAATATAAATTTGCACATGATATCATAGTGAAGGGAACCATAGAAGGGCTACCACAATATATACACAGAAATATTTACAAACGTAAAATATGAAAACAAAAGATATTGCATCTCTATCTGCAATGTGAAGTTGGCAAAGAAAATAAATAAAGCCAGCAAAATAAAACATGTAAGCTGCAATTGTAGCTGACGACATATAATATGGTGCAATTGTTTTCAGTAACAAATATAACTCATTTGTTACTATATAAAATTAATATCATAAAATTATCTCTGATTTTTGCAGTGCATTTTTACCTCAGTATTTTCAATCGACTAAATGATATATTTTGTATTAATATTTGTGCAAATAATGTCATAATTATGTTTAAAACAAGAAGAAAAAAATGTATCAACATGAAAAAGAAAAGCCTCCTCAAAAGGCATTATCATAGCAAGTTTTATCATTTACAACATGTTTAATTCATTTCAGTGCAGAGCAAAAATACATTTCCACTCCCAAAAAACATTAAAAACCTCACATAGAATACATTATTACTGATAAAAAAAAATTCACGACTATTGAAAAAGTTCAATATTTGTAATAGGACTCAAAAAATAGTTAAAAATACAATGTATCACGTCTACAAGCATTGGTTGTTAGCTCAAGTTTCAGAATAAAGTTTACTTGTGTTTCATATTAAGTCAAGTTAGCTTAATCAACAACTTTTGTTGTCCCTCTTTTTTACAAAGTATCTTCAACTGATTTCACATCAGGAGAATTTAGGGATATCGGACGTTTTCACAAATTTGATATGCCAAACTAGTAGATTCTTGATAATGTATTAAACTGATGCTGATCTCTAAAACTATGTATTGTGATTTGGGGTGGATGGCATGGAAGAGCTGGGTGACATAATACCACAGCTGCTGTGATGTATTGTGATATTTACAGCTTAACAGAGCTGTGTTTCTTTGTTATTTGTTACCTTGAAATGACGGCAACCCATCCCTTTTCACTGCAAGAAAATTTGATATCATTGTCCTGCTAGGATATATACATGACAAGCCATATCTGTCGAAATTTCCACCTTCAGCAATATCTGACAAAAAGTGGCCTATCATTTTACAAAGCAGAATTTTTCTGCCCACATTATACCTCTTTGTGTTTCTTAATAATTATCTATGAGAAGGGGATTATAGTCCTAAGAAACAAATTTCTTGTATAGAAACTGTTAAGGAAATTATTGAACCAATGGAAGCATTTGTATTAAACTATTGCACAAGTTCTAACATTCATAAATATGTTATAGATCCCAACCTATCAACATAGAATCATGAAAAGTAAACAAATAAGGCAGTTCATACAGCTATTAAATTTTTCTAGGTTTTCCATGAATTTCTAATTTTTAAATTAAACTTGGTCACAACAGCTGTTAAATGTTTTGGTATGTACAATCTTCTTTCAATCTTTGTTTTCATTTTCTATTGTTAAGGGTGCTAAATTTCTTACAAGTATAACAAGTTTCAAAGATGTATACTATAAGTATCTAACATACAATATATGTGATATAATTATGAACTCTTTAACTCATGCAATTATAAAGAATTCTAAATTTGATTACCAATACTGGATTAAAAACTGGGGAAAATAACAAGGCAAAAACCAGACAAGATATAGTCTTTTTTTCTGTCAGACAGAAATGCATGGCCTGAGGAAGACCATAATAATTTACAGAATCACCGAGTCATTGTTATAAAACAGCATCTGTGCACAGGGATGTGTTATAGAAATAACAAGTAGTCATTGTTATAAAACAGCATCTGTGCACAGGGATGTGTTATAGAAATAACAAGTAGTCATTGTTATAAAACAGCATCTGTGCACAGGGATGTGTTATAGAAATAACAAGTAGTCATTGTTATAAAACAGCATCTGTGCACAGGGATGTGTTATAGAAATAACAAGTAGTCATTGTTATAAAACAGCATCTGTGCACAGGGATGTGTTATAGAAATAACAAGTAGTCATTGTTATAAAACAGCATCTGTGCACAGGGATGTGTTATAGAAATAACAGGTAGTCATTGTTATAAAACAGCATCTGTGCACAGGGATGTGTTATAGAAATAACAAGTAGTCATTGTTATAAAACAGCATCTGTGCACAGGGATGTGTTATAGAAATAACAGGTAGTCATTGTTATAAAACAGCATCTGTGCACAGGGATGTGTTATAGAAATAACAAGTAGTCATTGTTATAAAACAGCATCTGTGCACAGGGATGTGTTATAGAAATAACAAGTAGTCATTGTTATAAAACAGCATCTGTGCACAGGGATGTGTTATAGAAATAACAAGTAGTCATTGTTATAAAACAGCATCTGTGCACAGGGATGTGTTATAGAAATAACAAGTAGTCATTGTTATAAAACAGCATCTGTGCACAGGGATGTGTTATAGAAATAACAAGTAGTCATTGTTATAAAACAGCATCTGTGCACAGGGATGTGTTATAGAAATAACAGGTAGTCATTGTTATAAAACAGCATCTGTGCACAGGGATGTGTTATAGAAATAACAGGTAGTCATTGTTATAAAACAGCATCTGTGCACAGGGATGTGTTATAGAAATAACAAGTAGTCATTGTTATAAAACAGCATCTGTGCACAGGGATGTGTTATAGAAATAACAAGTAGTCATTGTTATAAAACAGCATCTGTGCACAGGGATGTGTTATAGAAATAACAAGTAGTCATTGTTATAAAACAGCATCTGTGCACAGGGATGTGTTATAGAAATAACAAGTAGTCATTGTTATAAAACAGCATCTGTGCACAGGGATGTGTTATAGAAATAACAAGTAGTCATTGTTATAAAACAGCATCTGTGCACAGGGATGTGTTATAGAAATAACAAGTAGTCATTGTTATAAAACAGCATCTGTGCACAGGGATGTGTTATAGAAATAACAGGTAGTCATTGTTATAAAACAGCATCTGTGCACAGGGATGTGTTATAGAAATAACAGGTAGTCATTATTATAAAACAGCATCTGTGCACAGGGATGTGTTATAGAAATAACAGGTAGTCATTATTATAAAACAGCATCTGTGCACAGGGATGTGTTATAGAAATAACAGGTAGTCATTGTTATAAAACAGCATCTGTGCACAGGGATGTGTTATAGAAATAACAGGTAGTCATTGTTATAAAACAGCATCTGTGCACAGGGATGTGTTATAGAAATAACAAGTAGTCATTGTTATAAAACAGCATCTGTGCACAGGGATGTGTTATAGAAATAACAGGTAGTCATTATTATAAAACAGCATCTGTGCACAGGGATGTGTTATAGAGATAACAGGTAGTCATTGTTATAAAACAGCATCTGTGCACAGGGATGTGTTATAGAAATAACAAGTAGTCATTGTTATAAAACAGCATCTGTGCACAGGGATGTGTTATAGAAATAACAGGTACTGTGGATTCATTCATTTGGGTGAAAACCAATAGTTTATAGATAGTGGATATTTGCATTTTAGTGTTTCACAAAAGTCTACATAAAGCCCACTGAAAGTATATAATTCATTGAGCATTTAAGTTGTGGTTCATCTTTGCCCATGAAATCCAGTAAAAATTGTATCAAACAAATAATGAATCCACAGTTATACTAGGCTGGTCATGCACAAATTGTTGAATTTCTGCTCTACTTTGTTGAGATTAAAATGGTTGGCCAATCTTTATCTCAACATCTTTTGTCCCTTTATATGCTACTGTCAGTGTCTTGTTACAAAAGGAAATTGAACTATACAAAAACACATAAAAGAAAATAAAAAGGAGATTTTGTGAGATAACTAATATATGAACCAACATGCTGTATCTATTAACACAGGTTTTCTGATTACATTCAAAAGGATATTTTTCCTGTAACAAAATTTCTATTTAGAACATTACAAAACGTTTTCATTGAAAGTATGCATATTCCTGCTTTCAATCTTGTTATAAAAAGTTTTCTGCACACAGGTGCTAAAATACACACAAAATAAAATTGATGATTGTCATGACAACATAGCAGGCAATACATGCTTTTTTTCTTCAACAAGCATTTTGATTGGTGGAGACTGGGGAGCATGCTGGGACATTTTTCCAGTCATTGAGACATGGCAGAACATCAAGACATTAAATCACAAACCTTATTTGCCCTCTATTTTTGTGCCAAATTAGGAAAAAAATTGTATAAATAATGCATTAAATATGAAAACAAATGATGTCATGATGCCCTCTTGTGAAAGGTGTCACACTGTGAGGCAACCCTTTGATACAAGCAATTGTCATTGAAAAAAAATAAAAAAATACAAAACATGCAATGATGTAATTCTCTTTTCAGTTAAAACCCAGGATACCTGCCAATTTTATTCATGCCAAGAAAAATCATGCAAATGATTTAACACAACTGACATCGGCATTCAACAAGCAATTCAAAGCAATATTCTCTTTAAAGTAGTTAATACGTCTATTCTGTGATATTTTGTATCCTTTAAACAAAATATAGTGGAATTCAAATAGAAATTAATCAGCTAATATTTACAACTCTTCAAATGTTAAATAATCTTTTATAGTTATTACAACAGACAAGATAACACATAGTCATTAAGACTGACAAGATTGATAGAATAACTTGTGATTGCTTTACACATACTATGAACAAGATAACATATAGGCAGTAAAATTGAAAATATAGCATACAATTTTTTCCACTGAATTATAGGCATTACATCCAACACGATAACCTACTAATTATTATTGACAGAAGATTACTCAGTCATAACCACTGAAAAGATAACTTAGTCATAACCAATGACTAATAACTCAGTCATAACCAATGACTAATAACAGAGTAATGGTCACCAACAAGATAACACAGCTACTGCCACTTAACAGATAAGTCATTATCAATGACAAGATACCACAGTAATGAAACTAACAATACAACAAAGTAATTATCAATGACAAGATACCACAGTAACTGAAACTAACAAGACAACAAAGTAATTATCAATGACAAGATAACAAAGTAATTACCAATGACAAAATAACAAACAGTTTTAATACCATGATGAGATAACACATAATCATTACCAATAAACACAAGATTACACATAGTCAGTACCACTAAACACAAGATTACACATAGTCATTATGACTAACACAATATTACACATAGTCATTAACACTAAACACAAGATTACACATAGTCATAACTACTAAACACAAGATTACACATAGTCATTATGACTAACACAAGATTGCTCTCACTGGTAGTTATTATCAATAACATTATAACATAATCAATACCTCCCAAAGATAACTCCCTAGGTTTTAACAGCGAATTACCATTGACATAATAACACAATCAATACTCCAAAGATAACTCCCTAGGTTTTAACAGTAGAATACCATTAACACAATCAATACCTCCCAAAGATAACTCCTTAGGTTTTAACAGCAGAATTACCATTGACATAATAACAAAATCAATACCTCCCAAAGATAACTCCTTAGGTTTTAACAGCAGAATTACCATTGACATAATAACACAATCAATACCTCCCAAAGATAACTCCTTAGGTTTTAACAGCAGAATTACCATTGACATAATAACACAATCAATACCTCCCAAAGATAACTCCCTAGGTTTTAACAGCAGAATTACCATTGACATAATAACACAATCAATACCTCCCAAAGATAACTCCCTAGGTTTTAACAGCATAATTACCATTAACACAATCAATACCTCCCAAAGATAACTCCTTAGGTTTTAACAGCAGAATTACCATTGACATAATAACACAATCAATACCTCCCAAAGATAACTCCTTAGGTTTTAACAACAGAATTACCATTGACATAATAACACAATCAATACCTCCCAAAGATAACTCCTTAGGTTTTAACAGCAGAATTACCATTGACATAATAACACAATCAATACCTCCCAAAGATAACTCCCTAGGTTTTAACAGCAGAATTACCATTGACATAATAACACAATCAATACCTCCCATGAAAACTCCCTAGGTTTTAACAGCAGAATTACCATTGACATAATAACACAATCAATACCTCCCAAAGATAACTCCCTAGGTTTTAACAGCAGAATTACCATTGACATAATAACACAATCAATACCTCCCAAAGATAACTCCCTAGGTTTTAACAGCAGAATTACCATTGACATAATAACACAATCAATACCTCCCAAAGATAACTCCCTAGGTTTTAACAGCAGAATTACCATTGACATAATAACACAATCAATACCTCCCAAAGATAACTCCCTAGGTTTTAACAGCAGAATTACCATTGACATAATAACACAATCAATACCTCCCAAAGATAACTCCCTAGGTTTTAACAGCAGAATTACCATTGACATAATAACACAATCAATACCTCCCAAAGATAACTCCTTAGGTTTTAACAACAGAATTACCATTGACATAATAACACAATCAATACCTCCCAAAGATAACTCCTTAGGTTTTAACAGCAGAATTACCATTGACATAATAACACAATCAATACCTCCCAAAGATAACTCCCTAGGTTTTAACAGCAGAATTACCATTGACATAATAACACAATCAATACCTCCCAAAGATAACTCCCTAGGTTTTAACAGCAGAATTACCATTGACATAATAACACAATCAATACCTCCCAAAGATAACTCCCTAGGTTTTAACAGCAGAATTACCATTGACATAATAACACAATCAATACCTCCCAAAGATAACTCCTTAGGTTTTAACAGCAGAATTACCATTGACATAATAACACAATCAATACCTCCAAAGATAACTCCCTAGGTTTTAACAGCAGAATTACCATTGACATAATAACACAATCAATACCTCCCAAAGATAACTCCCTAGGTTTTAACAGCAGAATTACCATTGACATAATAACACAATCAATACCTCCCAAAGATAACTCCCTAGGTTTTAACAGCAGAATTACCATTGACATAATAACACAATCAATACCTCCCAAAGATAACTCCCTAGGTTTTAACAGCAGAATTACCATTGACATAATAACACAATCAATACCTCCCAAAGATAACTCCCTAGGTTTTAACAGCAGAATTACCATTGACATAATAACACAATCAATACCTCCCAAAGATAACTCCCTAGGTTTTAACAGCAGAATTACCATTGACATAATAACACAATCAATACCTCCCAAAGATAACTCCCTAGGTTTTAACAGCAGAATTACCATTGACATAATAACACAATCAATACCTCCCATGAAAACTCCCTAGGTTTTAACAGCAGAATTACCATTGACATAATAACACAATCAATACCTCCCAAAGATAACTCCCTAGGTTTTAACAACAGAATTACCATTGACATAATAACACAATCAATACCTCCCATGAAAACTCCCTAGGTTTTAACAACAGAATTACCATTGACATAATAACACAATCAATACCTCCCATGAAAACTCCCTAGGTTTTAACAGCAGAATTACCATTGACATAATAACACAATCAATACCTCCCAAAGATAACTCCCTAGGTTTTAACAGCAGAATTACCATTGACATAATAACACAATCAATACCTCCCAAAGATAACTCCCTAGGTTTTTAACAGCAGAATTACCATTGACATAATAACATAATCAATACCTCCCAAAGATAACTCCCAAAGATAACTCCCTAGGTTTTAACAGCAGAATTACCATTGACATAATAACACAATCAATACCTCCCATGAAAACTCCCTAGGTTTTAACAGCAGAATTACCATTGACATAATAACACAATCAATACCTCCCAAAGATAACTCCCTAGGTTTTAACAGCAGAATTACCATTGACATAATAACATAATCAATACCTCCCAAAGATAACTCCCTAGGTTTTAACAGCAGAATTACCATTGACATAATAACACAATCAATACCTCCCAAAGATAACTCCCTAGGTTTTAACAGCAGAATTACCATTGACATAATAACACAATCAATACCTCCCAAAGATAACTCCCTAGGTTTTAACAGCAGAATTACCATTGACATAATAACACAATCAATACCTCCCAAAGATAACTCCCTAGGTTTTAACAGCAGAATTACCATTGACATAATAACACAATCAATACCTCCCAAAGATAACTCCCTAGGTTTTAACAGCAGAATTACCATTGACATAATAACACAATCAATACCTCCCAAAGATAACTCCCTAGGTTTTAACAGCAGAATTACCATTGACATAATAACACAATCAATACCTCCCAAAGATAACTCCCTAGGTTTTAACAGCAGAATTACCATTGACATAATAACACAATCAATACCTCCCAAAGATAAACTCCCTAGGTTTTAACAGCAGAATTACCATTGACATAATAACACAATCAATACCTCCCATGAAAACTCCCTAGGTTTTAACAGCAGAATTACCATTGACATAATAACACAATCAATACCTCCCAAAGATAACTCCTAGGTTTTAACAGCAGAATTACCATTGACATAATAACACAATCAATACCTCCCAAAGATAACTCCCTAGGTTTTAACAGCAGAATTACCATTGACATAATAACACAATCAATACCTCCCAAAGATAACTCCCTAGGTTTTAACAGCAGAATTACCATTGACATAATAACACAATCAATACCTCCCAAGATAACTCCTAGGTTTTAACAGCAGAATTACCATTGACATAATAACACAATCAATACCTCCCAAAGATAACTCCCTAGGTTTTAACAGCAGAATTACCATTGACATAATAACACAATCAATACCTCCCAAAGATAAAATCCCTAGGTTTTAACAGCAGAATTACCATTGACATAATAACACAATCAATACCTCCCAAAGATAACTCCCTAGGTTTTAACAGCAGAATTACCATTGACATAATAACACAATCAATACCTCCCAAAGATAAACTCCCTAGGTTTTAACAGCAGAATTACCATTGACATAATAAACACAATCAATACCTCCCAAAGATAACTCCCTAGGTTTTAACAGCAGAATTACCATTGACATAATAACACAATCAATACCTCCCAAAGATAACTCCTAGGTTTTAACAACAGAATTACCATTGACATAATAACACAATCAATACCTCCCAAAGAAAACTCCCTAGGTTTTAACAACAGAATTACCATTGACATAATAACACAATCAATACCTCCCAAAGATAACTCCCTAGGTTTTAACAGCAGAATTACCATTGACATAATAACACAATCAATACCTCCCAAAGATAACTCCCTAGGTTTTAACAGCAGAATTACCATTGACATAATAACACAATCAATACCTCCCAAAGATAACTCCCTAGGTTTTAACAGCAGAATTACCATTGACATAATAACACAATCAATACCTCCCAAAGTGATAACTCCCTAGGTTTTAACAGCAGAATTACCATTGACATAATAACACAATCAATACCTCCCATGAAAAACTCCTAGGTTTTAACAGCAGAATTACCATTGACATAATAACACAATCAATACCTCCCAAAGATAACTCCCTAGGTTTTAACAGCAGAATTACCATTGACATAATAACACAATCAATACCTCCCAAAGATAACTCCCTAGGTTTTAACAGCAGAATTACCATTGACATAATAACACAATCAATACCTCCCAAAGATAACTCCCTAGGTTTTAACAGCAGAATTACCATTGACATAATAACACAATCAATACCTCCCAAAGATAACTCCCTAGGTTTTAACAGCAGAATTACCATTGACATAATAACACAATCAATACCTCCAAAGATAACTCCCTAGGTTTTAACAGCAGAATTACCATTGACATAATAACACAATCAATACCTCCCAAAGATAACTCCCTAGGTTTTAACAACAGAATTACCATTGACATAATAACACAATCAATACCTCCCAAAGATAACTCCCTAGGTTTTAACAGCAGAATTACCATTGACATAATAACACAATCAATACCTCCCAAAGATAACTCCCTAGGTTTTAACAGCAGAATTACCATTGACATAATAACACAATCAATACCTCCCAAAGATAACTCCCTAGGTTTTAACAGCAGAATTACCATTGACATATACACATCAACTCAGAAACCAGTTAACAGCATCATTGACATAATACACATCAATACTCCAAGAAACTCCCTAGGTTTTAACAGCAGAATTACCATTGACATAATAACACAATCAATACCTCCCATAAGAAACTCCCTAGGTTTTAACAGCAGAATTACCATTGACATAATAACACAATCAATACCTCCCAAAGATAACTCCCTAGGTTTTAACAGCAGAATTACCATTGACATAATAACACAATCAATACCTCCCAAAGATAACTCCCTAGGTTTTAACAGCAGAATTACCATTGACATAATAACACAATCAATACCTCCCAAAGATAACTCCTAGGTTTTAACAGCAGAATTACCATTGACATAATAACACAATCAATACCTCCCAAAGATAACTCCTTTGGTTTTAACAGCAGAATTACCATTGACATAATAACACAATCAATACCTCCCAAAGATAACTCCCTAGGTTTTAACAGCAGAATTACCATTGACATAATAACACAATCAATACCTCCCAAAGATAACTCCCTAGGTTTTAACAGCAGAATTACCATTGACATAATAACACAATCAATACCTCCCAAAGATAACTCCCTAGGTTTTAACAGCAGAATTACCATTGACATAATAACACAATCAATACCTCCCAAAGATAACTCCCTAGGTTTTAACAGCAGAATTACCATTGACATAATAACACAATCAATACCTCCCAAAGATAACTCCCTAGGTTTTAACAGCAGAATTACCATTGACATAATAACACAATCAATACCTCCCAAAGATAACTCCCTAGGTTTTAACAGCAGAATTACCATTGACATAATAACACAATCAATACCTCCCAAAGATAACTCCTAGGTTTTAACAGCAGAATTACCATTGACATAATAACACAATCAATACCTCCCAAAGATAACTCCCTAGGTTTTAACAGCAGAATTACCATTGACATAATAACACAATCAATACCTCCCAATGATAACTCCTAGGTTTTAACAGCAGAATTACCATTGACATAATAACACAATCAATACCTCCCAAAGATAACTCCTAGGTTTTAACAGCAGAATTACCATTGACATAATAACACAATCAATACCTCCCAAAGATAACTCCCTAGGTTTTAACAGCAGAATTACCATTGACATAATAACACAATCAATACCTCCCAAAGATAACTCCCTAGGTTTTAACAGCAGAATTACCATTGACATAATAACACAATCAATACCTCCCAAAGATAACTCCCTAGGTTTTAACAGCAGAATTACCATTGACATAATAACACAATCAATACCTCCCAAAGATAACTCCCTAGGTTTTAACAGCAGAATTACCATTGACATAATAACACAATCAATACCTCCCATGAAAACTCCCTAGGTTTTAACAGCAGAATTACCATTGACATAATAACACAATCAATACCTCCCAAAGATAACTCCCTAGGTTTTAACAGCAGAATTACCATTGACATAATAACACAATCAATACCTCCCATGAAAACTCCCTAGGTTTTAACAGCAGAATTACCATTGACATAATAACACAATCAATACCTCCCATGAAAACTCCCTAGGTTTTAACAGCAGAATTACCATTGACATAATAACACAATCAATACCTCCCAAAGATAACTCCCTAGGTTTTAACAACAGAATTACCATTGACATAATAACACAATCAATACCTCCCAAAGATAACTCCCTAGGTTTTAACAGCAGAATTACCATTGACATAATAACACAATCAATACCTCCCAAAGATAACTCCCTAGGTTTTAACAGCAGAATTACCATTGACATAATAACACAGTCAATACCTCCCATGAAAACTCCCTAGATTTTAACAGCAGAATTACCATTGACATAATAACACAATCAATACCTCCCAAAGATAACTCCCTAGGTTTTAACAGCAGAATTACCATTGACATAATAACACAATCAATACCTCCCAAAGATAACTCCCTAGGTTTTAACAGCAGAATTACCATTGACATAATAACACAATCAATACCTCCCAAAGATAACTCCCTAGGTTTTAACAGCAGAATTACCATTGACATAATAACACAATCAATACCTCCCAAAGATAACTCCCTAGGTTTTAACAGCAGAATTACCATTGACATAATAACACAATCAATACCTCCCAAAGATAACTCCTTAGGTTTTAACAACAGAATTACCATTGACATAATAACACAATCAATACCTCCCAAAGATAACTCCTTAGGTTTTAACAACAGAATTACCATTGACATAATAACACAATCAATACCTCCCAAAGATAACTCCCTAGGTTTTAACAACAGAATTACCATTGACATAATAACACAATCAATACCTCCCAAAGATAACTCCTTAGGTTTTAACAGCAGAATTACCATTGACATAATAACACAATCAATACCTCCCAAAGATAACTCCCTAGGTTTTAACAGCAGAATTACCATTGACATAATAACACAATCAATACCTCCCAAAGATAACTCCCTAGGTTTTAACAGCAGAATTACCATTGACATAATAACACAATCAATACCTCCCATGAAAACTCCCTAGGTTTTAACAGCAGAATTACCATTGACATAATAACACAATCAATACCTCCCAAAGATAACTCCCTAGGTTTTAACAGCAGAATTACCATTGACATAATAACACAATCAATACCTCCCAAAGATAACTCCCTAGGTTTTAACAGCAGAATTACCATTGACATAATAACACAATCAATACCTCCCATGAAAACTCCCTAGGTTTTAACAGCAGAATTACCATTGACATAATAACACAATCAATACCTCCCATGAAAACTCCCTAGGTTTTAACAGCAGAATTACCATTGACATAATAACACAATCAATACCTCCCAAAGATAACTCCCTAGGTTTTAACAACAGAATTACCATTGACATAATAACACAATCAATACCTCCCAAAGATAACTCCCTAGGTTTTAACAGCAGAATTACCATTGACATAATAACACAATCAATACCTCCCAAAGATAACTCCCTAGGTTTTAACAGCAGAATTACCATTGACATAATAACACAATCAATACCTCCCAAAGATAACTCCCTAGGTTTTAACAGCAGAATTACCATTGACATAATAACACAATCAATACCTCCCATGAAAACTCCCTAGATTTTAACAGCAGAATTACCATTGACATAATAACACAATCAATACCTCCCAAAGATAACTCCCTAGGTTTTAACAGCAGAATTACCATTGACATAATAACACAATCAATACCTCCCAAAGATAACTCCCTAGGTTTTAACAGCAGAATTACCATTGACATAATAACACAATCAATACCTCCCAAAGATAACTCCCTAGGTTTTAACAGCAGAATTACCATTGACATAATAACACAATCAATACCTCCCAAAGATAACTCCCTAGGTTTTAACAGCAGAATTACCATTGACATAATAACACAATCAATACCTCCCAAAGATAACTCCTTAGGTTTTAACAACAGAATTACCATTGACATAATAACACAATCAATACCTCCCAAAGATAACTCCTTAGGTTTTAACAGCAGAATTACCATTGACATATAACACAATCAATACCTCCCAAAGATAACTCCCTAGGTTTTAACAGCAGAATTACCATTGACATAATAACACAATCAATACCTCCCAAAGATAACTCCTTAGGTTTTAACAACAGAATTACCATTGACATAATAACACAATCAATACCTCCCAAAGATAACTCCTTAGGTTTTAACAACAGAATTACCATTGACATAATAACACAATCAATACCTCCCAAAGATAACTCCCTAGGTTTTAACAACAGAATTACCATTGACATAATAACACAATCAATACCTCCCAAAGATAACTCCCTAGGTTTTAACAGCAGAATTACCATTGACATAATAACACAATCAATACCTCCCAAAGATAACTCCCTAGGTTTTAACAGCAGAATTACCATTGACATAATAACACAATCAATACCTCCCAAAGATAACTCCCTAGGTTTTAACAGCAGAATTACCATTGACATAATAACACAATCAATACCTCCCAAAGATAACTCCCTAGGTTTTAACAGCAGAATTACCATTGACATAATAACACAATCAATACCTCCCAAAGATAACTCCCTAGGTTTTAACAGCAGAATTACCATTGACATAATAACACAATCAATACCTCCCAAAGATAACTCCCTAGGTTTTAACAGCAGAATTACCATTGACATAATAACACAATCAATACCTCCCATGAAAACTCCCTAGGTTTTAACAGCAGAATTACCATTGACATAATAACACAATCAATACCTCCCAAAGATAACTCCCTAGGTTTTAACAGCAGAATTACCATTGACATAATAACACAATCAATACCTCCCAAAGATAACTCCCTAGGTTTTAACAGCAGAAAATAAGAAAGTACTTATTCATAATGACTGACAAGATCAATCTATTTTTCACAACCGACTCCACTCCTTCGAGATATGGCCATTTCATAACAGCTGACATCATTATTTAAATTATTTGTACTCAACTGTTGTAATCTTGAAAATGAAAGATAATACCAAACTTAAATACTACATTAAAGGAATGAAATGTACCAAATTCAGTCAATAAACAGCTGACTAAATATTGCAGTAGCAAACAGATGTTTAGATACACATTTAATACATTGGGCAACTGGTAACTTTTTTCAATAGTATATCTAACTTTGTACTCATATCAACAATAAAACACAACTAATCAATAATACTTGAAATGAAGAATTAGGTATCAATGTTTAAGAGTGAATCTACAAGCAGTGAATAGTGAATCAAGTATCTATGAGTAAGAGTGAATGAGGTATCAATGTTCAAAACTAAATCATGTATCAATGATCAAAGGTAAATCAGGTACCAATGTTCAAAACTGAATCATGTATCAATGATCAAAGGTGAATCAGGTATCAATGAGTAAGAATGAATAAGGTATCCATGTTCAATTGCATCTGCCATCAGCCCCTGAATCAGGAATCAATGAGTAGGAATGAATAAGGTATCCATGTTCAATTGCATCTGCCATCAGCCCCTGAATCAGGAATCAATGAGTAGGAATGAATAAGGTATCCATGTTCAGATTGTATCTGCCAGCAGCCCCTGAATCAGGTATCCATGAGAAAGAGTAAATCAGGTATCAATGTTCAAAAGTGAATCATGTATCAATGTTCAATCGTGAATCAGGTATCAATGTTTAAAAGTGAATCATGTATCAATGTTCAACAGTGAATCAGGTATCAATGTTCAAAAGTGAATCAGGTATCAATGTTCAATAGTGAATCAGGTATCAATGTTTAAAAGTGAATCATGTATCAATGTTCAATAGTGAATCAGGTATCAATGTTCAAAAGTGAATCAGGTATCAATGTTCAATAGTGAATCAGGTATCAATGTTTAAAAGTGAATCAGGTATCAATGTTCAATAGTGAATCAGAAAATCAATGTTCAGGAGTGAATCAGGTATCAATTTTCAAAAGTGGATCAGGTATGAATGAGTTTGAGTAAATCAGGTATCAATGTTCAAAAGTGGATCAGATATCAATGAGTAAGAGTGAATCAGGTATCCATGTTCAGATTGTATCTGCCAGCAGCCCCTGAATCAGGTATCAAATGAGTAAGAGTGAATCAGGTATCAATATTCAAAAGTGAATCAGATATCAATGTTCAAAAGTGAATCAGAAAATCAATGTTCAAGAACACTTTTGATTAAGAACCAAATATTGATTTTAAAATTATGAAGATAAGGTTATTATTTGGTAAGAAACCATTTTTCGAATAACGAGCCTGAGTTATCTGTTGTAACTCATTATTTCTATCGCTTTGTTGTAAAACTGACTGCATGTTTATATAAAGAAGTTCTTCACTATCAAACATAATTATTAAAGATTTGATATAATTTGATGTCAATAAAATAGTGGAAAACACTTGGTAAAAAGAATTTAAGTTTACATTTTAACTGTGACAGTCATATTAACATTTAGAATGGCCTGTCCTATAGGTAATGGTACAGCATTCATTACTTTTGCAGGGAAAATGTAAAATAAAGTATGTTTTTTTCATATTTAGTAGTCAGAATTTGAAATAATGTGTAGCTCTTTAAACAAGTCAGAGGCTACCTTGTGTTTCATTTGAATGGAATGTCTTAAACAAGGAAGATGAGAATCATGAAATATTTTTTTTAAATGTTTTAATGAAACTGTAAAAAAAAATCATACCATCATTGATATGGAAAAAATTGTAGCGTGGTAACAAAAATGATCAAACAAGGTTTGAATATAAATCAACAAGACTCTGAGTAATACAATTTACATTCAACACACTATTTATATAATATATAAGTCAATATTAATACATATATACAGTTCTATGTTAAAAAATCTACAACACTTCTGAAATAAAACTTTTTTATTATTAGAGTAATGTTACAATATGAAGTTTTAGAAAATGATTGAAAAGCTTACGTCGATCTAATGACAGAAAAAAAACCACAACATCATATCTAAGAGCTATTAATACATATATATGTGCAGCTGCCTTAAAGAAGCAAAATATAGTGATGGATAAAAACCTAGTCAAATCTACATTTTACTCTCTCTATAGTTTGACAATCACAACCTTATGTGATAGTTTGACAATCACAACAGTAAGTTTGTACAGAAGTGGCATCTATAAGATTGATTGTTGATTGCCTAATGTCCAATTACAATGAGCTGTTCAAAGTAAAATTCTTTTTTTTTAGATGTAGAAAAAATTAAAGGGGGGTGTTGAAGGAGGTATTGCACAAGTAACAGACATAGAGTTTTTTCTCTATCTAGTCTATGAAAAAGATTGCCATGGTAACTATTGTATTGAAACTGTGATCCAAGAAAACAAATCATTCCTTATATAGGTATAGCCAATCTGCTATTTTTACATCATGTTCAGTTCTGTATTAGCGTCACTTGAAGGCCTGTGCAACACTTCATGTTTATACAAGAGGCTGTCACAACGACAGCAAACCGGATTTATTAACATTTATTTGTGTCCTGGCAATATCACAAGAACCATTACTGATGAATGGTGAAAGTGAAAATCGTCAATATCAAATTTGACCTCCATTTTGTCATCAGTATCAACATATTAAAATTTGAAAAGCTTAGATTGAATGGTTCATGAGTAAATGCAACAACGTGAATGGAAACGCCATTTTACGATCTTTCAAGAACCATTACTCCTGAACGGTAAATGTCAAAATCGTCATTATTGTTCTTGACCTCTATTATGTCATCAGTAACAACATATTAAAATTTCAAAAGCTTTGGTTGAATGGTTCATGAGAAAATGCACGGACACAACGGGAAACACCATTTTTCAATCTTTCAAGAACCATAACTCCTGAACGGTAAAAGTCAAAATCGTCATTATTGAACTTGACCTCCATTCTGTCATCAGTAACAACATATTAAAATTTGGGAAGCTTTGGTAGAACAGTTCATGCGTAAATGCACGGACAAGACTGGAAGCTCCATTTTTCAATCTTTCAAGAACCATAACTCCTGAACGGTAAAAGTCAAAATCGTCATTATTGAACTTGACCTCCATTCTGTCATCAGTAACAACATATTAAAATTTCGGAAGCTTTGGTATAACAGTTCATGCATAAATGCACGGACACGACTGCAAACTCCATTTTTCAATCTTTCAAGAACCATAACTCCTGAACGGTAAAAGTCAAAATCGTCATTATTGAACTTGACCTCCATTCTGTCATCAGTAACAACATATTAAAATTTGGAAAGCTTTGGTAGAACAGTTCATGCGTAAATGCACGGACAAGACTGGAAGCTCCATTTTTCATTCTTTCAAGAACCATAACTCCTGAACGGTAAAAGTCAAAATCGCCATTATTGAACTTGACCTTCGTATAGTTGTCAGTAATAACATATTCAAATTTTAAAAGCTTTGGTTGAACGGTTCATGAGTTAATGCACGGACAACATTTGATTGCCGCCCGCCCGCCCGCCCGCCGTACATCCCCAAATCAATAACCGACATTTTTGTCACAAAAATCCGGTTAAAAAACATAATATCAAAGGAAAATAAACTGCACATATTTTATTAGTCAAAATTATTTGCTGGATTATGTCTTTTATACTCATAATATGCAATAACCAGATGCTCTGCAGGGCTCAGCTTTATACGACTGTAGAGGTTGAATCCTGAACAGTTGGGGCAAGTATGGGCACAACTTTTAAGCTTGATACAGCTTTGAATTTAGATTGTGATAAAATAGTTGACACAACATAGGTTTCTGACACAGACTGAATGGTCTAAGAACTTAAACTTAAAAAAAAATAAAATTTTAAATTGGACATTTAGGCCAGGATTTTTTAATTTGTTGGTTTACGGATCCGCCGACCTGATTTTGCCGATTTCCAGAATAAAAATAAAATTGACTTTTCATGCTTTTTCATTCCCACCGACCCTAACAAATTCATTATCCCTGAAAAATAAATAAATTATCCTTTTTTTATAAAATGAAATGCATTAATCACTAACAGAATTGATAACACTTTCTGTTGTGAAAAAATGAAACTTCCAGTTTACGTTTCTAAAAATAGATAAATCAATTATTAATGGCCTTGACATGTCGTTTGGACAAATATTTTTGTGGAACGAAACCCGTGTTTAAAACCAATTACACAATAAGTTCGTTTCTTTTATTTGTCAACAGTCCGTAAGATGCATCTTCTCATAGAAATAGACTTGTCCAAATGTGGACAGATGGAAGTTCAGGACATCAAGTTAAAGTACTGAATATTAACAGATCATTTAAAATTTTCTTGTTTCATAGATAATAAAAAATTTCGTCCATTTGGATAAAAACGGGAATGCGTGACAACAGATTAACCCGATATTCTCATTTTTTCCAGTGGACGAGTCTATTACGTTTTTGACGCGTGTTGAAAATTATTTTCTTACCACGCTTTTACATTTATTTCTTTATCAGTTTTCGTTCTTGAAGATCATTATTCACCAAGTTTTCTGGAATTGATTAAGAGCTATGTGAATTTGTCTTCCTTTATGAAATTTAATTACGTCTTTGTCCGTGCACCCCCTTTTTTACGGGAAATTATTAGGCAATGTCATGCAATTTTTATTACAACTGAGCAATAATATTTCATTAAACTAAAATTTAAGAAATGATGACAAAATAGGATAACAAACATATTATTATAGAAAGGTGAAATATATATTTATTTTGCATATCAGTTTTCTGTCTTGAAAGATATTTTTTTTATTTTTTTCCCGACCGCCCGACCCGACTTTTTCATGGAGAAAATCCGTAAACCAACAAATTAAAAAACCGTGGCCTTACCTATAATACCCAAAATCTAATATATGGTTAGATTCAGCATATCATAGAACTCCAAGAATTCAATTTTTGATGAAATCAAATAATGTTCAATTTTAGACCCTTTAGACCTCAATGTGGACCAATTTGATATTAAACCAGGCCCAAATATTAAAAATCTAAATACATGGTTAGATTCAGCATATTGAAGAACCCCATATATTCAATTTTTGTTGAAATCAAACAAAGTTGAATTTTGGACCCCGATTTGTACCAACTTGAAAACTGGGCCCATAATCAAAAATCTAAGTACATGTTTAGATTCAGCAAATCAAAGAACCCCAAGAATGTAATTTCTGTTAAAATCAAACTAAGTTTAAATTTGGACCCTTTGGACCTTAATGTAAAACAATTTGAAAACAGGACCAAAAATTAAGAATCTAAATACACGGTTAGATTTTGCATATCAAAACCCCAATAATTCATTTTTTGATGAAATCAAACAAAGTTTAATTTTGGACCCTTTTGGCCCCCAATTCCTAAACTGTTGGGACCAAAACTCCCAAAATCAATCCCAACCTTCCTTTTGTGGTCATAAACCTGATGTTAAAATTTCATAGATTTCTGTTTACTAATACTAAAATTATTGTGCGAAAACCAAGAAAAATGCTTATTTGGGCCCTTTTTGGCACCTAATTCCTAAACTGTTAGGACCAAAACTCCCAAAATCAATCCCAACTTTCCTTTTATGATCAAATTTCATAATTTCTTTGACATAAACATATGTAAGAACCTTCTCTCCCTTCTATGTTGTACAGCTACTTTTCAAAATAAGTAAAACTTTTTAAATATGGGTAATTATCAGCTATTTCATATTGAACAATTAAAAGTAAAATAGCAAGCACTTGTTTAGTTTCCCTCTATATGTTTCATACTGTTCTTCTTATATCAAGGCTATGGAAAATTCTATTAGGATTATCATTAATATCATGATTTTTTGTAATAGTTTTTTAATTCATTGATAGAGATAATTTATTTGTGTGGCGCATAATTCATTTGTGTGGCGCTGAGAATTTTTAAACTATAGAGAGTAGATTTGTAGTTTGCTCTAGGCAGAAGATGCAGCTAGCCTTCTACCATTCTCACTGGGATACGTTAGTGATTTAATTAAAAACTTGAAGAAAAAAGAAATAGAGAAATAACTTACCTTAGAAGTCTAAATACAAGGCAAGGCAGGCAAAATTTATAACTTTTGTCAAGATTTAAATACAAGGCAAGGCAGGCAAAATTTACTATTTTTGTCAAGATTTTTTTTCAATTTTTAACATATAAAAATATAAATATCATACATAGCTAGTCAATCTCCGAGTTGTGGGATGTCTTCTCAATTAAATGTCAATTAACAGGCTTATATCAAACAATAGAAATATTTTGATGACGTGAATGCAGTTAAGCAGATAAGATTTTTTTAAGCAAAGAATTATTGCACGAGAACTTTCTACTTACATTTTTAGATAGGTATGTTATTATAAAATCAACAGGATTAAACAAAATATTCAAATATGAAAGGTAAGCTAAAGATACTCTGCATGACAATGGCTGAGTGAAATCAGGTACAAGAGACAAAACTCTCAACAAGACAAGAAATGAAGTGCAAGATGAATTCATATGATGTGCATCAACTCTTTAAGATCTGAATCATTCTGATACTTACATTTACTTCTGTGTATATAATATCTATAAAACTTCCTAGGACTATGATGAAATCAAATACATTCCAGGGATCTCCAAAGTAGTTCTGAAAAGCAGTCATATAGAACTTAAAGAAAAACAGTTGACAAACTAACAATTACAAAACAAATTCCTCAATTACAATTACAAAACAATTCTCAATTACAATCTAAAAACAAATTCCTCAATTACAATCTAAAAACAAATTCCTCAATTACAATCTAAAAACAAATTCCTCAATTACAATTTAAAAACAATATTTCATAAAATCATCTTTTGGTGTCATCTAATGTTCAGGTTTTATTTTTATTTGGAATCTGACTGTCAGCCATGATGTCTTCTTATACATGAAGAATAGATTGATTAATTGTTGGTATTTTAATGCCACTCTTAGCACCACTTTTGGGCTATTTCGTGGCAACCAGTTTTTAATGGTGAAGGAAGTATGAGTGCCAAAGAAATCCAGACTTTCGATAGGAAAACTGACAATCCTAGTCAATTAAGATTGGAGTCGAGTGCACCTGAACGGGCAGGATACAAACTCACAACCACAGTGTTGACTAGCTAATGATTACAATAGTAGAACTACTTCATCATGAATAGAAAATATGTTACTACCTTAAATCTAAATGCCATAAGTTTAAGTACAAATTCTATTGTAAATACACCAGTGAAGATCATGTTCAGATAATCTAATGCTTTGGAATAAGTATCTGACTGTCCGTCATACTGAAAAAGATAAATATAGCATCTACAGATAACTCAATAATGAATTAATTAAAAATTTCTTAGTTAAAGTATATTATATCCATTGTCATTTTTTCTTCTTCAAATACCCTTTTTCTGGAGTACCAATCTCTTAACAGAAACAACAAAGTTGCATGCTCAATAAAAAGAAATTTGTGATTCATATGAAGATATCAACTTTACATATGATATCTTGCAATGATCAATTTTAAGCATACAAAGTAATTCTAATTATTTGTAATATTCATTTTGATTTTGCTTTAGTAGTGACACAAACTTCAGGGCACTAATGATGGTTTCAAACTACATTCACAAGCACAGATTTATAGATTATTGGGTCTGCTTCTTAGTTACCATCTGATGGAAGTCCTATGATGAAATGCAGCCAAGAACCATCGTAAGGTTGGAAAGACCATTGGTAATGGGTTTATTAAAACATCATTCATTCTCTTTCCACTCTATTAATAAAAACCAGCTTGAGTTGTGGGATAAGATACATTATCACCAAAACAGATCAAAAGCAAAATTGTAGAAAACAGTGAGAAATTTATTTCTATCAATATATTTTACTCACCTTTAAAGCTAATATAACAGTGTTTAACATAATAAGTGTAAAAATTCCATATTCAAATGCTTGAGAGGTGACAAACCACCATATCTTGTACTGCCACCTTGCCTTTGGTATGTATCGACGCATTGGTCGGGCTTTTAATGCAAACTCTATACATTTTCTCTGCAAGTGTATAAAAACAGTTCATTAATTGTGTGTATCCCATGCAAATGACCTTATACCAATATAAAAAGGAGATGTGGTTTGATTGCCAATGAGACAACAATTCACCATTGCCCAAATGACTTAGAAATAAACATCTATAATTAGATCTTGTTTTAAAAGTAGTTATGTAATGAACTATTCTATTTTCCTCAGTTTTATTGTTATATAACTTCTTTCTCACCTGATTTTTATCTAATTCACAATTTTTGTATTCTTGCTCTCCTTCATTCTGAAAGGTGACGATGACAAAACCTACGAAGATGTTAACCATGAAGAAAGCGATCACAATGATGTAGATAAAATAGAACACAGCTACTATTGGACGGAAGTTGTGCTTTGGACCAAGATCTTCTTCTTGTGAATCTATAGATATATAAAAGTAATCTACAAAGAAAAAGGATAAAATGTTAGCACTAATTATGTGAACTTAGTTTATTTTTTACCAAGGTCAAGCTTCAAATGAAAGACAGCTATCAACTTATTTGAGAAATATTGTTCAACCAAAAGGAAATGAAGACTTGATCTATTGAACTGAATATATATTTATATGTTTCTAGTATGAAAAAGTTGACAGTATTTAATGATCAGAATTCTGTAAAGATTCAATAAGCTCTGTATTTTGCTGATTAATTAACTGAAGTGTCTGTTTGTTTTGTTCACGCATCGTTGTCAATATACTGGAATTTGATTCGACTGTCATACCAGTGAGTGGTTTAGCTAGCTATAAAACCAGATTCAATCCACCATTTTCTACACAAGAAAATGCCTGTACCAAGTCAGGAATATAACAGTTGTTATCCATTTGTTTGATGTGTTTGAGCTTTTGATTTTGCCATTTGATTAGGGACTTTCTGTTTTAAATTTTCCTCAGAGTTCAGTATTTTTGTGATTTTACTTTTTATATAAAAGTACATACTGTGGCCATCCTTCAAATGTAGCCACTGTAAACAGTGTCAGCATAGCTAAATGTACATTGTCAAAATTCAGCTCATTATTTGTCCAGACTCTGTCTCTTTCTTTTGGATTATCAATAGTGCCATCAGGGAATACTACAAATTTACCACTGAAATAAAGATATATATGTATATTATCTATTTAACTGTGTAAATCTAGTTAAAGATCTATCTTAATTTTAAAATGTATTTATTATCTAGTTTTGGGTACTATAAACAGTTTCGTATAATAAAAAAAAAGGGGTTATTCCCCCGACTAAAAATAGACATGGAGGGAAGTCCCTTAATATCATTTTTTATAATTGGTGAAAAAGTATCATTTTTTTTGTATTTGATTGTAAAAATAAGTCAATTAGCTTCAATAAAAACAGGTTAAATGATTAAAATAATTTAAAAAATTAGATTAGATAAACATGTCTTGAAGGGAGACAACACTGTAAACATACTTCTTTTTTGGCAGTGAAAATTGAAAATTTATTTGCAGCCAATGTAGCTCTTTTCGGAGCAGGCGAACGTACCCTGAAGCTAGAATTTTTTGAAAGACCAGGTAAAAACCTATGAAATTCATACAGTTTTGATTATGAAAAATGTGCATGTATCATGTCTTCATGGGTGTGCACATGACCTGATTTCAGGGTTTTTATGCATAGATTAGGCAATGTTTTCCCCAATGTTTTCCCATTTTCTCTGGATAAAATGTTTTGATACTTTTAAAAGTACAATTTATTTTTATTTGATTATAAACTAGAGAAAAATTCGGATTCTAATGATATCTAGTTTTATACAAGTATCTTTATTAACATTAACACCACTAAGGGTCAATTATACATGGTCCCTCAAAATATGACGTCATAGAAAAAACTGTTGATTGCACCCCACTGATTTATCTCCCCTTGTGTGCACATAAACCAATTTATCTCCCCTTGTGTGCATATAAACCAATTTATCTCCCCTTATGTGCACATAAACTGATTTATATCGCCTTGTGTGTACATAAACTGATTTATCTCCCCTTGTGTGCACATAGAATGATTTATCTCCCACATTTTGTGCCTGTACCAAGTCTAGCCAGCTAGATCAAACATTATTCATTGTTGATAGTAATGGTAGTTCTAATCTATCTGATGAGTCCTGTGTTGGTGGTTGCTGTATCATATCTTATACCTTAGGTAATTTCGGTTATAATTTTTACTGTTTTATAAAGTATATTCTAAAAACATATTTTGTTTGGCTTCTATTGAAAAACAGCATGAATAGAGAATTAAGTTTATATATTAGACTTACTGGCATTCACTTTGTATTTCTTTTGATTCATCTGTACATTTGTGAAATTTCCCCTACAACAGAAATCATACATTTAAATAAATAAAGAAAGAAATAACAAGATTATAACAGAAGACTTTTTTCCTTTTTTAAACACAATCAAAGGAAGCAAAATTGTAGAAAAGTTTGACCTCACAGATCAGAAGGAAACTTTTAAACTAATTAAATCAATCTACACAAAATTGAGGTAATCTATGTATTAAAGGACACAATAAGTTTTTAAAATCCTTTATAGGAATAAGATAAATTGTTGGTATATTTCAATGCTATTTAACCCAACAGTACAAAAAGTCCAAAAGACCTCAAGAGTTCAACATACTATCTTAAGCAATATCAATGTCAAGCTTGAAGTTACAAATACATTAGACAGAGGCAATAATAAATCTGAAATCTGAAGTTACAAATACATTAGACAGAGGCAATAATAAATCTGAAATCTGAAGTTACAAATACATTAGACAGAGGCAATAATAAATCTGAAATCTGAAGTTACAAATACATTAGACAGAGGCAGTCATAAATCTGAAATCTGAAGTTACAATACATTAGACAGAGGCAGTCATAAATCTGAAATCTGAAGTTACAAATACATTAGACAGAGGCAGTCATAAATCTGAAATCTGAAGTTACAATACATTAGACAGAGGCAGTCATAAATCTGAAATCTGAAGTTACAAATACATTAGACAGAGGCAATAATAAATCTGAAATCTGAAGTTACAAATACATTAGACAGAGGCAGTCATAAATCTGAAATCTGAAGTTACAATACATTAGACAGAGGCAGTCATAAATCTGAAATCTGAAGTTACAATACATTAGACAGAGGCAGTCATAAATCTGAAATCTGAAGTTACAAATACATTAGACAGAGGCAGTCATAAATCTGAAATCAACAGTAATCACATTAAAATACAACACACATAACAATTACCATTTACAAGATTGTATTAAATTGGGACTTTTGTGACTGGAAATGTGTAGCTGTACTTCTAATTTATATTAAAATGGCAAACCTATTTTATATGTACGTTTCAGGTTCAGCTCAACCGTACTTGAAATATATTTCATCAGTCTTGTCTGGACAATTGATCGTTATGGAAGCTATGCATACAAGCCTATAAGATATTTGAATTATGTCAAGCACTTTATTTCGTGGATAACCCTTACTCATGAAAACTACCCCCGTAAATCTAACAGAGTTTATAATTACCTTAAACAACTGTACCCCTATAACGGAGAACATGAAGGTCAGTAGGAATGTGACTAACATGATGTTGTAGATAGTTTTTACTGCCACTATCACACACTGTACTACATGCTAAAATACAAAACAAATATCACATTAGTTTGTACAACTTTTAAACTATAAATGTTAAACACAATAACTCATATACAATGTTCTCCATAAAAAAAAATGTGAACACAGAGATATGTATTACTTTTTGTAATTTTGATAATGTAAATTTTCAAAATCAAAATAACAATACTTTAACAATTAAGTTATGCAAATATTCAAAGTCAATGAACCATGACTGAAGGTAGAAAGCTAAACAATCTCCATGAAAATGAGGTATGCCAATGCTAATACAACTGCATACCAAATACCATTTAATAATCATAAGTCATACCCTTTAAACAAACCTTAACACCAACATTTAGTTGTAAAAGTTAAAGTCAATGAACCATGATGAAGGGGTGGGGCCATATCATTTCCATGGAAATGAGACTTGCAAACACCAATACATTTACATACCAAATATCAATTACAATAAACGGTTCATCTTAAACTAACCTAATCACAAACTAATACATGTTAACTTAGTCAAAGTTTCAAAACCAATAGACCATGACTCTCTGATATTCTCCATGGCAATGAGATTTGTCAATACTAATATAACTGCATACCAAATATCATTGACCTACCACTAGTGGTTCCCCATAAACTAGACATCATTGGCAATCATACCACATCTTCTTTTTTATTCTAATCACAAATTAATACATTGTTGATGACACGGCTGACGTAGTTGCTGATGCCAGAAACAGCATACCTATTTCTTTCTTTTTGACTTTGTCAATGCAAGTCAAAAATTGTATATAAAAAATTACTTGTTTTTTTTATCAGTTTCCTAAATTTAGAGCCATAACTCCTATAAAGTGTCTTCCAATGGTTTCAGTCTTTTTCGATTTTGTTTTTATAGATCTTATATTGTTTATCATTTTTGCTCTCACAACTACTACTTAACAATTACAGGTTTTTAAATAGAGGCAAAAACATGTAAATTTAGTGAAAACCTGTCATTTGGAAGCTGTTATAATGAGTGATCTGATTAGTGTGTTGCCTACCTTTAATCCTTTGGCTCTGTTTATAGCTCTCAATGGTCTCAATACTCTAAGCACCCTAAGAATCTTTACTACAGATATGGTTTCATTTCTGAAAGCAAAGGATATACAACAATTAACTTATTTCATTTCTGAAAACAAAGGGTATACAACATTTAACTTATTTCATTTCTGAAAACAAAAGATATACAACATTTAACTTATTTAATTTCTGTAAACAAAGATATACAGCATGTTACCTATTCTATACAATATTATTATTATTATTTTAATAATGTTTTCTTTTTTGCTCTCTTTCAAATTAAAATCTTTACATAATAACTAATCGTAATGATATTAATTTTTTACAAAAAATATTTATAATCTTATATAAGACAAGAAAAACATCTATATTTCCTAATTGATTGAATATAGTTTGTTAGAGGGATAAATGCCCAAAATGGCCATAGGAATATTTATACTTGAGGCTACCAGAACTCAGATAAGAGAAAATGATGGATTAATATTTTACAGCCAATATATCCATGAAACTGATTTCAACTTTCACTTTAAAGTCTTAAGTAATAAGTCTGAAGATATTTAGAGGGCATTGCTGATAATGTGTTTATTCTGTTTGACATTGGTCAATAGACAGGCCATAGATTGAATTACTTACTGGAATATAAAAGATATCAACGATACAGCAACTACAATCAAATCTAAGATGTTGAAGAAACTACGACAAAATGATCCCTTGTGCCATATCAGACCATAGGTTACAATCTGAAAAGAAAAAAAAAACATATTTAAGAAATAATTGATGCAAGCTATACTTTATTGTAGTTCTAACATGGGTCAGGGTAGGCATTATATAGCGAATATTTTTGCCCGAGCGATAGTGAGGGCTCAAATTATACGAATATAATGCCTACCCATGTTAAAACTAAAGTATAGCTTGCATCAATTATTTCAATTTTGATTAGGACAATTAGGGCAATTTCTATGTCAGATTGTTATCAGTGTAGCTTGTTTGTGTAGGCTCTTCCATAAACCTCCTTTTTTTGTTTGTAAACCAGCAAACAACTGGCAATGGGATTTTTCAGAGGGGGGGGGGGGGGGTTTGAACAGCCAGCATCTAGGTAAAATATGTCAATTTCCCAATGCAACACATCACAGTCATAATAAATGAATTAGTAACAACATGTGCATCATTTAAGAGTTTAGAAGTGTTTTAAATTAAGAAAATATAATAAATGCATGACAATTTGATAGAATTCATTATTCTGCAGTAGTCAATATACGCATGTGCAAACACATTTTATTGGATTTAGAGCATGGGTTTATTTGTAAAGCAAAAGAAGCACATTGTATTAAAATAAGATACAAAACAGATCATTTTCTGAGCAAAGACAAAACTTAAAATATAGGAAAAATGTTTAGTTCAAAATAAGATTGTTCACCATGGACTGTTTAACTGTCATTCTATTTTTTCAACACTGATTGTCAAGTTTGTTTTCTGGAGATTCATCTGTAATTTGTACAAGGAATGACAATAATGCAATTGTCTGTATCATTCTTATGGTTACCAAAATCACTGTAAAAACAGTCAGAAATTTTTAAACCAAAGTTCTTTAATTACATTAGGAAGAAAAATCCTGATGAGAAATTTTTGAAGTTTTTATCCAACATTCTAATTTTAATCTTACATTAATGTGTCTGCTTGCTTAAATCAGAAAAATTCAAATGCACACTGTAAAATGTATCAGTGGAATATAAAATTCAATTGAGTTACTTCCCTTTGTGTGTATATCTAATAATTTAATGTTCAAGCTATCACATGCTACGCTAGGTAATCCTACAATACTTACTTTGATGAGAATTTCAATAGTGAATACAGTGGTGAAAAAATAGTCAAATTTATTGAGAATCTGAAATAGAAAGTAGAAACTTTTTTAAATTAACATTTATTGAAGAAAATGAGTCATAATGACAACCTAACAATATGGAGACATACATTCAACATTCAAACAGATCAAATGTTTTGATATGGTATATTCATTCAAAACAAATTATTTCATTAATGTACATGTTTGTATTTTAGGAAGAAATAATCCTGATCTATATGGTCCAATGTCTAGTAAGAATTTTGAAAAGGTTACAGTAAACCAACTTAATGCCAATTTTAATCCGCAGGTAAGTTATGAAAGTGTGATTGGTTAAACATCGTAAAATTGGTAACATTGGTGACCCCTATGCATCAGTATATAGTGGGTTATTAAAACTCATAGGGAGTTCATAAAGTCACATCTCCTGTTAATGGTGAAGTCTTCTATTGATGTTGTTGTATTTCATTGTTTATTTTTCAAAAAACACTTCAGTCAAAGTCCTGTATGCGATAAATTTGTTATAAGGTTCACTACTGACCCCCTAGGAACCATACAGGTTTGAACAACAGACATAATAAAAATACTTACACTGTTTCTCTTTTTATCAAAGCCTAGCGGGTCTTCAGCAGCTAACATACCACTACTGATTATTATACAGGCTAATACCACATTGCCAAAGTATGGATGGTTACAGATCTTGTGACATATTATACGGAATCTGAAATACAAAACACCTCAATTAAGGAAAGGAACAACAAAATAATTCACAATTGACACTATAAAATGAAGATATTGTGGTACAATTGTCATTGAAAGAACTATTTGGTTTAAATCAAGTATAAGGATATAAACAACAGGTCACTGTACAGCCTTTAAAAAAAACCACACAATATCGTATTCTATGTATGGGCATGGAATAACAAAACCCACAAAATGTTTTATTCTATATATAGGTTACTGTACAGTCAAAACCCACACAATTTTGTATCTTATATAAAGCTCAAGGATAACCCCCAAAAAAGAATATATGGAACTTGACCTTAAATATGACATCAGTAACATATGGGTTATGTGGAGAAACCATGATAATGTCAATATCCAATGAATCAAGGACTATTATTCATGGAAGGAACAAAAAGTAAAACTTGGTGTGTCCTCACTTGTTTGTTTTAGAGAAGACAAATAATGATGAAGCCTCTGGAATCATTTTGACTTTTTCGTTGGGTATTTCTGTGATACGACGAGGACGTGCTGTAGAATGATGAGATTCATCTTCCTCATCAATTGTTTCATCGTCATCTTCCATATCATTCTGATTTTCATCTTCTTCTGAAATATATATAAATAATTCTGAATAAACTGAAGGGTTTTGTTAGCAAGATTTGTACCATCTAATTCACCATTATTAAATAAAAGTTAAGTTATATCATTACTGATTTCTTAATTATGTTGTTAAAATCCTTTTCCTTACTGATGATTCTATTTATGGTGCATATGGACCATTATTTCAACTTCAAATTTGCAGGTTTTCTAATTACTCACTGCTAATAAGTGAAAATTTATGTATGTACGAACTTAATGCCCCCTCCGCTATGGCAGTAACATAAAAAATGTGGAAAACTGATTTGAAGGACTGACAGATAGACAGACAGGCAGACAGACTGACAAACAGAATGAAAACCTATAGTCCCTTTAGACTTTGTCGGTAGGGAACCAATTATAGCTGGTTACTTTAAAGTCAAGATCTACAAAAACCAGTAGGTTATACATGTATTATAAATGGTTACCTTGACTTCAGATGGTTAATAGTTTGGTATGTAAGTATAAGAGACATAGAAAGAGGAGTTTACCATTACCCTCTATGGGTATCTGGTGGCTGTCACGGAACTCCCCTGGGGATCCATCGCTGTTATCCATTCGTACTCTGTGTGGCTCAGGACTGTCATCTTTCCTGTTAAACAGAATTATTGGGAATTATTCTCATAGATATAATGGAGCAGGTATAATTCTATACATGGGGGGAAAAGAGCACTACATAAGAATGTCAGTATTAGTGATTGTTATCTGTGCTAATTGAACACATTTTCAGCAAGTTTGTTTCACTGATTGGTATTATAGAGAGGATTATTCATCGATGTTAATTTATATGAAACAAATATTTATAATTTTTCACCACTTTTATTTTGCTTATCAATCTATTAATAGAAAGATTAATTTGTTAACCAGGAAAAAGAGACTAGGAACAAAGATTTAGAATCCAATATACCTGTAAGATCTAGATGACCTTGCACTTGGTTTCCTGGAGAGTCTCCCCAAGTCTTCACATTCCACTGTACCTTCTTCATTCATACCTCCTACACCTTCATCTTCATCAGGCTGCTAATCAAAATATCATCATTGGGTTATAATAAACAAAAAAACATTCAACCCTACAGCTCCCCCCTCCCCCTTTACTAGCTCATCTTCATCAGGCTGATAATCAAAATATCAACATTGGGTTATAATAAACAAGAAAACATTCAACTTTTCAGCAATAAAGTGAAATTTTGTAAATTTGTAGAAATAAAGCTAAATAAAAATATCAAATTGTATATAACTCATTTACCTTCATACCCTCTACTAAGTTTTATTACTGGTTTTTTCAGAGAAAAATGTTGCTCAATATTTACTTTTCTGTGAAGAGTTTTGTTGGCTGCTGTTTGTTTAACCTTATCTTATAATTTTTGTTAGACGCCATAGTATTTTTTCCACTAATTTAATTGGCTAGATCTAAACATTAATTTCATTGTCACATTTCATTTATCTGAGATTTTAAAATATAAAGTGTACAAAGATGTCCGTCTTTTTTTTGTTTTTTTGTTTTTAACTTAGTTTGCTGCCCCAATAACATTCCTATTGTACTTGTACGTTTTGCTATACTGTCAAATAGGATCAAACTCTTACTATTGCCTCAATAAGATTCCTATTGTACTTTTTGTTATACTATCAAATAGGACCAAACTCTTACCATTGTCTCAATAACATTCCTATTGTATATTCTTTATGTAATACTGTCAAATAGGAACAAACTCTTACCATATCTTTCTCTCCATCTGGTGTTCTACTTTTTGACCTTCGTATAGATCTCATTCTTTCTTTTTCCTCCTCTTGTTCTTCCTCAATCTCCGTCAGACTCTGAGCATCAGCCAAGTTATCAACAGCAATGGCCAAGAAGACATTCAACAATATATCTAACATATAGGTTAAGGCAAATACATATCATACTAAATCTCAACATAAGAAGATGTGGTATCATTGCCAATGAGATAACTCGTATCACTAAAGTGGGCTTATTTTATTGTCTCGTATACACAGTTTGTTTGAAAATATCTTTCTCCCTCTTCATGTTAACAATATAAATAACTTTCAAGTTTCATTAGGTCAACATATATACCGTAAGTCTCTCTTTTCTATTTTTTTACTGTTTTTTTTAATCTCATCAGAAACAGCTCTTTTTCCTGGCATCACAATAAAAGTCATAGTATAAAGTATTTGGAGAATTTTGTTTTGATGGTAGAAATTTAATATTTCTATTTAGAATGATTTAGAAATTAATATATTGCCTATAGATTAAGACTGTATATAGCCCTGTAGATGTATTTTGGTTAATAATATATTGCCTATAGATTAAGACTGTATATAGCCCTGTAGATGTATTTTGGTTAATAATATATTGCCTATAGATTAAGACTGTATATAGCCCTGTAGATGTATTTTTGTTATTAATATATTGCCTATAGATTAAGACTGTATATAGCCCTGTAGATGTATTTTGGTTTTTAATATATTGCCTATAGATTAAGACTGTATATAGCCCTGTAGATGTAGTTTGGTTATTAATATATTGCCTATAGATTAAGACTGTATATAGCCCTGTAGATGTAGTTTGGTTATTAATATATTGCCTATAGATTAAGACTGTATATAGCCCTGTAGATGTATTTTGGTTATTAATATATTGGCTATAGATTAAGACTGTATATAGCCCTGTAGATGTATTTTGGTTATTAATATATTGCCTATAGATTAAGACTGTATATAGCCCTGTAGATGTATTTTGGTTATTAATATATTGCCTATAGATTAAGACTGTATATAGCCCTGTAGATGTAGTTTGGTTATTAATATATTGCCTATAGATTAAGACTGTATATAGCCCTGTAGATGTATTTTGGTTATTAATATATTGCCTATAGATTAAGACTATATATAGCCCTGTAGATGTATTTTGGTTATTAATATATTGCCTATAGATTAAGACTGTATATAGCCCTGTAGATGTATTTTGGTTATTAATATATTGCCTATAGATTAAGTGTATATAGCCCTGTAGATGTATTTTGGTTATTAATATATTGCCTATAGATTAAGACTGTATATAGCCCTGTAGATGTATTTTGCTTATTAATATATTGCCTATAGATTAAGACTATAGATAGCCCTGTAGATGTATTTTGGTTATTAATATATTGCCTATAGATTAAGACTGTATATAGCCCTGTAGATGTATTTTGCTTATTAATATATTGGCTATAGATTAAGACTGTATATAGCCCTGTAGATGTATTTTGGTTATTAATATATTGCCTATAGATTAAGACTGTATGTAGCCCTGTACATGTATTTTTGTAATTAATATATTGCCTATAGATTAAGACTGTATATAGCCCTGTAGATGTATTTTGGTTATTAATATATTGCCTATAGATTAAGACTATATATAGCCCTGTAGATGTATTTTGGTTATTAATATATTGCCTATAGATTAAGACTGTATATAGCCCTGTAGATGTATTTTGCTTATTAATATATTGGCTATAGATTAAGACTGTATATAGCCCTGTAGATGTATTTTGGTTATTAATATATTGCCTATAGATTAAGACTGTATGTAGCCCTGTACATGTATTTTTGTAATTAATATATTGCCTATAGATTAAGACTGTATATAGCCCTGTAGGATGTATTTTGGTTATTAATATATTGCCTATAGATTAAGACTATATATAGCCCTGTAGATGTATTTTTGTTATTAATATATTGCCTATAGATTAAGACTGTATATAGCCCTGTAGATGTATTTTGGTTATTAATATATTGGCTATAGATTAAGACTGTATATAGCCCTGTAGATGTATTTTGGTTATTAATATATTGCCTATAGATTAAGACTATATATAGCCCTGTAGATGTATTTTGGTTATTAATATATTGCCTATAGATTAAGACTGTATATAGCCCTGTAGATGTATTTTGGTTATTAATTTATTGGCTATAGATTAAGTGTATATAGCCCTGTAGATGTATTTTGCTTATTAATATATTGGCTATAGATTAAGACTGTATATAGCCCTGTAGATGTATTTTGGTTATTAATATATTGCCTATAGATTAAGACTGTATATAGCCCTGTAGATGTATTTTGGTTATTAATATATTGCCTATAGATTAAGACTGTATATAGCCCTGTAGATGTATTTTGGTTATTAATATATTGGCTATAGATTAAGTGTATATAGCCCTGTAGATGTATTTTGCTTATTAATATATTGGCTATAGATTAAGACTGTATATAGCCCTGTAGATGTATTTTGGTTATTAATATATTGCCTATAGATTAAGACTGTATGTAGCCCTGTACATGTATTTTTGTAATTAATATATTGCCTATAGATTAAGACTGTATATAGCCCTGTAGGATGTATTTTGGTTATTAATATATTGCCTATAGATTAAGACTATATATAGCCCTGTAGATGTATTTTTGTTATTAATATATTGCCTATAGATTAAGACTGTATATAGCCCTGTAGATGTATTTTGGTTATTAATATATTGGCTATAGATTAAGACTGTATATAGCCCTGTAGATGTATTTTGGTTATTAATATATTGCCTATAGATTAAGACTATATATAGCCCTGTAGATGTATTTTGGTTATTAATATATTGCCTATAGATTAAGACTGTATATAGCCCTGTAGATGTATTTTGGTTATTAATTTATTGGCTATAGATTAAGTGTATATAGCCCTGTAGATGTATTTTGCTTATTAATATATTGGCTATAGATTAAGACTGTATATAGCCCTGTAGATGTATTTTGGTTATTAATATATTGCCTATAGATTAAGACTGTATATAGCCCTGTAGATGTATTTTGGTTATTAATATATTGCCTATAGATTAAGACTGTATATAGCCCTGTAGATGTATTTTGGTTATTAATATATTGGCTATAGATTAAGTGTATATAGCCCTGTAGATGTATTTTGCTTATTAATATATTGGCTATAGATTAAGACTGTATATAGCCCTGTAGATGTATTTTGGTTATTAATATATTGCCTATAGATTAAGACTGTATATAGCCCTGTAGATGTATTTTGCTTATTAATATATTGGCTATAGATTAAGACTGTATATAGCCCTGTAGATGTATTTTGGTTATTAATATATTGGCTATAGATTAAGACTGTATATAGCCCTGTAGATGTATTTTGGTTATTAATATATTGGCTATAGATTAAGACTGTATATAGCCCTGTAGATGTATTTTGCTTATTAATATATTGGCTATAGATTAAGACTGTATATAGCCCTGTAGATGTATTTTGGTTATTAATATATTGCCTATAGATTAAGACTGTATATAGCCCTGTAGATGCATACCTGCCAACTTTCACGATTTAGGAGTGTACTACACGATTTTGACCCTTTGTCACGATTGCACGATCGTGTTCCTGAAAAACCCTCTAAAACACGATTTGGTGAAAATCTACACGAAAAATATTGTTGTTCCCGATTTTGAACTGTGTCCAATGGAGGAAATTCGTGTTCAGCCAATCAAATTGTGTGTTTCTCATGATCAAATTAATCAGCCAATCAAAAACGTTTTCTCTCAAGATTGTTTTAACATGCTAGATATTGAACTTGTGTTGTTTTCCTCTGTTTGTTGGTCAGAATATATTGTAAAAACGTGAACATGGCAAATGATTTTTCAACTGCAAGGAGGTTCTTACACAGAATAAGAATAAAAGCATGGCTGATTGACAAACTTCAATGATGCAGTACTACCATGAATATAATAAATAGTAGTGTATTCACTAATTTATTGACATTACATGTTCACTTGCTGTAACATAATTTTATTTATGTATTCAATCACACTTTGTTCAATCATTTAAAGTATAATGTACTATTCATTATTTTTCACATGGACCCCCCCCCCCCCCCCCCCCCCCCCCCCACATCAACATGAGGGACTACCCTTAGTCAAGGGGTCACTCTCGTTAAAAATAAAATAGAAAAATGTAGATTTATTAACTTAAAAATGGGAAATTCTAACATTATATTTGGAACAGCTTTCCTAAATGAAGAGTCCTATTATTTTGGATAATAAAGAGGATATAAGGCCAAGAACATATCAAAATTCTTGGACATGTGTTGACCATATAATACTAGATAGATCATAAGATGTATAGTTCTTTGGGAAAAGTTTCTTCAAATAATATGAATGTGTACTCATTTGTACTTAAAAATTGGTTTGTAATGTCCTAACTTTGAGGGGGTATCCCTAGGTGTTGTTCCCAACCTGATAAAGGTTCTTCTTTGTGTATAATTTTAAATTGGAAAAGTCAACAACTATTTAGTATCCTTACACATGAAAATAATTCCTGGTCTTACAGCTACATGTTCATATTTTCTGCTGATATAATAACTAGAATCATGCAAATAAACTTAAGAAAAAGGGATGTACATGTAAGCTCATCTTACAAATCATGCAAATATGACACTTTTTCGTGACTAGTACAAAACAGCACGCGCAAAATAGTCGTCGGAAAGAATTTTAACCTTTGAGATTGTTGTCGCGCGCTAAAACCCCCATGGGCATTTTCAAAAGTTGGCAGGTATGTAGATGTATTTTGGTGATTCTGTGTTGTTGGATTTCTGTCTGTTTGTCATATCCCATATACTCTGATCATGGTGAAAACAAAGGATACAGTTACCACAAATAAACAATATAACAAAATAAAAACAGACAAGAAAACCAATCTTATTCACTCCACCAAAAGCATCAATTCCTTTATACATCACTTCGTTCCAATCTTCTCCTGTCAGGATCTATAATACAAAAATTATTAGATTTTAACAATTACTGAAAAATTCAACTTCGTACTTTGTTTGGCCTTTTTAACTTTTTTGGGATTTGAGCGTCATTGATGAGTCTTTTGAAGACGAAACATGTGTCTGGCGTAAATACAAACTTTAATCCTGGCATCTATGATGAGTTTGTTTTAAACATTTATATTACATTTTTCATCCTTTTGTTGCTAAAAAAAAAATGAATTGTTCTTCATCACTGAAATTAGATCTGAACAAATGAGAAAATAAACGTACAATAAATGGATAAAAAATACTGAATCAATAGGAGTAACTGGATACTGAATACTTATACTGCACACCAACTTTTAAGGTTAACACTTTTTACATGTGATTAATACATCATATTAAAATCAAATAAAAAAGTGCATGCTTATGACAGTTTAATAATTGTTAAATTACAAATATCCAGTCTGTCAGTATAGAAATTAAACAAAACGTTGTATGTGATTAGTGACTTGGCTATACTTCTAATTACTAGAATCCCTCTGAGTTCACAAGTCAGCTCACCCTTCAAGACTGTGCATTTAATTGACATAAAGATGAACAGATAGGATAAATGAATTTAACAGCCATCACAGAATGTCTACAGAATGATCTTAACTGGAACACTGTTAACACTGACTGCCAGAAAATGTCAAAGTTACTGCGAGGTTTTGGTTAAAGTGAACTGATAAAACAATTAAAGTTATCCTCCATCACAGAATGTCTACAGAATAATCTTACCTGGAACACTGTTAACATTGACTGCCAGAAACTGTCAAAGTTACTGCGAGGTTTAGGTTCATTGTCAAAGTTAAAATTCCCACCAAATAACTGCATCCCCAATAAGGCAAATATCACAATAAAAAGGAATAACAACAAGAGTAAACTGGCTATAGATCTCATACTGTTCAACAGTGACGCTACCAAGTTACGCAGTGATGCCCAATACCTGTGGCAGAGAAAACATTCAGTTATATTCAAATGCAATTTTCAATTCGTCAAATATATTAATATGGTAATAGTTTGTGAATTAGGATAGTCGTCTTTTGAATTCATTAAGTATGTGATTCCTTCAATAATAAACAGAAAAAGCAATTGTCTCGCATGAAATTATCTTTTTTTTCATCTTATTTCATTCTGAAGCATGCATAGAGATACGAAATGTCTGATGTATAGATGATGTCATTTTTGTAAGGTTCAAAAGACGAGAACAATCTTATGCAAAATTTTGGATTAAAGTGATTTTACCTCGAAATGTCTCAAACTGAATATTGGTTAGTTTTGTGTAAGAGTGGAGATAATTGTATTGTATTTTAATTTTTGTCTACATCAAACTTTGTTTTACTGTCTCATATATCCATGTACATACATAAATATGTGTAATTTATTTTAAGCATTTAAAATTGTAAAAACAACATTTACTAACTTTGAAATCACGAATGGTTTTATATATAGTGGAAGACTTTAATTTATTGCTCATCATATTCAAATACCAAAACAGATAATATCTAAACTAAATAAAAGTAAAATAAGTACTTAATATGATAACATGTGCAGAGAAGTTTTCTCTACTGTATGAAATGTAGGATTTTTTTGGGTCATTTTTCATGTCAGGGTCTTTTATAGTCAACTATACAATATGTGTATCCTCATTGCTGAAAGTTATATGGTGGACTATAATTGCTTACATCCACCTATTTTGATATCTTGTGGAATGTTGTCTCATTTGGTAATCATACCAAATCTTCTTCTGTTATATCATAAAATACTCAAGTGTTAGAAAATTAAGATTGAAAATTTTCTATATATCATGACATACCTGGTGGCTTTGAATACTCTAAGTAACCTTGCACAACGTAACACACTCACTCCTAATGGAGGCATTACATTTGTAAATATTAAGATGGCTTCTACTATACTGAATAACACAACTAAACTGTCAAAACGGTTAAATAAAGACACAAAATAGCCTTGGAAGCCTAAACTGTACATTTTGAGAAACATTTCTAATGTGAATAGCACAACAAAAAATAAATTGGCAACTTCTGAAAAAGAAAAGAAAAAAAAGGAATTAGTTATATACAGAATCAAAAAATGTTCTCCACTCAAATATTCATAATATAACAAAAATATGTGTCATGAGTTATTGAATTTCAAGAAAGTGGTTTTAGTTTTGCAATGCTGTTCTGTAGCTTAAAGGCAAACATAGTGTCAGGAATAAAGAAATCATCTCTCTATTTTGTTAATCTTTTCACCCTATATTCCTAAATGCCTGAATTTTGAGGTTGTAAAAACTACAGAATCAGATTTTTCGCATTTTATTTATAACATTGTAGTGTGACGTCATTGAAGTTTTCTCAGATAATATCGTTATGGTGTGGTCAAGATTAGATCTATGTCTATCATTGTCTATTCCTAACTCACTTTTTTTCTCTCGAAAATGTGTTGTGTAGGGGGCTTTTTGTTCCATATACTGGTCATTTTGGGGTAGGTTATAGCTTGCTGTTCACTGTGAGCCTAAGCTCTGTATTATAGGCTGTACCTTGACCTATAAGTGTTTACCTTTTACACATTACCACTTGGATGGAGAGTTGACTCATTGGCACTCATACCACATCTTCTTATATCTATATATATATATATAGGACAATGGTGTCAGCCTATGTGTGTACCTATAACGTTGCTACACACAGTTTTTTAATTGTATTTTGTAAATACGTTAAAAGATATGAGATACGTTACCTTGGAAATCATCCAACCAATCAGGTTGTCCATAATGTTCTGATGTTAAAACACACGTATTCAGGAACACCATCACAATGACAAGCCAATAAAAAACTTGAGATTTCACTAATTTTCTACATAATCTTCTACAACGTCTATTTAACTTTCGTAATCTACGACTGCAAAATAAATCAAACATAATTAACAAAAATCAAATCATGATGCTAGACTGTTAAACAAGAAGACATGCTATAACATGTAAATGCAGTGTTCATAGTGGAAAACAGCAAACAGTTTCAATATTTTGATTTGACCTACATTGGACCTCATGACCTCAAGTATGTGAGGCTAACATACTGCAATGAGATCACATAGTTTGTAACTTTCAATGTTAAATTAATTGTTATACAAATGTTCTCATACTATGAGTGAACTGTTGTTCATTGGATATAGACCTTATTTGGTATTTAGTAGACTGCTTTTCATTCTTATATGACCTTTATTTGGTCTTCAGAGATCCAAGATTTTGCATCATATGAATTGAGCTGCCTCGGATAGAAATCAACCTTATGCAAACGAAAATCAATACCTCTGTTAACGTATTTTGGGTAAAAATAATTTCTACGGAAAGTCTGTAATTGTTCCAAAAGTAGGTTTTCATAAGAAGACAAACCTTTTAAACGGACCAAAATGCAGCTTTTATATCTTAGTTATTCCAAAATCGATCAAAGTCTTAGATATGTATATATGTACATGCACTTGCATAAGGTCGATTTCTATCCAACACAGCTCAATTATTAAATACAAAATGCACTTTTGAAAAAGCTGATAAACATAATCAATATAAGAACATCTCACCATAACATATCCATTTAGTGAAATTAAAATTTGTCATGTTTTCTAAAAGAAAATAATTCTAGTCTGAACAATATCTAAATTAAATGATTAACCTTATCACAATAGTATCAACTGTAATCTTTACTGTGACAGTGGACAGAATGGTGGGAGTCTGAACTGTTCCTCCTGTACTAGCCATGTCAGTACCTACCACTGGAACATAATATAAACATTACGACTCAAGACGTAAGATACATTTGTATGACCTACCTTTTCCTTATGCACCATGTTTGTTGTATTTCACCATTTTCTACATCTTCTGTTTTGTCTGAAGCTGTTTCACTGGCATTTTCTGTTCAAATTAATTAATATCCAATTAAATCATGCTGACAAAATATGTTTATGCATTTTTATGTAAGAGAGGTCTGTAATTGATCAAACAATACTTTTCTGCTACCAATAATTTGTTTATCAAACACTTTTTTTTTGCTAATGAAATTTATCAAATAGATTTTAAATAAGTCAAAGTTCTGCATCTCAAAATTTAAATAAATACATGCGACATAATTTTCATAAACTTACAAAGACAGTTATTGCAATTAAAATATTAAAACCATGAAAATATCTGTTTTATTCGGTTTTATTGGCATTTTATTTCTTAATATGACAATTACTATGACAAAAGATTTCCTTCTCAAAGGATACCTTTATAATTCTGATTTCTACAAAGGCATTGGGCAGATGTTCCTTGTAACTCAAGGTGAACAAATAATGGTCAGTTGTTCCATGCCCTTTAGGTAATGAGCAATACAAATAAGAGGTTAGAACATACTTGTACATTAATGCTTTATTATTTGAATGGACATGTTATTATTCTATATTGTGCTGACTTCTTATTTTCAAAATGTTTTTATTCTAAAAAGAATTAATTTTTGTGAACTTTTTTTGCTAAAATGAGCATTGATAATTTAACTTTTGTCTAAAATGGTCATTTCCACATTCTTTATGTCTATGCCTGTCCCAAGTCAGGAGCCTGAAATTCAGTGATTGTCTTTAATTCATGATTATCAAATTTATTTAAGTAAAAAGTTTTGTTATAAATAAGATGCTAGTTTTCTCAATTGAAAGGTTTCATATTTTCCATATGAGGGCCATTCACAGCTGACTATAGTGTATGTTGAAATGTTTCATATTTTCCATATGAGGGCCCTTCACAGCTGACTATAGTGAAATGTTTCATATTTTTCATATGAGGCCCTTCACAGCTGACTATAGTTGAAATGTTTCATATTTTTCATATGAGGGCCCTTCACAGCTGACTATGTTTAATGTTTTCATATTGTCCATATGAGGCCTTCACACTGACTGTAGTTGAAATTTTCATATTTCCATATGAGGCCCTTACAGCGACTATAGTGTACGGGTTTTTCTCATTGCTGAAGCAGTGTAATGTGTCAACTTCATTTAAATTTGGGGTTGTTGTCCATTGGGGATCATATCACATCTTTTGATTTCATAATGAAAATTCAGTTGCTAATAGGTTTAATCTGCGCTACAACGCATTGTACTTTTGCCCTAAATGTCTGATTTTTCACTAAAATGTCCTCCACACTAAAACACAAAACATTTTACAAAAAGAACAACGTGATTGAAGTTTAACTAAGATTGATTCTGCTTATTAACTTATAGATGTGTTTTTGTGTAAGCACCTATTTCAAGTATGTAATCAAAACTTTTCAACAATTTTAAATCTGAAAACACTTTTTTAGTTTCCTTTTTCATAAAATTTTCAGCAATAAAAGTATTAGTCTATATACTTAGGCTTCTTTTCACAATCCCTAAAATAAATACCAACCTTAGCTTTGATTCAAAATATTTGTGTGTTGTATAAACATAATAATGATCTTCAGTAATTGGGAAAACAATGTATGTTTCTAGACGAAAAATTAACATCACAACACAATGTAACCCTCTATAGTTTGCAAACATTTATAATAACTGAACAAAAATAAAGGTGAATATTTAGTAAAAATGTTGACTTCTATAACTTGTCTCCCATGAATGTGACCTATATTAACACAGACTACACATCTTATGTGTGTTCTACAAATTGTCTCCCTTGAATGTGACCTAAATTGACACAGACTACATATTTGATGTGTATTCTACAAATTGTCTCCCTTGAATGAGACCTAAATTGACACAGACTACATAGCTGATGTGAGTTTAAGTGGAAATACTTTTATATTCTTCATATGTCTTGTTTGACATAAAAACTCTGATAAATGGTAGTCTTCTTAGAAACCAGGCAAAGCACTCGTCTACAGAAGAGCACAGATAAAACTATAAAATACTTTCTTTTTATAACAGAATGGCAGTCCATTGTCAAACTTCAGTCATGTAAAAATCAGGCAAACAGTATCTAACTAAAATTTTCCAAAATTTGACCCCAGGGCCTATATATTTTAGAAGTTTATCGTGAAGTATGCTTTAAATCTTGTCCAGTTCTTTTATCATCAAGACAAGTTTTACCCCTAATAGCCATGTATAAATTTCATGAAAATTGATTGTCCCCCTTCTCCCCCTTTTATTAAGAGGGAAAATTCTACCCTTTAAAAGCTGACACTTATTACTTCACAAGGTTATAGCTATATAATATTGTATCAATCATAGAGACTACTATTATCTGTCAAAATCACTGCTGCAACTGACAAGTTTGATCCGAAATATTAATAACTAGATATTCAAATTACAGCTAATGTCTTCAAATAAAAATTACAATTTAGATTTTAAATTTCCAATTGGAATAAAAAGAAGATGTGTTATGATTGCCAAATGAGACAACTCTCTACCAGATCTGGTTTATATTCCAAGTCAATATTCTTGAAATCCTTAATTGGACATATTTAAATGACAGAATGCTTTATGCATAAAAGATATTAAACACATGCAGATGTATTCTGTGCAGTACACAGCAAATTTAATTGATGCCAGATTGACAGCTTCCATCAAGTGAAAATAATCGTCAATCTTATGAAATAGAGACATGTTTTAACAAGCAAGAGGACCACATGCAGGTAAAAGTGGTAAAAACACCAAAACCAAAGGTGCCATTCACAATGGCTTATACCAAAAGGGGTAAAACACACCAAAATCAGAGGTGCCAATAAGCAATGGCTTATACCAAAGGGGTTAAAAACACACTAAAAATCAAAGATGCTATAACAAAGGCTTACACCAAAAGGGGTTAAAACACAACCATACACAAAGGCTTATACCAAAAGGGGTAAAAACACCACCTATAATCAGAGGTGCCAAAACAATGGCTTATACCAAAGACTTTCTTTTGCAGGACTTCCATAAGCTTTCATCATTTCAAATGCACATTTGATTTCTTACTTAAAACAAGTAAAACATCAATACAGATTAGTGCAAGATAATTAGATATAACAAGCTGTCTTAATTAAAAGCCAAAACAAATTTAAATTCAAGCAAGAATAAAACCAATTTAATAAACAAAATAAAATTAAAGCCAATCTTTACAGTAAATTAGTAAATAAGCAAATGAACAGAAAATGAAATAGTAATTTGTTTTTTGACCTGACAAGGCATGATGCATGAAAGTTTTAAACAGGTATCAATAGCTTTCCTACTTGTGTAGGATATTAAACAGTATCATACTTTTCCCTACATTGTGTAGGATATTAAACAGGTATCAAAAGCTTTTTCCCTACACTGTGTCTGGATTTGATAGAATTAACTATTATGTAAAATGATCAAAGTTAGGATACATTTTAATCTGTCAGTGTGTTTGTTGAACTGTTTCTGTAAATACTGTAAAAAAAATCCTTATCCTAAATATACATGTACAAAAATGTATTATATTTTTCTCAGGACAGTAATCACCCAACAATCAAATTAATTAAGTCCTTGCCATTTTTATACAAACTCAGCCAAGGTCCATGGTGGCATTTTGTCTGTTTATTTATATATACCCCTGTACAGATAAGTTCAACAAACACAATGACACATAAAACTGTATACTAAACCATATATTGCATTAAAGGGCAGACATAGTTTTCTAAAATATTCAAATGTTTATGCTACTGATTTACAGTTTGACTCTAATATATGAATGTAAAATTTTCTCCTCCTATTAACCTCTGTTTAAGAACTTGTTTATTTTCTGATGTCATCAAGTCATACATGATATTTTGCCATTGTGTTACGGGACCTCTGATACTCACTATGGCGGGGAGTGCACCTTCTTCTCCGTCATCTTCATTCTCCGGGTCGATATCCTCTGCCTGGGTAATCCAATCTAAATACCCACGCAGATCCTCCTCTAACTGCTGTTTCTCTCGAAGCTTTTGAAAATCACCTCTCGCTTTTGCTTTTTCTCTTTCTTTGGAAAATTCTCTGTTAAAGTAAAATTGACATTAAGACTTGACAAATGAGTAGCTAAATATTCCACATCAAATATTTTCTCTAAAATTCCAACAAAGAAAGAAAACTTTAGTCATATGAATCCTTCATGTTAATTACAAAATGTATCAACCTAAACTCTAAGACTTTTATTTAGTCTATCAAATTGAAAAACTACATCTCTTTCTCTCATTTGAGTAATTTAAAACGCAATGAATTTGATGGCTTTATTATTTGCCTTTATATAAACTTGAAAATACTTGGAGCAAGGAGACAATAGATATAATGACATACATACCCACTAAGAACACCTAAAACTAAGTTGAGTACAAAAAATGATCCAATAATAATTAAACTTATAAAATATGTCCATGGCCATTCATTGCCAACCGCATCATTTATCTGAAATAAAAAAGTTAAAATTCTTATTCTAAGACAATCAATCAGTTATTCAAGTAAAAACATCAACATAATGTGTTTAAGGATGAAACAAAGAATTTACATAATTACATTACCAGACATTGTATATAGTCCTGTTAGGAGTTGAGAGCATTGAATATAGTCCTGTTAGGAGTTGAGAGCATGAATATAGTCTGTAGGAGTTGAGAGCAATTTTGATTATTAGTATCAACTTTTAATTTGATTTTTTTTTTATTTGGATTTTTGAACTTCACTCATGCCAGAAGTTATGTCTGTGGTTCTCTCTGGATACTCCAACTTCCTAACCAACAATAACTGGCAGTCATGATACAGCGAAGAGTGCTGAATATTGGGTAAAACACCAACAATCATTCTATTTATAATGATGGAGGCTCTCAGTAAATTAGTGCAATTTTCTGATCTTTGAGGTCCAATGAAGTTCATGAAAAGTTTTACTTTTGGGGGTCACAATTAAGTGAAAAATTAAGAATAACAAGAGGGAACCTTTAAGGAATATCTGAACTGATTTGTTATACTTGCTAACATCTATTGGCGATTTTTTTTGGTCATAAATTAAGGATATTTGCTTCTATAAAATCTAAGATTGAGAATGGCAAATATTAAAACTGTTACAGTTCACTAGCAATCTATTGAAAAAAATGTCGAAAAAATAGAGGGAAATTTTTGGGATGTAAACTTGTGATTTTACCCTCTCAAAATATATGTAATCAGATCAAAATCTCTGTTCAAAATTACAATAGAAGTTTTCTCTGAAGGCAGTATTGCTAAGTTTCCTCCGTAGGAAAGTACAGTTTCTCATTTTTTTTCTCTTTCTAATCAACTCAGACTTGTTAATCTGAACTCATCTTGTGTGTAATTATTCATCTACCAATAATCTTGTAGCCAGGCTAGTGATATAAGGAAACTTACAATGTATAAACACATTCAAACTTAAAATGTAAAACACATTCAAACTTACATTATATAAAACATTTGTCCAACCTTCCATAGTTATACACTGAAATACTGTCAACATAGCAAATCCAAAGTTATCAAAGTTAGTTATTCCATTGTTAGGGCCTATCCACCCGTCTCTACACTCATAGGTGGCATTATCACAATTAAATCCTTTTTCATCTGAATTACAGGGATGTGGATCTTCCATCATTTCATCTAAAATAGCCACAAAATAGTAACAGTTACAATATTTGTTCAAAGAAATAAGAAATGCAAACAGGGAACACAACTTCTACTAAACCTGTAAAAATAAAGAGTCCAACTTTCAAAAAGAGTCGCTTACAATCACAACACTAAAATGAGAAAAAAAAACCTTTTGTTTACTTCTGGATGAGTTTTCTGGTTCAAATGTGTTTTTAGATTTGTGTTTCCTGGATCAAATGTGGTTTTTTAGATTGGTGTTTCCTGTGTTTTTTAGATTGGTGTTTCCTGGATCAAATGTGTTTTTAGATTGGTGTTTCCTGGAACAAATGTGTTTTTAGATTGGTGTTTCCTGGATCAAATGTGTTTTTAGATTGGTGTTTCCTGGAACAAATGTGTTTTTAGATTGGTGTTTCCTGGATCAAATGTGTTTTTTAGATTGGTGTTTCCTGGATCAAATGTGTTTTTATATTGGTGTTTCCTGGAACAAAGTGTTTTTAGATTGGTGTTTCCTGATCAAATGTGTTTTTAGATTGGTGTTTCCTGGATCAAATGTTTTTTAATTTGGTGTTTCCTGGATCAAATGTGTTTTTAGATTGGTGTTTCCTGGATCAAATGTGTTTTTAGATTGGTGTTTCCTGGAACAAATGTGTTTTTAGATTGGTGTTTCCTGGAACAAATGTGTTTTTAGATTGGTGTTTTCCTGGAACAAATGTGTTTTTTAGATTGGTGTTTCCTGGTCAAATGTGTTTTTAGATTTGTGTTCCTGATCAAATGTGGTTTTTAGATTTGGTGTTTTCCTGTGTTTTTAGATTGGTGTTTCCTGATCAATGTGTTTATTTTAGATTTGGGGTTTCCTGGACAAATGTTTTAGATGGTGTTTCCTGGATCAAATGTGTTTTAAGATTGTGTTTCCGGAACAAATGTGTTTAATTTTAGATTGGGGTTTTCCTGGATCAAATGTGTTTTTAGTATTGGTGTTTCCTGGAATCAAAATGGGGATTTTGATATTGTGTTTTCCTGGAACAATGTTGTTTTTTAGATTGGATTTTCCTGGAACAAATGTGTTTTTAGATTGGTGTTTCCTGGATCAAATGTGTTTTTAGATTGGTGTTTCCTGGATCAAATGTGTTTTTAATTTGGTGTTTCCTGGATCAAATGTGTTTTTTAGATTGGTGTTTCCTGGATCAAATGTGTTTTTAGATTGGTGTTTCCTGGAACAAATGTGTTTTTAGATTGGTGTTTCCTGGAACAAATGTGTTTTTAGATTGGTGTTTCCTGGAACAAATGTGTTTTTAGATTGGTGTTTCCTGGATCAAATGTGTTTTTAGATTGGTGTTTCCTGGATCAAATGTGTTTTTATATTGGTGTTTCGTGTTTTTAGATTGGTGTTTCCTGGAACAAATGTGTTTTTAGATTGGTGTTTCCTGGAACAAATGTGTTTTTAGATTGGTGTTTCCTGGATCAAATGTGTTTTTAGATTGGTGTTTCCTGGATCAAATGTGTTTTTAATTTGGTGTTTCCTGGATCAAATGTGTTTTTAGATTGGTGTTTCCTGGATCAAATGTGTTTTTAGATTGGTGTTTCCTGGAACAAATGTGTTTTTAGATTGGTGTTTCCTGGAACAAATGTGTTTTTAGATTGGTGTTTCCTGGATCAAATGTGTTTTTAGATTGGTGTTTCCTGGATCAAATGTGTTTTTTAGATTGGTGTTTCCTGATCAAATATGTTTTCAGATTGGTGTTTCCTGGATCAAATGTGTTTTCAGATTGGTGTTTCCTGGATCAAATGTGTTTTTAGATTGGTGTTTCCTGGATCAAATATGTTTTTAGATTGGTGTTTCCTGGATCAAATGTGTTTTTAGATTGGTGTCTCATTGACATTTACCCACAAACTCTATTTATTCATACTAAATTGTTTTGAGGAACAATTAGTGTATTTACAAGGTCCACAGTATCCTACTAAGCATTGACCTGTATATATTTATATGATAAGTATAATTCATATTCCAATTGTTAGTCCTTAGATTGCCTGTAAGAGAAAAAAATATCAACTGCACATGTCCTTCACCCGTTTCCCCCAATCCAGCCTGTAGTCTTGATGGCAACCACTACTCTATGATGGCCTAAATGACCCTCCATACTTCTTAAGAACTGCCCCAGCTGAACTGTCTTGACAGCAGGGACTTAAATCATGCAATTCTTGGATTATTAACTTTTCCAGATGTGTTTTTATGAAAATATGGCAACTTTGATAGCCTTTTTTTAGTTCAAGTAGGGGTGGCTTCTAACCTACCAGAAATTAACATAAACGATCAGGTCCAGGAAATAGTTGATATTTTCTATCCAATTTCTTACAACAATGTTGTGTTGGACGTAACAACTTTGACATAATGAAGAGACACCTGACTATTGTTGACGACATGTATGCTGACTTTAAGATGTCATTTTGTTCTTTCTGTTGTTAGGTAGCTGTCTCATTGGTGTTTATCCCACTGCTTACTATTAAGATTTTCTCCTACTGATTGAGGACAGATTGACCCTCCTGCAGTTATTTATAAACCATTAAATGTTCATTGTGTCTTCACTTACCTGAATCCCTTTTATAACAGGTCTTGTGCAATGTTCCTGAGAAGAGTTCTAACCCAATAATGGCATATATAATAATTACAAAGATCACCAAAAGGGCTATATGAAGTAAAGGCACCATAGCTCTCACAATTGAATTTAAAACTACTTGTAAACCTGAAAAACAAGATAAAATATATGCAACAGTAGCATACACATAAACAAAAATAAAAATCTATCAGTAAATTCAAATATAAGTAAGTTTAAATGCTGAATAATCAAAATGAATGAACTGGATGAGAGTGGGGGCCAAAGGTTAAATCACCAGAATCAGGATGTTCAATCTGATAATATAATATTCCATAATGGCAGAACTTTTATTTGAATGACTTGAAGAGACATCATTATCATTCACTGGCAACATAGTAGTTTAAAACAAGAATGTGTCCCCAGTACACAGATGCCCCACTCACACTATCATTTTCTATGTTCATTGAACCTGTAAATTTGGGTCAATACTTTTATTTGGCATTAAAAATAGAAAAGTCTTATCATAAGGAACATGTGTACTAAATTTCAAACTGATTGGACTTCAACTTCATCAAAAACTACCTCAACCAAAAACTTTAACCTGAAGCGGACGAACCGACGTACGGACGAACGGACAGACAGACGTACAGACCAGAAAACATTAAATGCCCCTCTACTATCGTAGGTGGGGCATAAAAAGTTATAAACACATAGTTTTTTTCTTTCAGAACTTTGATGGACAACACTGTTAGATAATATTCAAAGTAAACATACATTTCTAAAGAACCTTGAAGGTCAATAGTCAAAGAGTTATAACACATGATAGTATTCAATCAATTCATCTTCATTAAAAAGCAATAGAGAAAAAATTTCCCGTATTATAGATGAATATAAAATGATGATCAATATGCAATTCACACCTGTATTATACCTGTAATTACTATCATTAAAATCAGGTATGTTATTTATATACCATGCCTGTAATTACTATCATTAAAATCAGGTATGTTATTTATATACCATGCCTGTAATTACTATCATTAAAATCAGGTATGTTATTTATATACCATACCTGTAATTACTATCAATTAAAATCAGGTATGTTTTTATTACCATGACTTGTAATTACTATCATTAAAATCAAGTATTATTTATATACACCTGTAAGTCAACTATCATTAAAATCATGTAGGTTATTTATATACCATTCCTGTAATTACTATCATTAAAATCAGGTATTATTTTATACTATCCAGTAATTACTAATCATTAAAATCAGTATGTTATTTATATACCATGCCTGTAATTACTATCATTAAAATCAGGTATGTTATTTATATACCATACCTGTAATTACTATCATTAAAATCAGGTATGTTATTTATATACCATGCCTGTAATTACTATCATTAAAATCAGGTATGTTATTTATATACCATACCTGTAATTACTATCATTAAAATCAGGTATGTTATTTATATACCATGCCTGTAATTACTATCATTAAAATCAGGTATGTTATTTATATACCATACCTGTAATTACTATCATTAAAATCAGGTATGTTATTTATATACCATGCCTGTAATTACTATCATTAAAATCAGGTATGTTATTTATATACCATACCTGTAATTACTATCATTAAAATCAGGTATGTTATTTATATACCATGCCTGTAATTACTATCATTAAAATCAGGTATGTTATTTATATACCATACCTGTAATTACTATCATTAAAATCAGGTATGTTATTTATATACCATGCCTGTAATTACTATCATTAAAATCAGGTATGTTATTTATATACCATGCCTGTAATTACTATCATTAAAATCAGGTATGTTATTTATATACCAACACCACAATAAATAGTTATTCCAAAAAACTGGATTAATGGTATAAATAAAAAAAAGCACAGGCTAAAAATAAAATCTGAAAATTCCAACAACATGCAATATAACTTTAATTTCTCTGGAATAATATGTGTATTGACACAGATGGGTGGATCTCTTTAATGTTCCTTTTTGTCACTTACTGTGAAGGAACTGTCATGTGGATTTCAGAAGTCAAAACCTGAAACTCACCAATTATTTTACAAATTAAAAACAATTTTGTCAAGTCAGTAAAAACTCAGAAATTATATAAAACCTAAATGAAAAAAAACAAACATTATAAACACAGCTGTTATGGTGGCCATCTTTGATAACTGAAGAGAACAGCACTTTGAAAGAAGTCTGCATATAGACAATACAAATTCTGATCGGCCAAGTCATTTTTCAATTTCTGATTGGTCAAGTAAATTTTATGAGAAGATTCAACAGTGAATCATTACAAATCGATGTAAAAGTTGGTCTCAAATGATTGTGGACCTTTAACATGTATAAACTAAATAATTAACCATTTGTTAGAAATTAAATTTTGCAGTGTTTAGCTTTATCTATAATAAATTTCAGAATTTTCCAGTTATACAGAACATCCTACACTTTCCAATTTTCTCACTGTTCATTTCAAATCAGTCATCTATAAAATGGTATTTGTTTAATTTAATGTCATGTAACTATATAAGCATATATTAAATGGTTGATTAGACCTTGCATTTTTTTTCTTCTTTGTTTTTCTTTAAGCTAGTACAATTCCTTTCCTGTACTTGGAAACCCTGTGATATCAATCTGTCAGTTATTATGTTGCTATATAAATCTATATATGCCACTGTACCAGACAACTGGGTGTCATATTCACTTTATTCCCACAATGCATTACATCTGTAAAAAGCCACACACGATAAAGTTCTACGTCCCTCATGGTCATATCAAGGTATTAATTTATTTGTCAGTCTTCGTCAAAACATGTCATGTGATCGATAAGAATTTATGAACAACTGTATTTGTAAACCCCAGTGGGACTGTATGAATATGATTATGTGTGGAGAATTTCAAAGTCAGTTACACATATTCTTAACACTGAATGCACCCTTTTTCATTGCTACGTCAATCATAATCAGAATATGTATAATGTAAGTATAATCCAAATCATTCAAATCTTTATTTGCACAATTTTTGCCAGCTAGGACTATAGGAAATATGTAAAGTTAGAAAAATGAGTCAAATGTGAGATGCATAGTTCAAATAGTATTTGATCACCAGAAAAAAAGGTCTGCAAATTTTTCTGTGATCAATTTAGGGTCATTTTTTTCAAATTAGAATTATTACAAGCATAAACAAGTTTTTGATTTCTAGGGAAATAGATAACATATCTTTAATTATTACTTGAAGAGCAAGAATTTTGAAGGCAAGGTCTCAAAATCTTTAAATGAGTATTTTATCTTATCCTTTCAGATAGAATTATTTCCTTTGACATCTACTGAAATGAACAGGTAAATTAAAATTATATAACTGATTTTTGAAACATGTGCACCTGCCGATAAATATTACTTTTCTTATTAAATGTCATGTGTCTCAAACTTCATGAAGATATATCATTTACTATCCTGGACCCTGGACTTGAACAGAAATGAAATTTAGACTTCATCTTTAACAGTAAAATCTGTGAAATATGTAAAAAGGCATCAACACAATTAAATATTCTAGAAGGAATGGTCAAATACTCCAACAGATAAGGCAGGTATTATTATCCTGAGTAAGTCCAAGATATCTACTGGTACTTTTCTGATTGTTATTAAGATTCTAAACTATAATGTTAGATCACAGAAAACAGTATTTCCCCTAAGGGAATGTTTAGGTTTTAATGTTTTCCCTTCTATAAGAAGCGAAATGAAATATTATGAAATTTTTATGTTTGAAAGAAACAGAGGTTTTTTTTTAATCAACTGTTATGATGCAGGTTATGTGTTGTGATGTAGGTTACACATTTATCATTTACTTTAATATCATGTTGTACTTTAGTAGAGAAAATAAAAATTTTTGCAGAAAAGGTCTTAATTTGTACTTTATCATCCAGTAAAATTGTTTATTGATTCAAAATTTAGAAAATAAAATAATGAACTGATAAAATATTGTGTTGTGATAGCTAAATCAGGACAATACACTTTTACAATACTGTATTTAAAAGGTTGTAGAACAGTTATTGATTGAGACTGGACATGAAACAGCAGACAGTCTAACGTAATTATTGTCTTACTTATTGTATTATAAATCATTTTACTTCTTTCCTTTAACTTTACAAGAAGCTCAATTTCCTTAGACAAACTTTCTTTTAAAAAGGAAATAATAAATTATTTGTTGAAAATTGAACTCCATAAAAACCATCAACAGAGTTATCTATGATGGGATATATCAACCTTACCTAAACACAGTGAAAAACATATGCAAACTAGAGGCTCCAAGGAGCTGGTATTGACCAATTATCTGGAATTTTCGTATAAACAACAAGAAAATATGTGTTGAATGGATATTTTTGGGCCAACTAATAATTTCATCCATCAATTATAGTTTTTCAGACAACAACTAATAACAAATAATTGTCATTTAAGGGCAATAACTCTTATAAAGATTGTCTTGCTATGATGAATTATTGGTAGATCATGATATATTTTACTTTTCTATTTTAGTTTCTCTCCATCACCTGTCAATATCATAGCCAAACACACATAGGATTATTAAAATTGTCATTTTAATTTTTTGTAAAAGTGGATAGACAATGATAGACAAGGGATTCAAGCTGATGAGACTAGCTGATACTCAGACCCTTGGACCAGGTAAGCTAAATAGTAAAACATTAAAAAGTAAATGCAAATTAAAAATACAAAAACATTTCTAACAATGAAACAAAAAGGTGACAACATGATGGACAACACCTACATGTACTTACTGGGAACACCAGAAACAAGTCTTAATGGTCGTAATACCCTGAATGCCCGCAAGGCCTTTACATCAAAGTTATTGAAGTTCAGTGTGGAGAAAACAGTGCTAATTATACTGCAAGAAAACCAGTCCACTCAATTAGTATAACATGCACACCACAATATATTTTATAAAACACATATGTTAGTCATTTATATTAGACTGAAATTAAATATGTATAGTACCAACATGCAAACCTGTGTTATTAATAAATCAAATTTTTACCCAGTATAATTCAGGTACTTTCCATATTCATGAAAAACATATTATTTGCTGCAGAAAGCGTGTCCAAGTTCTTTTAATTCCTATATTAAATGAAATATTTTTTTCACCAAAAAAATGTTCATAGATTTCCTAAAAGATATTTTCAGGAGTGAATTTTCAAGTAAAAAAAAGCTCTTTATTTAAGTTCTTCTTATATATCAATCAACACTCTTATAAGCAAATAACATTTTTTCCATGTTTGATCATCAAACTGTTTTAATCAATGCAGGATTATGACGCAAAACAAGCAGGTAAATAATTGTCCTGGCATGCCTACTTACTAGGTGCCCTTGATACCAAACGTAAAGGTCGTAACACCCTAAACGCTCGTAGGGCTTTCACGTCAAAACCCTTAAGGTCTAATTCTTTAAATACAAAACTAAAAATACTGAAATAAAAAACATTAATAATCAATAGCATATTTCTTTCAATGTTCAGTCAGATGCCAAACATTTTGTGGACACTACTTTTAATATACATGTATATGAATGTTTTGCTGGTAGAGGCATGTCACTCCTTTTATTCTGATTCTGACATTCACCTGTACAACATTAATGGCATGTGTTATAAAATTAGGTGAGGTGTAAACTATAGGCCTGCAGTCAGTACTGTAAATTCAGAAAGTTCTGTTGATAATGCTGAAAATGTGAGATGTATTGCAACACCAGCGAACACTTTATTGAAAAAAATGCTGTCAAAACCTGAAATGGAAGGTTTTATTTTTTGAAAATTCTACCTGATTTCAATTTTTTCGTTTATAAAATCGTCACAAACACTTCTGAATAGCACCACTATAACTTCTATCTGATTAAAATACAAATCCTGCGTCAATACTTTGGTTTTAGGATTCTAACATGTTTTGATTTGTGTTCTGAAGATAAATTCAGAGGGTTCCTTAGATCATTTGTGTTCTGAAAAACCTTTCGAATTCCATTGATAATTTGTTGAATGGTACAACCCTTTCAAAATTTGAATGCAATAATTAGACTTGTAGACATGATGTATCAAACAGAAAGTAAAATTGAGCTCTGTCAGATCCTTGTAGACAAATTGAATCAAACAGAAAGTAGAATTGAGCTCTGTCAGATCCTTGTAGACGTGATGAATCAAACAGAAAGTAGAATTGAGCTCTGTCAGATCCTTGTAGACGTGATGAATCAAACAGAAAGTAGAATTGAGCTCTGTCAGATCCTTGTAGACGTGATGAATCAAACAGAAAGTAGAATTGAGCTCTGTCAGATCCTTGTAGACGTGATGAATCAAACAGAAAGTAGAATTGAGCTCTGTAAACAAAGTATTGATAAAGGGTCTTCACTTCAACCTGATTCCACAAAATGTGATCTAGCTTTGATATCTACCAACTAAGGTGCTTTATATGAGTTATATACTGCTGTTTTGAGACACAAGATATTTTTTTTAGATTGCTGACCCTGAGAAACAATGCTTTAAATACAGGATATAAAACCATTGTGGTTCTTGTGATGATTGTCAACAAAAATCTAATTACACATATAAAACAAAAAAATATATAGGACTGAAATAATTGTATACAATATAGAGACAAAAACACATCCAGGGATTCATCTATATCTAACATTGTAGGAAACAAAAAGTACACATTACATTACGATTATCAACTCGTTCTGTGAAATAACATAAGGATACAGTAGGTGTAATGTCTTTTACATCAATATCTAGGTCCAGTAAAAGAATCCTCACTTATTTACCATTTTTTCTAAAGATTTTTAGGACACAAAACATCTTAATGACAACTTACTGACTACCCAGTAATCACATCGGTTTTAAATAAATGTATACACCCACAAATGGCAGTTTAAAAGAAGCCTAAAAAGTATTTTTTCAAAAATGAACAATTTTGTTACCAAAAATATGTGACATCTTCCATATGATGTGATGTTCTTCTTGAGAAGATGCCTAAATTCAACAATTATCTCTGCCTTTAAAGTCACATTTTGCATCCATTTCATTTGGTCAATTAATTGGTCATTTATCTAAAAGGCTTAGCAGTATGGGTGTTTAACTCAGTGTTGAAGGTTGTATGTTGTTGGTGAACTAAAATTGCTGAATTCTACATTATTTGTTCGTTGGTAGAGTGTTGTCTTAATGGTAATCACACCACATTTTATAAATATGGTGCAGGTTTTTATTGTCTGTTTTACAATATATATTTGATCTGCAAGGGGTATTAGAATTCATGTTTAAACATTAGGAAAGTTCTTTTGATTTATAAAAGAATTCCTTAAAAGATAGTTAGGATATTTAACACAGCAGAAGTATAACCTATATTTCCAGGTTTAGGTCTGATGACCTGTTGACCCTGCTTAGTGACAAATATGGCATAGACAAGACTAGATGACTTTATACTAGGTATACATTTTTTAGGATAAAGATGAAGAAGTACAATATGAATTAACTGGGCTAAAATGTGATATTGTCCTATATAAAAACTCAAATCTCAAATAAACAACTGTAAATAGGAGAGATTGTTCTGGCTAACCATGATGTGATGTTTCTTGATTACTGTCTGTATAAAGTATAAGACCAATGTCTACACCTACCCTGGTGATAATACAGTACAATATTACATAATTGTTACATAATTTCTACGTGATGTTTTTTTTGCTATTGGTTTTGTGGATCAATGCTCATTTTCAATAATATCATATGTAATAAGTGTATTGACTCAAAACTGAAACAATACAATTATTTTATGCATGGTTTTGTAAAATTTCAATAGACTATATCAATAGCATAAAATTTTATCATATTTACGTTCATTTAACAGCAATACAAAACAAAACACTGCAGAAAACCGAACATCTACTCTACAAAAACAACACTCTGCGTACAACATAATCTATATCATGAATTGAAGGTCTGATGTCTGGGATTCTATTGTATGGACACATATGACCTAATAAACTTACTAATTCTTTGACATTAAATGAATTGCAGCTTAAAAAGTTTTGTATAAAATTGAAAAAAAATTATTATCAAATATTGTGAAGTAAAGCCTATTGACGATTTGTCAGAACTGTCAGGTGACTATAAGTGAGTGCTATACTAGTGTATCAACAAACGTGTGTCCTATAGGCTATATGTGTAAGTCTATATAAACTCTAGGGAAATCCACTGACTCTTTACAACTGTTTCACAGCTTTTACACGACAATGATAAAAGCGCCAGGGAAGTCGACAAAATTACGATGACTTATGGCATGCTCAAATAATCATATATTGTACTCACATTATAACTACCGTGAAAAGACTAAGAAAATATAGTTTGGATTTAGTACTAATTTTATCAACATGAATAATAAATCCTTATATCACACACTGTTAAAACAGCAACCCTAATAATTTTGTCAACATTTTACGTTTTAACTTTCAACATAGAAGAATAATTTTGTTTAAAAAAACATGTATCTAAATGGGAAATTAAATTTTTCATGTTCAAGAGTCAACTTAAAAAACCATTGCAACAAATTTAAATATTAAATAAATAAAGTTCACACAAGAAAATAGATGATTTTGTTTAATTTGGGTTAACCATTATAGGGAAACGTTTTAAAAAAAATATGAAGATATACATAAGAGAATTTTCTGTTTTAACAGTATGTAATAAGTGACAATGCCAGGATTTAACGTAATGTTGCCATCTTCGCCTTGTGAACCTGAAGCATCAAAGTAAGTGCTAAAGCATTGCTATTTTTTACAGATAAAAGAAGGTCCAACTATTTTTTTTTTAAACAATAATTACAAAAACATTAAATAATAAGGCCATTTTATGAATGGCCACCATATTAAGCACAAGAATTTAAAAAAAAAAAAAATTCTTTAACTTATTTGTTCATGTATTTTATGAATTTTATGATACACTGTCATATGACTAAATGTTATATTTTGCTTTCAGATGATTGATTTTCATGTAAAAATGCATATACTGTGAATTCATTAGTACTCGTAGGGAATACATATATAATTGTTTGTACCGTGGATTCATTAGTACTCGTAGGAAATGCATATACTGTGAATTCATTAGTACTCGTAGGATGCTAATCTTTGTTGATTTCATGGGTTCTGATGGAACCACTAATTTAAATGTTCAACAAATTACAAGTTTTTCAAAGGAACGTATGCACACTTAACTAAAGCCACGAAATTAAATATTCACAAAAATGTAAGTATTCATCAATTCAATAAAATTGGTACCCACCAAAATAAATGATTCCACTGTTAGTGAACAACCCTTTAATACTAATCATTGCCTGCTTATTACAGAATTCAAATAATTATATGATTGGATAAGGCAAGAATAAATACAGAGTTAATAATACAAAGAATTCACAAAACATTTTATATAGTTTGTATCTTTAGATGAAAAAAGTTAGAAAAAAGATTTGTTAGAAATGTTGACAAGACATACAATTAATTGTCCACAAGAAAGCTTCACATTATTGTATGCAAAAGTGGCAGAAGCGTAACAAATAAACATTTATTGTCAGATTATCTCCCTTGGCAGAAGCGTAACAAATAAACATTTATTGTCAGATACTCCCTTACTTACCCTATAACTACAATAATAAAATCTAGAATGTTCCAGCCATTCCGTAGGTATGCACCAGAATGTAATGCAAAACCATATGCTATTATCTTCATTATGGCTTCTAATGTGAATATTACAAGGAAAATATATTCTACGTGCTCCTGAAATTATAAAGAAAAATATAATTAAAAATAATAAAACAAATAAAACAAAAATATGTGTCCACCAAAGACACACGTCCAGCTCACAGCTGGTAAAGTTTCACATTTTCATGTTTTGGGACATGTTTTTTGGACATAATTCCCCAATTCAGTATATATATATATATATATTAACCATATTACTTTTAAAACTATTTATGTTTCAGGATATGAGGTTGGCGCCTGTTAAAACATTTGAATACGCTGCATTTGTTTTATCTGTCCTGTCCTAAGTCAGGAACCTGTTGTTCAGTGGTGGTTGTTTGTTGATGTGGTTCATAAGTGGTTTTCTTTTCTAATTTTTTTATATAGAGTGACTACTAATACTAGCCATTTTGGGGCCCTTTATAGCTCGCCCTTAGGCTCTGTGTTGAAGGCTGTACATAGACCTATAATGGTTAACTTTTTTGAAAATTGTGACATGGATTGAGAGTTGTATCATTGGCACTCATACCACATCTTCCTATATCTATGTACACTAAGTTTCAAGTTAATGTGACCCCAAACTACCTTCAATCAAAATGTTGACCCATTTCATTTCCAAGTTCTGTGAACTGTGAAATAAGGGACAAATCAAATTTGTTTTCCTTTATGTTTTGAATATAAATGAAGCAGTTAGTTCTTTTTGAAATGTTTTACATCTATAGCTTATTAACCAGTATTGGTTTTGCTCAATGAGAAGGATATAAGGTGACCTGTATAACCAATATTCAAACAGTAATTTACACAAAGATGTCAATAAATGCATGTAAATACACAAAGATATAAATGTATATATAAAATGCTTCTGATTTGATATCCTGCATTTATAATGTTAAAATCACCAATAAATAATGTCAAAGTTTGAAATAATTATTAAATTATAATCCTAAATATTGATATCTGTGGTTGGTTATATACAGACTGAATATCATCTATTTTGTGGTGAAGTGGCTGTCTACAGCATCATTGAAGTTTGATGAGGAGGAGATAATATAATTGTCACATATCATTCAATTTACATCTTAGAGAGACCTATATTGGTATACTGAACAGCAATCAAGGGGGTCCACACAGGGATTTTAGTAAGAAAGTCTGAACATTGTAACCAGCATGTGAAATATTTCTCTATCAACAACTCTGACATCAGTGATGTTCTCTAATAAAACATGTCACATCCAAAAAATAACAGAACCTTTTTCTTGTGGGCATATTTTACGTTAAGCCTAGTTATTTTATTAGCTAATGAGATCCATGATGTCCCTATCGAGTACAACCAAACCTTTATCTGGATGTAAGCCATAACACAATAATCACAGTAATATATTGATACACTTTTATAATCAGTTACTATGGAAACCAAGTAACAAAATAATTTCAGTTTTTCCATTCATAAGATCATCTGCTGTGTCTGTTTAAGCAGACTGTGTGTGCATTGATGTTAAAAATCTCTACAGTCAATTTTCAATTATTTAGCAGTTTCTTTTTTGATAGAATAAGAATTCTATGATGTTTATGTTAAGTTGGAATATTATATTGTTTCATTGGAGATTGGCTATCAGAAGATAGAAATGAATTAATTTATTTCAAAGTATACAATAATGATGTTTTCATTACCCTCAAAATTCATCCTATTTTATCACATACCATATATTATTAAGGAGAACATATACAAGCATTACTATGATAATCATGTTTAATTATTGTTCTTATTACCACATGACCAAGTAGTGTATTTTTTATAGGATGTCAACATACAACCATACCTTTGTTTGAATTTGTGTGCTTCCTGGCCAAGAATCGACATATACATAATTGTGGACTTATATACCAGTAGTATCATTATTTTTATCCCTTTGAGGCAAAACAAGTAGAATTGTCAATGAGACAGCAACGAAAGTACAACAATAACCAAAAGACACACGTCTATAAAAGTTGTTTAAAATTGAAGAGAAACATACAAAGATCCACCCTCTACACCTTTCTTATGATTAAGACATATTACAACTAATGTTCCCTTTACCAATTAAGAAAGATTGATTGTAAGAAGGAACATACTAAAGTGAAAATCTTCCAAACACTATAATGAAAAGTTTTATAGCTTTTGAGGAACATACTAAAGGTTGAGACCATGTTCCCAAACACACATAATGAAAGTGATAGCTTAGAGGAACATACTAAAGGTTGAAGACCATGTTCCCAAACATTATAATGAAAGGTTGTTAGCCTAAGAAAATATAAAGGTTAAGAACTGTTCCTTTACACAATTAAGAAAGTTTGATAGCTAAGAAAATATAAGTTGAAGAACTTTCCCTTTAACAATTAAGAAAGTTTGATAGCTAAGGAACATACTAAGGTTTGAAGAACAGTTCCTAACCAATTAAAAGTTTGATAGCATAGGAAATATAAAGGTTGGAACATTTCTACAAATTAAGTAAGGTTGATAGCTAAGGAACATAAAAGTTGAAGAAAATTGTTCCTTACACAATTAAAAAAATGTTGATAGTCAGGAACCTACTAAGGGTTTTTAAGAAAAATGTTCCCCAAACACTATAGTGAAAGTTTGATAGCTAAGGAACATACTAAGTTGAAGAACATGTTCCCAAAAAACTATTTAATAAAAGGTTGATAGCTCAGGAACATACTTAACATTGAAGAACATTGTTCCTTATCACAATTAAGTAAGATTGATAGCTAAGGAACATACTAACATTGAAGAACATGTTCTCCTACACAATTAAGTAAAGTTGATACCTAAGGAACATACTTAACATTGAAAGAACATGTTTCCTTTACACAATTAAGTAAGGTTGAAGCTAAGGAACATACTTAACATTGAAGAACATGTTTCCTTACACAATTAAGAAACGTTGATAGCTAAGGAACATACTTAACATTGAAGAACATGTTTCCCTTACACAATTAAGTAAGGTTGATAGCTAAGGAACATACTTAACATTGAAGAACATGTTCCTTACACAATTAAGAAGTTGATACTAAGGAACATACTTAACATTGAAGAACATGTTACCTTACACAATTAAGTAACGTTGATAGCTAAGGAACATACTTAACATTGAAGAACATGTTTCCTTACACAATTAAGAAACGTTGATACCTAAGGAACATACTAAAGGTTGAAGAACATGTTCCCCAAACACTATAGTGAAAGTTTGATAGCTAAGGAACAAACTGAGGTTAAAGAACATGTTCCCCTTACACAATGATGAGAAAGGTTTGATATATATATATATATATGCTAGATAACCTTTGTAGGTACTTTGGGTTTAAAAAATCTGTATAATTGCATAGAAAGCAATCAATATTGCTGCCTTATCCTGATGTTCAGTTTTAATGATTGCAGCCATGTTGGTTGTCTGAATTAAAGGAGAAGGATTGCATTCTTAGCCATTTGTCTCTAAATTTTGTTTAGACCTTTTAAATTTATCAATAAATAAGATTATAAAAAGCAATAAAGCTAAAGTTAATCTGCATTTGATTACTGACAAGCCTACCAATCAGAGAGGATTGACGGATATTCTACATTGGAACAGAATCCGATTTGTCTTTAATATTCACAGGAATATTGCAATATGTTTTTATGACTGATGATATAAGCCTGAGTTGACGAGCTACATCAGTAGATTTAGACATGCTGTTAAGTTTATGATGTAGTAAATCTTACATAAACCGTATTGACACATTACTAATCATACTGTTTACCATTTAAAGGAAAAGTCACAAAAGTACACAATTAACAACAAATTTGAAATGTCAGTTTTAAAATAATCGTAGGAAACCAATTCAGTGCTGCTTAAATAAAAAAACGTTTGGATGTGACCCCAGGGAATTATTGATAGACTAGATAATAAGTGTGAGCCTAACACAGCACTGAAACCAATCGTCAACTGTAAACAAAAGGTGCTGTCATGTAAAGGTCACATAAAGGTCAATAAGACAAATATTCATAATCATTAAGATAAATAAGGATGAAGGATGAATAACAAACAAGTTCTTGGTGATCAAGATCCAGACAAACATCCAGAGGAAGGTGGAATAACTACAACAGAGAGATCAGAATAACTCCAGATGGAGATGAATAACTCCAGATGGAGATGAATAACTCCTGGGGAGGGTTGCTTACACCCCAAAATCTATTAAGATGCAGACAAACATCGTAACTCCAGAGGAAGGTGGAATAACTACAGCAGAGAGATCAGAATAAACTACAGCAGAGAGATCGTAGTAACTCCAGGTGGAGATGAATAATTCCTGGGGAGGGTTGCTTATACCCCAAAATCTATAAAGGCGCAGACAAAGATCATAACTCCAAAGGAGGGATGAATACTTCAAAATCAAGTTCAGGCCAACCTCATAAGGAGTCTTCCATTTCTAGCTCTGACTCCTAAATTCTGTGTGCTCAAAGGAGAATCTGAGCAACTACAGATTTTCAGTCTTTGGCTTGACCAGGCCAGGGATTGACCCAAACTCTGGAGGGGCATGTCCCTTAACACTACTACTGAGGTGGTTGTAATTCTTCTATGGTCTAACATATCTATCTCATATAATTATTTTATGTAAGAAACAGATTGTTTTGCCAGTAGTAATCTTTTCTTCCTATTTTTCATCCTCACATATGATATTATTATGGGATTGATGAATCAAACTCTCCTTATAAGAAGCTGATGGCAGATCATTTTAGAATTCTTTCCAAATAACTGAGGATTAATTGAGCTACCCCGATTAATCATAAAACATTGGCAATCCAAGAGTTGATTATTGATCATAGCATTACATAATTAATATAACTGATAATAATGTCATGGATAGAGTTAAAGTAAACTCTATTAATAGTACCTCCTACAACAAAATAAGCATGAACACATTTAATGTAAAATATCACAGGAAATATTAAACTCAAAGGTAATAATTCTTACTTAGTTTAAAATAGTTGCCACTATTAAGTGAGAATTGTTACTTTACAGACACTGCATTAATCTGTGGAACAAGACTGATTGCTTGTGTTTTACACCAATTTTTTGCATGTCTGGCTATAACGGCAGCCAGTTTTTATTGGTGGAAAAAGCCAAAGAGCCTGCAGAGAAATGAAGTTTGGTTGGGGCAGCCAGTTTTTATTGGTTGGAGAAAGCCAAAGAGCCTGCAGAGAAATGAAGTTTGATTGGCAGCCAGTTTTTATTGGTGGGGAAAGCCAAAGAGCCTGCAGAGAAATGAAGTTTGGTTGGGGCAGCCAGTTTTTTATTGGTTGGAGAAAGCCAAAGAGCCTGCAGAGAAATGAAGTTTGATTGGGGCAGCCAGTTTTTATTGGTTGGAGAAAGCCAAAGAGCCTGCAGAGAAATGAAGTTTGGTTGGGAAAAACGGCAATCCAAGTAAATAAAAATAAAAGTTGAGTATGTGGCTATGCCTTACAAGAGCAGGAATTCATCAAACTCACAACCTCAATGTTGAGAGAAATTTATAAGCACGAATAAGTTTTACATACATAATTTCAAATAAGCCTCAATCTTGGTAGAGTTAAATTCTATTCAAACTTATAGTTTTTAAACTACCAGCAACATCGTTCATTTATTCATCATTGAAGACCTCCAAAACAACATGCATGTACAATTGTATGAAAGTCTGTGAAAAAAATGTATTTCTAAAACCTAAGTCTGAGGTTAAAATGTTTTTTATAGTGACTTAAAACATTGATTTAGTCAGAAAAGAACTAGAACATCTTAAAGTCACTGCTAATTAAGTGGAAATACAATCAAGAACCTATTTAATGGAATCATGATCAAAACAATTAAATTAAAGTCTTCAATCTGATTGAAAACTGTGAGAGTGAGACTAACCAAAGGAAACAATTACAGTCAAACTAGACAGAAAATAATTCTTTTTTTCCTGAAGAGTAAATAACTTTGCTCTGCAATTACAGCAAATAATCTCTTCCAGTATTGATTTTAGAGCTAAGAAGGAAAACATAAATTTCACACAAGCCATCAATTGGATTCGGACTTTAACCTATTGGTGTCTTTTCTTGTCCTGTTGATTTAATTGTGGTGAATATGGTCATTGTAGGCATTTATCTTAAATGTAATTAAGGTTTCTTTGGAGGGGTTTATATAATAATAACTAATGAAGATGCCATCAATAACTGTGTTATGGTGTTGTTTAACAAACTTAATGTGTATAAACACACAAAAGGCCATTAAAAATAATACAGAAATATAATTGATTATAAAAATGTCATTTTAAACATATAACTGAGTTTTTTCTTTATAATCTAATCTAAAAAAACAAAATTATACAGAATTTAAACTTTTATATGTTTAACTGCCTTTAAGGTAGCACAATACAAAGATTTTTCATCCCCAATCAGACGATCAGGTCAAACTGTGTTGTGCAAGAATCTATAAAATATTTTGGGATGCTATGAATAACAAAGAAGCTAAATTCATTCAAGTATGGACATCACAATATGGCAACTAATTACATAACAATTAATCATGTAATAATTATGTCATAATAAAATTATCACAATTTGAAAGATTAATCCTTCTTCTTTCTTTTGGTACGATACCTCATTTATAAAATTTAAAGAAAGATGAGTGGAATTACATCAGTTTAAAGTTGTCTGATTTGGAGTGAAAAAATCTTTGTATTGTGCTACCTTAAGAACCAGAAAAACTTCTCTTTCAAAAAGGCAAAACCTGTTTTCAAAACAAAATTAATCAAAATTTCTTTTTAAACAGGTTTAATAAAATGTGAGCAAAAATTAAATAAATAATAACCAAGGTCCATCTTTCTCTTGGTTTGTTTTATAAAAAGTTAATCTATTTTGTGTATTGCATGTTTTCTGCCAAACCAACCACATATGGCTTAATAACCAGATAACCAGATAACAGACAAGGGAAGACACAAGGCCTATGGACCCTTAGGATTACTGATAAAGATAACAGACAAGGGAAGACAACAGGCCCATAGACCCTTAGGATTTCTGATACAGATAACAGACAAGGGAAGACACCAGGCCTATAGACCCTTAAGATTTCTGATACAGATAACAGACAAGGGAAGACACCAGGCCTATAGACCCTTAGGATTTCTGATACAGATAACAGACGAGGGAACACACCAGGCCTATAGACCATTAAGATTTTCTGATACAGATAACAGACGAGGGAAGACACCAGGCCTATAGACCCTTAAGATTTCTTATACAGATAACAGACAAGGGAAGACACCAGGCCTACAGACCCTTAGGATTTCTGATACAGATAACAGACGAGGGAAGACACCAGGCCTATAGACCCTTAAGATTTTCTGATACAGATAACAGACGAGGGAAGACACCAGGCCTATAGACCCTTAAGATTTTCTGATACAGATAACAGACAAGGGAAGACACCAGGCCTATAGACCATTAGGATTTCTGATACAGACAACAGACAAGGGAAGACGTCAGGTCTATAGACCCTTAGGATTTCTGATACAGATAACTGACAAGGGAAGACACCAGGCCTATAGACCCTTAGGATTTCTATACAGATAACAGATGAGGGAAGACTCCAGGCCTATAGACCCTTAGGATTTCTGATACAGATAACAGATGAGGGAAGACTCCAGGCCTATAGACCCTTAGGATTTCTGATACAGATGACAGACGAGGGAAGACACCAGGCCTATAGACCCTTAGGATTTCTGATACAGATAACAGACAAGGGAAGACACCAGGCCTATAGACCATTAGGATTTCTGATACAGATAACAGACAAGGGAAGACACCAGGCCTATAGACCCTTAAGATTTCTGATACAGACAAGGGAAGACACCAGGCCTATAGACCCTTAGGATTTCTGATACAGACAAGGGAAGACACCAGGCCTATAGACCCTTAGGATTTCTGATACAGATAACAGACAAGGGAAGACACCAGGCCTATAGACCATTAGGATTTCTGATACAGATAACAGACAAGGGAAGACACCAGGCCTATAGACCCTTAAGATTTCTGATACAGACAAGGGAAGACACCAGGCCTATAGACCCTTAGGATTTCTGATACAGACAAGGGAAGACACCAGGCCTATAGACCCTTAGGATTTCTGATACAGACAAGGGAAGACACCAGGTCTATAGACCCTTAGGATTTCTGATACAGACAAGGGAAGACACCAGGTCTATAGACCCTTAGGATTTCTGATACAGACAAGGGAAGACACCAGGTCTATAGACCCTTAAGATTTCTGATACAGACAAGGGAAGACACCAGGTCTATAGACCCTTAGGATTTCTGATACAGACAACAGACAAGGGAAGACACCAGGCCTATTTGTCCGCCATTACTGGACATCACACAGGCTCCCATAAAATTTTGATGCCATAATACAAAATATCTGACGCCACATTGGAAAAGTGATTGATGTATGACATCAATAGTTCAAGCGGGACAGATTCTCGGGTCAGCCGGGAATAGTGATAAGGTTTATTCAGTCTGGGTAGATATGTAGAGGTGCACACATGCTGAAAACAAATTAGTCCATTTATAAACTAAAGACCAATATAAAAGTGATACATGTATAGCACTCTACTGTTTGTGATTGGACTCCCCATAATATCAATACAAGACAATAATGTCTAGAATAGTTGACATCCTTTAAGATGACATTAATCATGCTTAATCATTAACTTATATGCTAGTCTAATATTATGAGCAGGTTGTATAAGAGGAGTTTGAGCAAATATTTGTTGGCTGTAGTGTGGGTACAGTGATGTGTCTCCCTCCAGAATATTGCTTTTAAAAAGTATAAAAAAAAATATGTGGTATGATTGCCAATTAGTAAAATCTCCACCAGACACCAAAAAGTCACTGTATGGCCTTCAAAAGCTATCATGTTAAGAATCTGATCACACTGTCTGTACCAAACATAGTCAACTTCTATAACATCATTGCTACTAATATAAAGAAGCTTTATAATGACGGATAAAAGACAAATTCACAAGTGTGGCAGTATAATCATATTCACTGATTCTTTATCAAAATAAGATGTTGCCTCCCCCTCACAGACCCAGCCCCCAGCTACTCAAAAGATAGAACAAATTAGCAAGGGACATGCAATGAAGGCACATCCCCCTCACAGACCCCCAGCTACTCAAAAGGATGGCACAAATTAGCAAGGGACACGCAATGAAGGCACAGACCCCTCACAGACCCCCTGCTACTCAAAAAGATAGCACAAATTAGCAAGGGACATGCAATGAAGGCACATCCCCCTCACAGACACCCAGCTACTCAAAAAGATAGAACAAATTAGCAAGGGACATGCAATGAAGGCACATCCCCCTCACAGACCCCCAGCTACTCAAAAAGATAGAACAAATTAGCAAGGGACACGCAATGAAGGCACAGACGCCTCACAGACCCCCCAACTACTCAAAAAGATAGAACAAATTAGCAAGGGACATGCAATGAAGGCACACCCCACCACAGACCCCCAGCTACTGAAAACGATAGAACAAATTAGCAAGGGACATGCAATGAAGGCACATCCCCCTCACAGACCCCCAGCTACTCAAAACATAGAACAAATTAGCAAGGGACATGCAATGAAGGCACAGACCCCTCACAGACCCCCTGCTACTCAAAAAGATAGAAAAAAATACGCAAGGGACATGCAATGAAGGCACAGACCCCTCACAGACCCCCAGCTACTCAAAAAGATAGAACAAATTAGCAAGGGACATGCAATGAAGGCACATCCCCCTCACAGACCCCCAGCTACTCAAAACAATAGAACAAATTAGCAAGGGACATGCAATGAAGGCACATCTGCTTCCAATGTTGTACCATACATCTTCTATGTGCCAAGGTAAATAGTCAAACAATGGATAATTATTAAGTCATGTCTCTACTGCTAAGATCGGAACATACAATAATTGTCTAATACACAAATTATTACTTTTATTCCTACATATACATGGCTTCTAGTTACAAGTTTAAGAGATTCTACCTGTTCATCAAAATTATGCCTGGTTAAAATCACATCCCCCCTTTTCTTACAATAAAATAGGATACATTTGGTATTTCTTGGCAACATCAGCTCCAAACCAAGATGTACTTACGTAATGAAACTATGACCTATAAACAAGAAATCCTAAATATTTTATGAACACACCTCCCAGAAGTGTGGTATCTAAGAAAAAGACAATGAAAAAAAGTCCAAACAATCAAAACTAAACTTTTACCAAGTTCAGGTCAAGGTCAGATAAATACTGCCAGACAGACATGTATGCCTCGCAGTTCTTCTGTACACCAAAGAAAATTTACCTTTTGCTTATATTATCAAAGCAACATTACAAACTTAACCATGAAAGCATAACACTGACTTTTGAAGCATTAAAAGGAAGTCAAGTTTAGCATGTTCAGACAAAACAGCCAAACAGAATTCTAATGCAACAACGTTTGTAACGTTCATTTTGATTGGATAACGTCACTTATCTACATGTCAATTGATGCTATGGAACGTACGTGCAAGCGCAGACGGCATATGACAGTTTTTAAATACATGTTTTGACGTTGTTTTCTGTCAGTTTCATTAAATGGAGATAACAATATTGTATTTAAGCTCTGACGGCATCAATTGGGGATTTGATGGTCGCAAATACCTGTTTACTGTCTCCGCTAACCCGTTGCCAGTAAAATGAATTTGCGACCATCAAATCCCCAATTGATGCCGTCGGAGCTTAAAATACAATACAGTTATCTCCTAATTGTACACCTTGCTATCTTAACTTCTCCTAATTGTACACCTTGCTATCTTAACTTCACCAAAAATAGTTAACCTATATAACAGGCTATTATTTGAACTTGGAATTATTTTTAATTATGGAATTTGCTTGTTTTCTTGTTATTGAAATTTTTAATAAATTCCATGTGTATTCTGTACTGAAATGTTCTGTGCTGTGCACAACACTTTCTATTACAAAGAAAATAGTATATTTTCAATAGAATGTACTGTGCCGCGCACAACACTATCTAACGAAAATACATTTTATGGAAAGTGTTATTAACCACTCAAAAGATTATAATACCAAATAAACATGAAATTTATTAAAAATTTTAAACACAAGAAATTATGCAAATTCCATAATTAAAAATAATTCCAAGTTCAAATAATAGCCTGTTATATATAGCTTTTGCTAATAGTATCTGAGAAAAAGACCTTGAAAACATAATATTGACCAATGAAATGAGGTCAAGGTCTAGTGGAAATGTAATGATCCTATAATACCAAATATACATAGTTATCCGATTTAACTCATAATAAGTCAGAATGTTCTCATGACAAAACAGTGCCAGAACCATGAAAAATTAGGTCAAGGACAATCAGGATAGGTGACCGACAGAAAATTTACCCAATTAAGACCCCATCTGTGTTGCAATTTGAGTCTTCCATCCTAGAAGGGATAAGACAAACAATTAATTTGCTTCTGAAGGGATATATGGAAAGGTAAATGGTTTCTATTGAAATTTAGTAAAGAATAAAAACATTTGATTTAATAAAAGATTTAGTTTAAAAAATATTGTGCTGAAAAAAACCACTAACATACTCTAAGAAAAGATGAATGGTCTGTGCCTAGGCTTATCAAAAATGGTTTCTGGGCACACAAGTAGAAAAATATGAGACAAAATAAAACCATTATCCTCCTCAATATGGCTGACTTTCTCTATCATGTAGCTATGTTACTCCTTCATTAAACAAGATGTCTTCACTACAAACCACCTGCGTCTTTATTCATTATAAAATGTTGCCAGGGATTTAGACGTATTGATCTGACTAAACTGTCATTAGCTATAAGTAAATAAAGAAAGACACAAAAGATTTCTAACATGGCATGACATAGAGAGAGAAAGCAATACGTCTTTCAAATGTCTATCATTTGTAGTTTATTAGCTCCATACCAATGTTCTATTCTCATCACAATGGAAACAGTCCTGAAGGTTCTTACTTTGTGCTATTATTATAGGGAGGAAAAGGAGTCTCTTTCTTTATATATCTAGATAACATCTTAATTAAAAAATGTGGTATGAGTGTCAATAATATTAACCAGAGATCAGACTAGCTCATGGTAAAGACTTCTACAATGAGCAATTTTATACTCTTTAGTTTCAATGATACAACTTTCTACCAGAGATTTAGTATGAGTGTCAATAAAGACAACTATTAACTAGAGACCCTCATTGGTAGACAGTGTAACAAAAAGTGTGTGAGACCCTCATTGGTACACTGTGTAACAAAAGTGTGTGAGTCCCTCATTGGTAGACAGTGTAACAAAAAGTGTGTTAGACCCTCATTGGTAGACAGTGTAACAAAAAGTGTGTTAGACCCTCATTGGTACACTGTGTAACAAAAAGTGTGTTAGACCCTCATTGGTAGACTGTGTAACAAAAAGTGTGCGAGACCCTTATTGGTAGACAGTGTAACAAAACATGTGTGAGACCCTCATTGAAATTCAATGTTGTTAAACTCCTCAAAGCAGTTAAAAGTAACCAAATTTTTGGAAGAAAACTTTTATTATAGAATTACCATTCTACAACACTTTAATTTGTATATTATCTTTTGATATGTTTCCAAGGTCATTGAGATGACTTTCATATGTTGAGATTTCAAGACTGTAATTGTCCCAGACATATTGTACCAGCACTTTTAAACTGAATAATAATTGATATTTAGAAGTCTATGAAGCATTGAATAGGGTATCAATCGTATACAACTGTTTATTGACTGGAGATGGATTTTCTTACAAAACTTGACGAGGGATTCCCCAATATTCAATATGTATTCACACACAAAGATCATTAGATACAGGTTAAAACAGAATAAACTAGCTAGTGGAAGGATATTCTTTAAAATAATTTATTGTAAACTTAGTAAATGAGCTGTTAACAAATCGATTTAAAGTTCAAAGAAGAACAAATTGAAATTAAATTTTAAATTGAGTAGCATAATACAAGAGACTGACAAAATGACAGCAAACCAGGTACATTTATTAGTGCCATTGTTAAAGGAACAAGGGCCACGTACAACCACTGGACAACAGAAGAGAAAATCATTAAAACAAAGTTTGGGTCAATGTAAAAAATAAGAAAAGAATTCATTACACATAATTAACATAAAAAGCCATTTTCATATCAATCAAAGACCATTTCTAATTAACAAGACAAAAGTGAAAAGTGCCATTATATCAATTATATAATAATCACCTTTATTTTGTCATCAGAAACAACATGTCAGATACTGAAAAGCCTTGGTTGAACATTTCCCAAGTTTGTCATCAGACACAACATGTCAGATACTGAAAAGCCTTGGTTGAACATTTCCCAAGTTTAAATTTGTCATCAGACACAACATGTCAGATACTGAAAAGCCTTGGTTGAACATTTCCCAAGTTTGTCATCAGACACAACATGTCAGATACTGAAAAGCCTTGGTTGAACATTTCCGAAGTTTGTCATCAGACACAACATGTCAGATACTGAAAAGCCTTGGTTGAACATATCCCAAGTTTGTCATCAGACACAACATGTCAGATACTGAAAAGCCTTGGTTGAACATTTCCCAAGTTTGTCATCAGACACAACATGTCAGATACTGAAAAGCCTTGGTTGAACATTTCCCAAGTTTAAATTTGTCATCAGACACAACATGTCAGATACTGAAAAGCCTTGGTTGAACATTTCCCAAGTTGCACAGTTGCATAGAAATGACATAAATATGTACATAGCCAGATCCCAACCAAGCAAGGACAATAACTCCAGAATAGCAAAAAGGAAAATCCTCAATATCCAACAATAATTGGTATTTCTAGAATTAAGGACATCTCTTAAAATTGAGAATGAAAATAGGAGACAACAACCCGACCATAGAGCAGACAACAGCAGAATATCACCAACCGGTCTTCAATGCAACAAGAAATTCCCGCACCTGTACTATTGTGCCATTAACATCTTAACATATATGCACAATATATTCTAATATGTATGGTCATATATCAGCAGACAAAGTATCCCAAGATAAAAGTAAAATTAACTGACAATAAAAGTCGACTCTTAAACTGAGAGGAATTTTTCCTTAAAATATGAATAACAAGCTAACGAAGGATGTCAAATTTATCAAAAAAAATTGGATGTGAATTTAAGCAAGTATGCTAATTTACCCTCATGTTATAAAAATCTCAGTAAATGGAATCTACTTGTAAGCATGTTATTTTAACTAACTGCAGGATAAAATTGAATCTTGTTCATACTATGACACTTACATCAATGGTTTATAATTTTGATATAGATTGATTACGTCAGCTAATTCTGTCCATCAAACAAGAGATCAATGACTTCTAATCAATAATTAACAGAATGTATCAATCACTCCTAATAAACACTGACCATTTCAAATATCCCTTGTGTATGGATGGTTATCACAGGACTATTGTCACAAACAATGACAATAATGGCTTAATTAGATGACCATTGACAATAACCATTGGTAAAGGCAAGACATTACTCTACAAAATATGGTAAAAATATAAACAGGGGAATAGATATTATTTATGGTTAAAATACAAACAGGGGAATAGATATTATTTGTAAGACCACCAGTGCAGCTTTCTCACTGTATGTTTCACTTGACAATGAATGACCTTGGCAAGGAGGGACCACAAAACAGCAGGATAGGTTACTAGATGAAACCCTGCAAAAGAAGTAGGAATAAAAACACAGGATCTTGAAGTGTTATCAAGTAGTAACAGATCTATCTATCTATATATATATAGAGTATGAAGAGTCCACAGAAACAGTTGTGTGATCTGATGCCAAGACCCATAGAACAAAATACATAATAAATCAATATAAACCTCGGAATATAACAGACTACAATTGGTCATTTTTTAATGTGGTTTAAACATCAGTTAAAACTTGTCTGGACAGATGATAATTAAATGTGACATTTTACATGTCATCAATTTCAAAAGCACATGTAAGATGACCTTTGAAGATTACTGATGGACAACTAAAGTTCATATTTATATTGGCTGAACTGTGAAAATTCAACTTATGTAAAAAATATATTAGACCTGAAGGACAAAACAAAAATAATCTGACATTATTACTTGTAAAACATTAGACATAGGATACTCAATAAGTACAGTCCTAGCAAAAACTCACAAATGTGTAACTTAAAAGAGTACAGTCCTAGCAAAAACTCACAAATGTGTAACTTAAAAGAGTACAGTCCTAGCAAAAACTCACAAATGTGTAACTTAAAAGAGTATGTTTAATACAGTCATAGCAAAAACTCACAAATGTGTAACTTAAAAGAGTACAGTCCTGGCAAAAACTCACAAATGTGTAACTTAAAAGAGTACAGTCCTAGCAAAAACTCACAAATGTGTAAATTAAAAGAGTATGTTTAATACAGTCATAGCAAAAACTCACAAATGTGTAACTTAAAAGAGTACAGTCCTGGCAAAAACTCACAAATGTGTAACTTAAAAGAGTACAGTCCTAGCAAAAACTCACAAATGTGTAACTTAAAAGAGTACAGTCCTAGCAAAAACTCACAAATGTGTAACTTAAAAGAGTAGTCATAGAAATTTTTTACACATGATAAGCTGAATAATTACAGATGTTTTTCAAAAACGTTTTAATGGGACATAAAAAAAACATATGTGGTACTCGTTGAGTAATCCTAGTAACTCCTAAACATGTATTATAAAGAGTATAGTAAAGGGGCCTCGCAAACCTTTGCATATATGTGGTACTCAATGGAAAAACATACACATGTAGTGCTTAATGAGTACATTTCTAGTAAAACCTGTTAATTTTTGCAAGAACACATGTTTATCATGTTTATTATGTTCGAACAAACTGTGAAAATGCAAAACTGAAAAACATAACTGTGAAGCTTAATCAACAGCTTCTGACAAACAAATATAGGGATGAGCAATGTTATATCAGTTAAGATTCAGAGGTGTGATAGTGACCGTTGTAAGTACAATGATCCAGGCTGAATAACAATGGATGGGTCATGTTCCCATTTCAATCCCCAATTCCATTGAAACAATCAAGCTCAAGTAGCTATATAGTGAACCATATATATATAAATTATTAAAATATTTATAAAAGGACATCTTAGTGCAGATTATGAGCACAAAAGAAAGTTACAAAAGAGTATCTTGCCATTTTGTAAAAAACCTTGAGGATAGTGAACATGATGATCATAGTGATAAGAAGCATCTTATTTGCAGCATAAAGTGATGACTGGGTCATAACCAGATGAGAAAACTGTGTAAAGCCAATTAGTGCGACAAAAAAATAATTGTGAAGAGTCCGATTGATCATTCATTGCAAGACTTGCTGTTATGTTCCTACCATAAACTAAATATAACTGTTTTGGGAAGTTTTCAAGCTTACATTTACTACATAAGGGAAAGTCCTGCTTTACTTGTGTTGCCTAATGTTTGTAAGTAGGAATTTACCAACATAGTTTCTGTATTGCCCAGTGGATAATAATGACTAACTTCTGTATGAATGAAAGGTTTTAAGAAACATATGCCAAGCGTGTTTATCACAATGTAAATGGCTCAGTCTTGTAAAGTTTCCAAAACATTCCAAAATCTGTCTTATGTACACAAACCAAAGACAACTCTGTTACAGAAAGTTCTTAGAACAAACAACCAGGTGATGATTATAACGGAGTGAACAAACACGTATGTTTAAACTTGATCCCTCACATTGATGAATTTCTTTTAATTGAGAATTTGATTAGACTCAATCAATGAGTTTAGATCAGGATGTTTGTAAACCTTATTTCACCATGATTGATTCAGCTTAGGTTTATCATTGAGGCCATACAAATAGAGGAAATATTAGCAGCAGAAGCACTAAGAATTAACAAATAAACAGTTCATCGCTATATGCTTTAGCTAAATACATTCAATTTTCAATACTTTATCAAAGCTGTTTGCTTGTATAAATTACAGTTTCTTTATACATCATGACACAATCTGTCCATACAAAAGAGAAGAACTAATAGTGGCCTGCTGGCATAATTTTTTTAAGAAACTGCCATGACATATGAAGACCTTATACTCAAGTGATAACATGGATAGGATTATAAAAAAGATATATTTTACAAATCTTGAAATGTCACCAAATTTTCTAGTAGATACCTTCATTATCTTCAAATGAATCTACTATCTCAGCTACAAGATCTTATGTTGAATATTTTCTGCAGTTACCTTTAAAAAAGTCCATAGTCCTATATTTCTTGGGAAGAAAAAAAATGCATACAGCTTTTTCCTCCAATGTTATTATCATAAGTTGGGAAAAACCTCAGACTCCAGTTTTGAAAGTTTGATTACAAAATTTTAAACAATTAATATAGTCATCATGATATTGAGTTGGAGATTACTCTGAATAATCGATTACTAGCCAAGCTTACTTATTATCTAAAAATAATACTTACCAAAGCTTGGTTGATTGTATTTGAGTCTCCCTTTGGATACGGAGTATAAATAGCCAGTGCTATACAGTTGGCAAAGATGGTCAGCAGAATTAAAAACTCAAAAGGCGTAAATATCATTAAGGAAAACAAATTATACATATATAAACAATTGTAAATGAGAGTTGTGGGGTGTACGGTATAAGAGGATTTTAGTTCACAAAGGTCATAGCGGTACAATAGTAAAAACTTTTTTTTTTTAATTTAATATCTCAAGAAAAACAGTTGAATCAGATTAACAGTACAGACTGTACAGTATGGTCATAGCAAACAATCCAAAAAGGACATGTATCAGAGTTTTCTGCCAAATTTTAAAGTTAAAAAATTTCTATAATCATGGCCTTAAATAAGCAAATCTATCCAAGTTTTATAACATTGTATGAAAGTTTGACAGAGCTACGGAAGTCTAAAATAATTAAATGCCAGACTTAAGTAAATATTACCTACAAACAAGTTTTATTATCAGCAAACAGGAAGAGTCTGCAGGACAAATGTAATAAAGAGCTGTGCCATGAATACATGATACACCTGTTACTATTTTATCAAATACAGTTCGTTAACTCCTCAAAACCATACCAGAATTTTATTAAAAAAAAAAAAACTAAAAAGAGCTTATTTTAATATCTATATAAACCAGTCACCAGAATTCCATGTAAACTGCTCAAACTTAAACTTGGAAAAAGAAAATTTGAAATGTATGAAATTGATAGAGAGCTGATACTAATACATGTAATAGAAGTTAACAAAGTTTGATTGAAATCGGTTAAAAAATCTTGAGATTGTTGGACATGTTGGTGACAGACGGACAGACAGAAGGACAGCAGTATACCATAATATGTCCCCTACACATTGCACAAATATATTGATGATCTTCACTATTTAAAGATTTTATCTCTTTGAACCTAAAAGATAACAGGAAACACAACAATCAATAAATGCATATTCCCTTATCACATACTTACGTACAGAAAATCATCTGAACTACATTTTTATGTATAAAAAAATCCATTTCAAAATAATTAAATGGTTATAACAGAATTTCCTCCTTGAATGCATTATATTATAAAGGATATCTCCATTCTACTACACGAATACATAGTTTCCTCATAGAATTATTTAACGTCAAACAAAATAAAGCTCTTTGTGGTCGCACATTTTGAGTTTGTTGTTTCCGTGCATTAGCACGTTTTCGTGTCATTGTTGATGCTGTGGCAGCACCTATTGCTGTTTCCCACGCCGTACTGAGAGGCTTAGCGGGACCTTTTTCTGGAGAGTTTGGTGACGATCCTCCGTCCTGCCCACCAGACTTTTCACCAGTCTGGTTGGAAGGCAAGTCCTTTCCTGGAGGGCTCTCCCCGATCCTATCATAATTTTCTCCTGAAAAAAAACCATATATCTTATAGCTGAAAGTTATCTATATATTATTTGGTTTATAACACGTTTGAATCATACGAATGTCTTCTTTCCAGAACATTTCAAGGATTTAAACAGTATAACTACAGCTAGGTGTTTGTGTGTTTGTTTCAGTGACCAGAAGGAGCAGTATTCTGGATCTACCACTTAAAATTTACTAAATAAAATACATGATGCAGAGCTTACCAAATGTTGTCATTTCAAGGTCCTTCAGAGTGTAATGGAGGTCAAATGAAACTTATTACATTGATTAATATACTTTTGTGAAGTATGATAATAATTATATAGTATCAACTAATTAGTGAAGTGAAGCAGATTGGTAGTTTTGATTACAGTATATAATAACCTAATCATTTGTCTACATTACATGTACATGTATCATCAAGATCGGTGACCAACAACACACAAACTCAATTCTTTTTTGTTACAAATTAATATATATACATTTTACATCTTCCCATTATATTTTAAAACTGTATTGAGTGTCAATGACTTTTTCTATGTTATATTGTACAATATAGCTCAGCTAGCTAGTGTATGTAAGGTTTTGTTGGAAAATGTCAGATTAGTAAATAATGTCTTATATATATACATTTTATATGACAATTTCCAGAGCTCTACTAAGTTTATATAATTAATATTAGCCAATTTAGAGCGGATTTGATCCACCCCCTCATATTGTCCTTGATTACATACATTTTATAAAAGACCTAATGAACACATCTTGATATAGCACTAATGACAATACAAACATCAATATATGAGTATTGATTACACACATGACACACTAATGATGTATCTCACTGTGTAACGTGCTAAATAGACAATCTGGTTCCCATTATCAGACAGGGATGTGGCTGACAGATGTAGCCCCTCAAGTATACACAATGGTTTAATACTAGAAATCAACCAAATGTCCATATTGATGAATTACAAAGATCACCACACAATGAACTACTCAATAAATAAGATTTTATGGGAAATATAAAATTCATGAAAAATTATTTGATTTCTGGTAATCAGCAAAGATTAAAAATCTTTAAAGATTCAGTCATAACTGAATAAAAATTGAGAGTAAATAGATATAAAGTCTAAAAGACTGAAAGTTGTGTAGAAATCATCTCCACATAAAAAAATTAAATAAAGCATCATACATTGAATAATTATTAAAAAGAAAAAGTCACTTTAAAAATTGAGAGTAAATAGATATAAAGTCTAAAAGACTGAAAGTTGTGTAGAAATCATCTCCACATAAAAAATTAAATAAAGCATCATACATTGAATAATTATTAAAAAAAAAGTCACTTTTAAAAATCAGTTATATACCACAAACATTAGGCCAATTAAGAACAATGTGATATAGAGCCCTTGTTTAAGCCTGGGTTTCAAAGGTAACTCAAATAATTCTGCACCCTCTAGCAGCCTTAAAGCCTATAGAGGCTTATCATGGTAAATGTATCAATCAGAGATTAGAAATAGATCAGAGATTAGACTAAGATGGGCGGAATATAACGACTGACATTATTCAGGTTAGGGTTTTAAAAGTAAGATTCAGGGTAAAATTGTCTACAAAATCAAATATGCTCAACATCTATGAGGGTGGTAAAGGGGGGTTGCTTGCACGAAAAAAACGTGAAATAAGACATAATTTCACGTTGAACGTGAAATAATTTCTGTAATGAACGTTGCACGAAAAATAAATACTTTTATGTGAACCTTTTATGACTGAATCACTGTCTTCATGTATATATTAACTCTTTGTTTTACTTGATTTTTCCCGATTTAGTATACACATTAATGTTATAATTGGTTTACGGCGTTTAAAAAGGTATTTCTTGAAGATCCCTGCCAAGTGTTTGAATTTTATTTGAAAAATACCGAGCACGCAAAATAAGACTTTGAAAATCACGATGCACGTAAAATTAAATAAGCAGAACACGTTGAACGAGGCACCCGTCTTGCACGACTGAACGTCAAATAAAAAAGTAAAAACACGTTGAACGTGAAATAAAAAACGGCGATCACGTTGCACGAAAATAACCCTTTACCACCCTCATCTATGCTCAGAGTATCTCTGATTTTCAGATTCAAATTTACATATATGTACATAAATAATCAAATATTGCACTTAAGGTTTTAAAATTATGTATTTTCATGGGTAAAATACAGAAAAATCTTGATTATTTATAAAAAAAAAAGAAGATGTGGTATGATTTCCATCTAGACAACTCTTAACAAGAGACCAAATGACACAGAAATTATAGCTATATATAACTATAGGTCACTGTATGTGGCCTTGAACAATGAGTAAAACCCATACCACATAGCCAGCTACAAAAAAAAATGTATAAAAACTCCCTAAATGACAAATGTAAATTTGACTTGTCCCCAAAATGTACTTCGGTGTGAGCCAAGGCTCTGTGTTGAAGGCCGTACATTGACCTATAACAGTTTACTTTTACAAATTGTTATTTGGATGGAGAGTTGTCTCATCGGCACTCACACCACAACTTCCTATATCTATTCATTCTTTAATTCCAGTTTAAAATGCAGACTTTAATAATTCTCCAATTTAAATCCAACATGATGGGGACCAATGTAAGTTATATTATAAACAAAAAGGAATTAGATGTGTCAACTGGATTGATTGATTGTGGAGGATCAACCTTCTATTACTCAGACCACTCAGCCAAGTCAATCTGAATAAAATGAGATGTGTAGGAGAACATGAATGAAACAGTAACTAGGTACCAAACAACACCAGATCACAAAACACAATACACTTATGCACACCCTTTTCTATGACTAAAAACGATTGAAAGTTGATCATCAATACTGATAGAATAACAAAATAACTTTACCAGCCATTGAGTACATACTGAAGAAACACCAGAAACCGTCAAAATATCAATTACTGTCTAATGAATGTTAACTCGGTGCAGCAGGTGTAAGGAAAAGAACATGGTTATTAATATTAAAAATATCAACACCCACTCTTACAAAACTGATGCTATTTAATCACAGACAACAATCCTTTTGTTTTAGACAGTATTACTCAGACTGTGACATGTCTAACAATACAAACTTGACTCAAGCTTTAACTCTTTCATTTCTGGTTAAGTGATGCCCAGTATTAATCAAGCCCCCCAACAGACAAGTAAAGAATAATAGCTCAACAGCTAGATCAATGTATATTCAGTGAATACCATCTTTAAAAATGTCATCAGCCATCTCAGATTCACTCTAAATAAATTGCTTAACCATCCTAATAGAAACATTGCAATACCTCTTATGAACCAACCCCTTGATTATAACCCAGTGAACCAACCCCTTGATAACCCAGTGAACCAACCCCTTGATAACCCAGTGAACCAACCCCTTGATAACCCAGATTGGTACAAACAAATCTAAACTAGTGTAATGCTCTGGTTGAAATGCAGTTTAAAATGTGCCTTAACAATGAAAGTTAATAAAAGATGTGGAGAGGGCAACATAAAACCTGTATTCTGATGCTAGAATGAGAATAATTAACCGGCAATGCTTAAAAATCATTGGAAGTCAAATCAAATTGACCATTTTGTATGGCCTCAAGATACTTCAATAAATATCTGGCATTTCCTAGAAATCTGGTTCTACAGATTTTCAGCAACTGATGTGATTCGATTGAAATATATGTTTATTTGCTTATGGTGTTATGTATGGATATTGTGTAAATATATGATAATCTATTTACATGACCTGGTAGCTTCTTAATCTAATAATCTGTTTAATCCTTAAGATATTGGTGAGTTAACCAGGCCTGTCCATGTAATCAATATGACCTGAATTCAACCAATCAATAGATAGAATTTGTGTCAATCTTTCTGCATTCTTGTCAACAGTCTGGTGCATCATAAAAGTAGTCAATACACTTCTCATTAAAGTGTGCACAATGTGTTTTTATAAAATATCCTACATCTTTGTAAGCTCAGGAAACAAAACATGAACATTTGGAAGTATCAAAATCAAAACCAAAACCAAGAGCCAAACTGTCTAATTCACTGTGTGGATATTTAAAAAGTATTTTAATTCCTACACTCACTACATCCCTCTATTGTTTTGTAAAGGAAATATTTAAATGGTAAAATGCTGGTGTCTTGAAAAAATACTGGTCCCAATAAACAGCTAACACTACTCTAGGATATTACTGTAAAATGCCATCCCTAGGGCGTCAGTGTGCATGCATTGAATCTGCTGACAAGATTGCACTGTAAAATGGTGGTCAAGATTGCATGGTTACATGATGGTGGTCACTTCAGTAAAGGTCACATATTTTAGTGTCTAGTGTTAATGAGTCTCAAATCTAGACATGATCTTCAGATCAAACAGGATTGGAAAATGTATTTTAACAAATTTTGGTCACTTGCGCAAAGGAGTAGGTTCAGTTTTAAAGACCCCTTTTTGGCCCCAAAATATAGCAGTTTTACAAAATTGTGAAAATGTAATCTTTTAGCTATATACTGGAAAGTAGACTGCTTCTGCTACATTAATATAGGCTTTTTTGAACAATACAATGCACATATGTCGGGTACTAGCATCATTAAGTCCTGCTAAATTACTGAAATCTTAAGAATTTTAGCATTTTAGTAAAATTTAAGACTTTTCCGTCTTAAAATAAAGTGGCCGCCTTCGTGTTCATTCATAATATTGAAATGTAAGTTCAGTTGAATTTTTGATAATACATAACATATATAAAGCTTGAGGATGAACATGGATGCGGCCACTTTCATATTTGACAAAAACCATCTGAAAAGTGATGTTTTTTGGCATATATTTGATAGATTTTACATATTTAAGCTTGAATCGGAGCGCTTTTAAATACTAAATCAGTTAAAATCTTTCACATAAACTAATTGAATCAATTGAAATACACATTTACGTTTTTAAAAAGTGTCCAACATCATTTGAACCTGAAATTTGAGGCCCAAATCGGCCCTTACCGAACCTACTCCTTTTTATAGTAATTGGTTGTGAAATACACACCATCTTATTTTTATACGAAATGCAGTATAAGCAGATTAAATTGACCACCATTTTACAGTGCAACCCTGAGATGGGAGACTGTCCACCATTTTACAGTGAAAACCTGTTAACAGGAGGAGACTGACCCATAATCTAATGGAGACTAAGTATTAATAGCCTGCTTTCTTACAATTCTTAACCAAACGGTTTATTAATGTTGACCAATTTTAAGCTCTTGTTACAAAATACAACTTCTCTCAGATGTTGATGCCCAATTGCAATTAGAATTAGTTGGGTAAGTGAAAAAAATGCCTACATATTGATTGAATTAAGACCTATTACTTGCTGCTGCAGAAAACTGTCCAAGGAACAACTGGACACTCCTATAGTAATTTAACAATCTGTTCATCATTCAAATGTATGACAAATTCACAGATAATTCTTGTTTTCACTTGTCTCATTTAATCAAATTCGGGAGAACTTCAAAGATTTTTCCTTACATGTCACATCTCGTGTCTTTTATCATCTACACCCAGTTTTTTTCTGGACAAAAGCAGCGTATTATTTATAATGTCAATTGGTAGAGTTAACCAATGATTGATGTACTTGGCCAGAAGCTAATCGGATCAATAACATGTCCTTATTGCTCAAATCAACATTTCAATTATTTTTGTGTCACTTTTTACAACTTTGGTGTAAGTTGAAGAAATTGCTAAGACCAGGGCAAAAAAACAAGCAAATTTATTACACGGAATATTTAGTTACTGTACAATACATTAAGGCCAGGGCAAAAATCAAACAAATTTAGTATATATAAAATTGCTAAGGTCAGAGCAAAAAAAACAGCAAATTTAATTAATACACAGAATATTTAGTTTAGTTACAAAACATTAAGGCCAGGGCAAAAAACCAGCAAATTTTACACAGAATATTTAGTTACAATACATTAAGGCCAGGGAAAAAATGGCAATAATTAAATTCTACAATATATACATGTATGGTACACATAGTATTTGCAGCTTCTTTGCCATGTTCACTGCTAATAAAATTGATAAGATGTGGTATAACTGTCAATTGCGACAATTTTCCCCCAGAGACCAAATGACCTAGAACTGTATATAGGTCACTGTATAAAGCATGTTTGCCTAATTTGTTGGCTTGTGTGTTTGTTCATTAAAGGAGACCTAATACTGTGCTGGAGAGTTGTTTACACCATTGTCCTCTGGTGGATAGTTGTCTGCAATCTTACCACATCTCATTATTCATTATAACAAGACAAGTATCTGCAACTTACAGAAAATGAATATGGATCAAGTCCAAGGCCCATAACTCAGCTGGCAGGACAAAGAAATACAGATAACTAGTCCAAGGCCCATACATTTAACTCAGCTGGCAGGACAAAGAAATACAGATAACTAGTCCAAGGCCCATAACTCAGCTGGCAGGACAAAGAAATACAGATAACTAGTCCAAGGCCCATAACTCAGCTGGCAGGCAAAGAAATACAGATAACTAGTCCAAGGCCCATAACTCAGCTGGCAGGACAAAGAAATACAGATAACTAGTCCAAGGGCCATAACTCAGCTGGCAGGACAAAGAAATACAGATAACTAGTCCAAGGCCCATAACTCAGCTGGCAGGACAAAGAAATACAGATAACTAGTCCAAGGCCCATAACTCAGCTGGCAGGACAAAGAAATACAGATAACTAGTCCAAGGCCCATAACTCAGCTGGCAGGACAAAGAAATACAGATAACTAGTCCAAGGCCCATAACTCAGCTGGCAGGACAAAGAAATACAGATAACTAGTCCAAGGCCCATAACTCAGCTGGCAGGACAAAGAAATACAGATAACTAGTCCAAGGCCCATAACTCAGCTGGCAGGACAAAGAAATACAGATAACTAGTCCAAGGCCCATAACTCAGCTGGCAGGACAAAGAAATATAGATAACTAGTCCAAGGCCCATAACTCAGCTGGCAGGACAAAGAAATACAGATAACTAGTCCAAGGCCCATAACTCAGCTGGCAGGCAAAGAAATACAGATAACTAGTCCAAGGCCATAACTCAGCTGGCAGGACAAAGAAATACAGATAACTAGTCCAAGGCCCATAACTCAGCTGGCAGGACAAAGAAATACAGATAACTAGTCCAAGGCCCATAACTCAGCTGGCAGGACAAAGAAATACAGATAACTAGTCCAAGGCCCATAACTCAGCTGGCAGGACAAAGAAATACAGATAACTAGTCCAAGGCCCATAACTCAGCTGGCAGGACAAAGAAATACAGATAACTAGTCCAAGGCCCATAACTCAGCTGGCAGGACAAAGAAATACAGATAACTAGTCCAAGGCCCATAACTCAGCTGGCAGGACAAAGAAATACAGATAACTAGTCCAAGGCCCATAACTCAGCTGGCAGGACAAAGAAATACAGATAACTAGTCCAAGGCCCATAACTCAGCTGGCAGGACAAAGAAATACAGATAACTAGTCCAAGGCCCATAACTCAGCTGGCAGGACAAAGAAATACAGATAACTAGTCCAAGGCCCATAACTCAGCTGGCAGGACAAAGAAATACAGATAACTAGTCCAAGGCCCATAACTCAGCTGGCAGGACAAAGAAATACAGATAACTAAAGTCTTAGAGAGAAAACAAATCTGTATAACACAGCTTACTACTAAAATATGTTTTAAATGAATTTCTGGCATTTAAGCCTTTTATCTCTTATTTTGCTTTTTGAAGAAAAAAAGTCATTCACAACAAAGAAAATTGGTGAGGTAAAAAAGCTTTGACTGTGTTTTTCTGGCTAATGACTATGTTGTAAAGAATGTAAACTGGTAAATATAATGAGAATGTCTGGTCTATATTATCTCAACAATAAACCAATTTAAACAATACATGTACATGTAGTGACTGGATATCCTTACAATCAACCAATTTACTTATATAATTTCTATGAACTTTTAGACTGATTTTTTTAATGCTTCTCATAATTCAACTGACAAATTAAGAATCAGCTGAAATACTCCAGATTTAACATTTGGCTACATGTACATTGTATTTAGAGAGAGAGTGATGGATGGCTAATTTACATCAAGACTGGCAATTCAAATGCATATTCAGGACCAGATCTTGTTAATGCCAAATGAAAAGGATCTGTGCTATACATGAAAGCATTAAGAGAGCAAATGATCAACTGGGTTATGTTTTGTAAAGTTGAAAATATAAATATTTCATCCAAATTCAGGACAAGAGTTAATTTAGAATTACCTACTATTAAACAAAACTATTCATAATGCAATGCTTATCATTTTAATAACTAAAAAATGGTGGTTACTTAATACGTTATGAAAAATATATTTCACAGAATTTAGTTTGATTATAATATTTTTATATTCATTTCCACTTGTTTTAGGAAATATTTCCTGAGACTGAAACATCAGAAGAATACATCTTTAAATGGTCTTGTTATTTTTTTGCACTTTAACCACTTGTTTATTCTCAGTAAAATATGGTTGACTTATTTGTCACCTATATATATTCTAGATATTTTTTTACAAAGTGTGATTATTGCTTTAACATTTAACAAGAAGAATCAGACTTTTTAATATGTTTAACAAAATGATGATTGAATATATATACGTGTACAATATATATACCAGAAGCCAAGGATCAGACTTTTTTACAATTCATTGCTTTCCCTGTCATTTCATATCATATAATTTTAATCACCACAAAAGTGTAGCCTTTATTATGTGTCATTTGACATTATTAGGAATTGGTATTTATGTTTTTTTTGTGGTAAGTCATCTCATTGGTTGATCATTAGTCGATCATTATTTCATTTCCATTGATTTAGGAATCTCTCTAATTCTGACACTTTTGAAGACTCACTAGAATATGTATTATATATATATATATATATATAAAAAATATATAAATAGTAGAAAACCAATGAATAAAAGGAGAAACAGAGTAGATATACATAAGCAATCAAAAGATATACACAAATGTACTAGGGGACTGAACCACAAAATTACTTAAAATATAGCAATCAGTTCAACTGATTGATTGTTGGCTGCTATGAGCATTCAGTGGCAAATACTTCATGCATTTACATGAATACATTTGTATATAGGTTAATGGTGCATGGTTTTACTTTATACAATAAAACCTTGTAGTTGGTATTTACATGGACCACTATTGGTATCAACATTTTAAATATGACAAACAGAAGTATATTTTCATGTATATTATAATATGGTAGGTATATATTTTGTTAGTGGGCTTTTCAATAATTTACTTTCAGACAAATACTTTGAGAAATTGTGACAAATTGGGTACATTCACTGAACACTTTCAATTTTACCACCTCAAAACCTTTTTCTTTGGAATCTTCATAAAACTACTTTATTCTTATATCGTCATCTTTCACCTTGTCCCTAATCTCATACATATTTCCCCCTTTTCAATAACTTTATCAAAGCATATTGTTTTGCGTATTAAGGCTTCGCAGCAGCCACCATACCATATGATAATGTAACTTTATGTTTTGTGTATAAATGCTTGCAGCCACCATAGCATATTATGTTTTGTGTATAAATGCTTGCAGCCACCATACATGTAGCATATTATAATGTTTTGTGTATAAATGCTTGCAGCCACCATAGCATATGATAATGTTTTGTGTATAAATGCTTGCAGCCACCATAGCATATTATAATGTTTGGTGTAAATATGCTTGCAGCCACCACAGCATAGGATAATGTTTTATGTATAAATGCTTGCAGCCACCATAGCATATGATAATGTTTTGTGTATAAATGCTTGCAGCCACCATAGCATATTATAATGTTTTGTGTATAAACGCTTGCAGCCACCATAGCATATAATAATGTTTTATGTATAAATGCTTGCAGCCACCATAGCATATGATAATGTTTGGTGTATAAATGCTTGCAGCCACCATAGCATATAATAATGTTTTATGTATAAATGCTTGCAGCCACCATAGCATATTATAATGTTTTGTGTATAAATGCTTGCAGCCACCATAGCATATTATAAAGTTTTGTGTATAAATGCTTGCAGCCACCATAGCATAGGATAATGTTTGGTGTATAAATGCTTGCAGCCACCATATAATAGCATATAGGATAATGTTTTGTGTATAAATTTATGTCAAGCTGCCGGTCAAGAGCCCTTAATTGGAACAATAAATATTCTTAATGCTGAATCAGTTTTTATGTCTATTCAATGTAATTCCAAGTCAAAATTCCATTATTGTTAGTAATGGGATTCCACTGGTACTGATTCAGTAACCACAAACAAAGGTACCAGTTAATTGTTGTTAGTTATAAACCTGCTAATCAGAAGTTATCAATTATTAACAGAACCTATAGTGAACAAAGAATTATTCTATATTGAACAAATAAAACTGTCACAAGTATATACAAACATTAACATCGTGCTGTCACTTCTGATTCCAAGATTTTATGTTATTTAACCAAAGGGTACATGTACATGAAAAGTCTAGGTTTAAATCAAATCAAAATGTAAATTACACCTTACAAAAGTCAAGACAAAAAAAAGACTAATATGACTAATTATATGCTTTTAAATGATAATACATGTACAGTACAAATGTGTAAATGTCATTAAAATGTGCATAGGTTTTTTTTCAGACAATTTCTATACTTTAAGTTTATTATTGCAAGTTTTTAATGTTTTATCTTAATGTGTATACATGTATATGACTATATGTTCATAAAATCACATTATGCTCAGTGGCAGATCCAGAAATTTTTATAAGTGCGGGCCCAATGACTGGCCTAAGAGGGGGCCTGCTCCAGTTACGCTTCAGTGATTCCCTATATAAGCAACCAAAATTTTTCCCAAAAAGGGGGGGAGGGGGCAGGGTAAATCCGCCTCTGCTGCTATTAATAGTGGTAGAATTTCAAATTACCACAGGAACAATGAGGAAACTGCCATTGATTTTCATAAACATTGAGATTTTTTTAATTGGTGAAAGGTGAAATTTGTCATACCCCATTTGCGCAATTCTTTACTTGTCAGAAACAAATTTAACATGTAGTTCAGTTGCACATGAACAACTCTGGCTAAGAATTATAGGTTAATAATTGTGCAGAACAAACTTTCCTTAATTGACCCCATTTGTGTTAAAATAAAATTAGTTCTATCAAGGAGTATCAGAGAACAAGAGAACAGATTATTTCTCAATTGTGTTCCATCACCTGTCTCAAGATTACATTTTCTTTGTTGCAGCCATCGAATATAAATAGTGGACGAACTCTAGATCTCTGACCACAGAGTAAACATCCAACCCACCCTGACAAAAAGTATACATCCCCCTGCTCACAGAGTTTACATTCTTATATATGAACATTAAATAGCATGTGTGTCTGATACTGAGATGATAGACCATCATCCAGAGATGCCCACTGTTTTGTTACATTAAATTGGTATAGTATGGTTCTAATTAAGAATGTTTATCTCTAGCTGACAATCCCTCCATACTTCTTACATCATACATTCCTCCTCTATTCATCAAATAATCAATACATTTAAGTTATCTAATCATAATAATCCTAATTATTAATACAGATCATTTCCTGTAAATACAGTCAAACTCATTTTATGTTTATATAATCATCATATTTTTTCTTTAATTCTCAAAACACCCTATAGATGAGAAAAACAAGCTTGCTATTCAATTGTTTTTCCATCAAAATACATGTATAAAGAACTGTCAAACAGAAATCAGACTTTCTCATATCTTTTATATAGATTAAACCTTGGCTTTTATGTTTGAATTGGTATAAATTTTAACTAGTTTTTGGGGCCCTTCATAGCTTTCTGTTCGATGTGAGCCAAATCTCAGTGTTGAAGACCGTTGTTTACTTTTAATAAATTGTGGCTTTGGATGGAGAGTTGTGTCATAGGCACTCATACCACATATTGTTATTACTATTTAGAGAATTGTTCTGTAAAACATTTAAAAACTAAATTTAATCAAAGAGCTGAAAGCTCCGAGGAAAAATGACGCCACTGTCTCTAATATTGGGATATTTTTTATGCAAGTCTTGATTTTCACAAACCGTAATTAGTTTAACAATGCAACATGTCTCGTAAGCATATAATTGATATTCGTATATGTGTGTGTGTGAAGTGAAAATGACAACTGGCTGTTTTTTTTAAAAGACAAATGAATAGGTCAAGACTACCTGAATTGTACAAATAAATACCGTAGAAAGGCTTGTATATTTCTCACTGGTACATAGTCTGAACCCCCTTCTCCCACAAAATTTTAGGTAAGTAATCTTTTTGTTACGGTCTAATGAAACTCAGGTAATTTCAAAGAATTTTAGTCAAACTGGCACCTGGTCAAATTGGCACCTGGTTAAATCGAAACCTAATATAGTCAATTCGACACCAATGTGAAATATATATTTTTAACAGTATTTTAAGCAAAAAGAGTAAAAATAAGAAAGGGGTTGCCAGAATTGTTTTTCTCAGTATTTCAGCAAAAAGAGTTAAATACCTAAGGAAGGGATTGTCCACAAATATTAACTTTCACATTTTCTGGGGTTCATGTACATTTTGTATACATTTATTTTTCTCAACTAAATGTGTATTTTTAATTATATATATTAAACTTTCCTGAAAAAAACACCTTTAATTTGCTAATTATTTGGCATGAAAGGGACTCACTCATAGTTTTTCATTTTGATTGTCTCATTGTTAAAACAACAGCTTGTGTAAGGGCTTCGTTGTTTACCTTTATACACAACAACATATTAACTATGTACTTGGTAAAAGTTATAATTAATTCAATAAAAAATATAATAACAAATATGCCGAATTGACTTCAAATAGGTGCCGATTTGACTAGATGCCGACTTAAGCAGGTGCCGATTTGACTTGTACATTTCAAATCCTCTGCGGTCGTTTGCGGTATTTTCTTGAGAAAACCTGTTTTCGATCATCAAACAGAGTAGAAACTGCTTGAAAATGATTCTAGAACGCTTCATGATTGTTAAAATAAGTTTAATTCACTTAAAAAACAATTTTGAAACTTGCGATGTTTCAACAGGAAGTTTAAAAAGCACATGTAAAAGAAGAAATTAACCGGTGAGAGTCGAAATCCGTACATGACAGATATCACTATAATACGACTTTGAAAATAAAACAGTTCCATCCTTTTGTAAAATAGTCTTTAATATACCTATCACATTAATGTTTGAAGGGTCTTAAGCTTATACAAACCATATAAGTCGGTATGAAACACCAAAACGGAATGAACAATAACCGATTACGTTTTGTAGTTTACAAATTCTAAGCTGGTTTACGGTTCTCTTTTTACTATGTTTGCATCGTTTCAATCTAGCAGATACCAGTTTATTTCAAATGCATTGAAAAGAAACGAGAAATTTGTAATGAAAGGTTTAGTTTTTATATTTTTCAGTTTTAATTTTGATATTATAAAATAAAAATAACTTATTAATATGGATGAGTTTAAAAAATGATAAGCGCCCTCTACAATATCAATAATAAAGATGGCGGAACGTAAAAAAACCACCTCGCCGCGAAATTGAACTTGTTCTTTTATTTCTTGCTTATTGTACTCTAGAGTCCGAACCCCCACTGAAAGGTCCAATTTTTTAGAATAAAACCGCGGACTATACAAGCCTTTCTATGGACAGGTCAACACTTTTGTTGTAAATAAAATAAAGTATGTAAACTGGTTCCCGTCCGACTACAACACTGTGTTCAACTGTAGCGGAATACAAGCAGATACCAGTTAGTTTGTAAAAAAGTAAATATGAAACCGAGTGCGGTAGGCGGAGGCAATAATCGACTTCCTGTTGTTCTGGTCAATGGTATTGGAACAATGCCGCTGACGCGTCATTTTCCAAAAATAAATCTGTTTGTTTAATCTATTCGTTTTTGGTTAGTTTCTTATATTTTCTGTAGGGTGTAGGGTAGATGTGCATTGATGGGCTGGCCTCCAGCTGTCTTTAGCTCTTTGGTCAGGTTGTTTCTCTTTGACACATTCCCCATTTCCATTCTGAATTTTATGTAAAAATATACATATATATGTATAAAAATTTGACTAAAGCACATTCCCAGTTGGGGCCCAAAGGCTCTCAAATAACTACTTCCCTATTAGTTCCTGTGAAGGGTTGTCACAAGACAATGACCATTTTATGTACCATTTTGATAACAAAAGTGTTCAGATTATTGATACATGTACATTTGTTGCAGATATATTTATGGTACTGTTGAAATAACTTGTTAAACATCTTTGAATTCACTGTCAAGTATAATATATAACAAAAAATATGTGGTGACAAACAAAATTTGAAGTACATGTAGCAGGAGGCTGGAGGGTTCAAAAATTTTAGAAAAATTTTAAACTTGTTTTTTTTCTTTATTATAAATTTTAGTTATTACACTTAATTCTTACTTTATGATATGGCACAAAAATCAACCCCAAAAATTGATTCCTTTTGGCCATGATGAGTTGAAACATATGTATATCATTGAAAAAGCTCAAGTTATCTCCCTTTGGTGCAAAAATGCCATTTCTGATATCTTTTTAAACTCATTGTTGACCTATATTTTTTCCCCATTATTTTCAAATAAACTACTTACATTTTGTAAACTAGACAATTGTAAAATTTATGGGATTTTTGTAATTTAGTTCTTTTTTTATTTCGATATTACAATGTACATATTTTTCTCCTATTATACATGTACATGTAGTTCAACAGAAAAAAGTACCTTAAAACAAAAATGCATGCTTCTTACGATAGCAGATTGTGAGCTCAAATGAACGGTGACCCCACTTTTATTCTATTTTTCTATTCTATTTTTCTATTTAGTATATGATAAAGTTCATTTATAGAAAAAAAATAGTAAAATCCTATATATTTAAAAAAAAATCATTTATACCCATGAGCCCCCTTTATCTGCGTGCAACTTCTCTGCAGGGAGATTGGACAGAAGAGCAATATTTCTATCTTTCAAACGTTGTTATAGGTCCAAGATATCATATAAAATATAATTTTAAGTAGATACATTTGTAGGAAGATGTGGTGTGAGTGCCAATGAGACAACTCTCCATCCAAATAATAATTTAAAAGTAAATCATTATAGGTCAATGTACTGCCTTCAACACGGAGCCTTGGCTCACACCGAACAACAAGCTATAAAGGGCCCCAAAATTACTAGTGTAAAACCATTCAAATGGGAAAACCAACGGTCTAATCTATATAAAAAAGGTCCAGGATAGATATTAATAATCCTTTAAATGGGTTAGAACCCCCCTTTTTCTTGACAATCAATGCATTTGAATGGGGACATAAAGTTGGAACCCCCCCATTATACAAATGCCAGGTTCAGTCCCTGCTACATCAGTACATGTACAATGTAGTTTACAGTCAAACTGTATTATTCCTTATTATTTGAATTCTAATAAGTAGTACCAAGGATTTGTATAGTGATCTTGAACTGCATAAGACGTTTTAAACAGTCTAAATGCCAAAGTCCACAACATTGCAATCCTTCTTACGATACAAACATACCTGTCAACCTCTGAAAATGAAAAGTCAGGTCATGACCTGCATTGAGAAAAAAAATCTCAGGTCATAACGCGTACGACATTTTGCGGGCTCAATTGAAGAACAAAAATATGTTTACATATAATTTATATAGTCAATATGTATATGAAACAGTTAGAACATGTATACAAGTTTATTTCAGACTATTGTTATATTCCATAGTAGCAGACTTGGCATTCTTAAAAAGAACTGCACTTGGTTTCAGTTCATAGCAATGCAAATGTGTATTCATTTTACAAGAAAGAAGAGCACACAGTGTATCCTTATTAAGATCAGCCCTAAACTCTGTAGCTATTTTCTTTACTAAAGAAAATGCCCTCTCACTGTCTGCATTGCTGTTTGGCAAAACCAGTAATGTTTTAGCAAGTTTTGACAAAACAAAAAATCTTGGCTTGTTAAGAAAAATGTCATGCAACTTGGACATTTCTCCCCAAAATGTACCAATGTCAGTTTCAGGGGAAGTGCAAAGTGGAAGTTCATCTAATAAAATATCGTTACGTAGCTCAGGTAAACAGTCCTACATTTTGACTTTTGGTTACATTGAAAAAGACCGATAAAACCGAAGGTCGTATTACTTCTAAATACCGGAAACAATTCCGGTCAGAAATCCGGGTGAAACGGGTAATGTTAGAAATTCCCGGGACCCGCCGGGTAAAGAAAAACTCCCGGGTGAGAGGTGAAAATAACGGGTGTCACCCGCAAAAAACGGGTGAGTTGACAGGTATGTACAAATCCTTGGTAGTATATATGTACATGGGCTTTGGTCATTGTTGAAGGCCGTACGGTGACCTATAGTTGTTAATTTCTGTGTCATTTTGGTCTCTTGTGGAGAGTTGTCCTATTGGAAGTCATACATGTACCACATCTTCTTTTATTATAATATGTATATGCCTTTTTGGTTAGGTAGATTTTAATAATAGAAAATGTATATATTACTATTACTTTTAATAGGAAAATGGAATTAATTTTTAACCAAATTTTAAAATAATAATTAAATAAACATTTCATATACATCAGAATGAAATATATTTTTGTTTTGCACTCCTAAATCAAATCAAATATGAAAATCTTGTCTTTTTATTTAAACTAGGCAATACACACTTCTGATAACATTCTAAAGCAAAAAGCATTATGAAATGAGGAACTGGTCACTTTCTCATTGTATAATAGAACACTTCTAACTCTGACATGAAACATGATCACTAAATTTGTAATAACTGGGAATTTCCCTACATCATTACAATGTATGAACATCTTTAACATTTCTAATCTACATTTTTACATAATCAATTTATTGATGTCTACTCATTGACTTTGGAGGCTACATGTTATATTATTATTATTTTTAAATGCAAATTTGTATAAATTGATAAATATTCTGGAAAAAATGTTATAAAACAAAATTTTAAAAAAAATCTATCCCTAAATTTACAGCTAATTTTGTCCTTATTTTTTTTTCAAATCAAAAATAAAAAACATATTTTTTACAGCAAACTATTTTCTCTAATTGAGGAGAGCTGTTTTAAATAGTTTATCTTTAGCCCTCTTTGGTTGTAGAAAATACAATGCAAACATTTTATTACCATCTTTACTTCAGCATCAGTAACCAACAGGAGGGTGCCATGTTTATCACTCATCCATTGATAAAACATCAATAATTTATGAATGCTTACACAGATTTTATAATAAAGGTTTCCACACGGAATATTAAGTTCTTACCTGGACCTTTATTGTCCATTTTTGGATCTTAAAACTGAGAAAAATCCTAAAATAATTTTTGCTACAAATCATCAAATTCGTCCATTTTTGTCTTTTTTCTTGTATCATCATCATCCGGGGTTTTCTTCCATATTATTGGTATATTTTTCATCTTTCCATTTGTAAATTGCGGGGAAAAACTATTTTTCACTTCTTTTCACGGTAAATATATGTTGCGGTAATCCATCGACATACGACACTGAAGTAAAGGTACACTTGTGTTCGCTGTACCGTGAAACGTAAGTGTGCCGCTTGATCAAATTTCGGGCACCTGTTTTCAATTTAAGTAAGTGTGTCACCAAAAATTAATTGAATAATGGAAAATCATTAATTAAAATATAACATTTGTAAAGAGCTATACTTATTTGCATGTTGTTATTTGTTTGTATTTTAAAGCAATGCTATTTATAATAAATGTAACGGAGTAAATATTCAATGCGAGGCTTCATCGATCAGCGGAAATGGCGGAAGGTCGAATGAATTTGGCTGCTTTGCAGCAAAGAGATCCGTATATAACGGACATAGTTGACACTGCGTCTCAAGTTGCCTTATATTCCTTTAGTTCGAAGTCAAGCGAATGGGTTTGTGTTAATCATTTCACTGATTAATTAGCATGTTTCTGTAAAAACACCCTCTACTTTTACTGCTTGTCATATTATTATGATAAATCTTCTATTTTTAACTTAAGAATAAAGAAGTTTTTCTTTGCAATTGCTATATGACATTTTGAGAAACTGTCACCCACGATGTCTTTATAGATTATTTGAACTTCTGATATTAGTTTATTTGTGTGACTTTAATTCAATAGGTAAAAACACTACAATTTACAAAATTCATAGTGTTAGATTATCTGAAGACTGAACCATATAATTACATTGTATACATGAGCCTGTGGGCAGTAATGCCCCTTACTGTCAGGCTTCAAACGTATTTTTGGCTACAGTTTGCGTCAAGTTGGTAAAAATGTTATCATGATTCATTACCATGATCACAGTATCCTTATTATGTTGAGAGAGGTTTCAAATAACTATTGTATGCATTATTTTTTTGAAACAATTAATGTGATGCGTCAAAATAATCCTCATGCACCAAAAAACCGTTTACTTCATTGTGCAGAGTTTTAACTGTTTAATTTGTCATAAAGGTTCATGTACCCCATTACTACCCTCATAGATGTTCAACAATGTATGTATTGACTATTGATCTCTGTTTGAGATGACAGTTGTTTTTGTTAAGGCACAGAAACATTTATTTTGATTCTTCAGAGGAAAAACATACAAACATAAACATGATAAAGTCTGATGAGCATTTAAAGTAGCTGTATTCTTTAAAATAATAACCAAATAATGTGGGGGGAATGTAGCAAATATGATTGTTTTTTACATTAAACTGCAATCTAATCCCCTTTCCTACTAGCCTAAGCTGCCTTGCATCCTGGCCCAACCTCCCCTTTGCTTCAATAGGGCCAGATGTAATATATATTAATACAGATCACATTTACCATTTTTCAGCGCAAAATCGGCCTTTAACTGATATCTCTGTCAGTGTTCTCCCCAAGATTTTTGGATAGCGCTGTGGTAAGCCGTAATTTCCGACAATTCTCAGTAACTTTGTCACGGCGCGCAGTTTGTTTGAAATTGATTTGTAATCTGTGTTTTTCTTATATTATGCTATTGATGTTTTCTCTTGTATTGGTGTCCTCATCATACTCATGGAAGTTACCCCTTTGTTTGTTAATGTTATCAAAATAAAATTGAGAATGGAAATGGGAAATGTGTCAAAAAGTCAACAACCTGACCAGTGTTCTCCCCAGGGCCTTTTAACATCATGGTAATATGATGCTATAATCTTAAATGTGATGCTATTTGAAATGGTTTTATTATAGATTATATAAATGTTATGGATGTGATGCTATAATTTTTAGAAACAAGATAGTTTAAATTTTCCCTGTTTACCAGGATGCCAAATGAAATATCTGGGGAGAACCCTGCTGACCATAGTTAATATCTGGATATAGAAGAAGAGTATTTTTCTCTTTTGTAAATTCTTATAATCTTCATATTACATGTATCTGTGTATAAAAGTTAAAACCCAAGGAGAAGTCTTTTTTCCATGATTGGTCTATACCAGACTGCCTATGTGAAGATTTCTAAGCACTAACAGGTGATGTTGCAGAACATGTAGGACCAACAATAAAGACTTAAGGAGGCTCGAGGGTATAAAAATTTCAGAAAAAAAATAAACATTTGTTTTTCATTTCAAATTTTATTTGTTACCTTTTGTAGTTGTTACTTATTATATGGTACAAAAATCATTCAATACAAACAATTTGTGTTGGCCCCAGATGACTTTTAAAATGTATACATCATTGAAAAAGTTCCAAATTATCTCCCTTTGGTGGAAAAATGCCATTTTTTGGCTTTAAAATTGAAATGTCTTTTTTAACTCATAAACCTATGATAGTACTTTTTGAATATATATATGAGGATGCAAAACAAATTTCTTGGTAGAGGGGTCTAAATACAGCACAAATAACATTTTCTAAAAGACCAAAAAAGTGAAAAGTATACTTTAACAAAAGTTTTACAAAGCGTATTTGACTAACAGGTCGAACAGCTGATGTTCTTAAACCCTGCTGACTGACATTGGTGATTGCTAAATAAATGGATCACAATGTGTAACAAAATGTGTCTTTATTATGAATTAAATACCAAACAGAAAACAATATAAAACTTGGGGAAAAGATGGTATACTGCAAACAAAAGATGCAAAAATTAGAACACAATATCCAGATTTCGACAATTAATGTCTCTTCTGTGATGTTAGGGATCCAAACAGTTTTTGGAAGGCCATAAAATTTACCTCAATTTAGGAAAGACTAATTATATATACGAATTATATATACATACAGGACGAGGTATATGCAAAAAGATAAACTTTGTTTCATAGTGACTTTTCAATACATGTACTCCTCTAAAATATATTTGTTATATAATGACGGAACATATGTTGCATATTAATTGATTTAATAAGTAAATCATGAAACTTGTTTAGGTGATTATTAATTTATTGCATAATTCAGCATATCTAATTGAACAGGTATAATTACGTAATTTGAGAACATGCCATTTAACAAAAAGATTTTTTAATCATTGAACATGTGTTCCTCCCTCTTGACCAATAGGTGAATGTATTTATCTAAGGTTCAATTGGTTAATAGATAATATACAAATTTATTTGTTCTCCTGTTAGATGGGAGACAACTACTTGTGTTTTTATAGTCCTGGCTCTATGCATCACTGTAGATTGTAAGATGGGACAAAATACTTGATAAAAGACAGCAATTTTATAATGAAACCATAGATTGGTTAATTAATGATTGATAGTAATAATAAACAGGCTGTTATTTCAACTTAGAATTATTTTTAATCATGGAATTAGGATAATTTCTTGTGCTTGAAATATTTGATAAATTCCATGTTTGTTCTCTACTTTAATGTTTGAGTGGTGCATAACACTTTTCATACAATGTTTTTCGTATTGATAGTGTTGTGTGTGGCGCAGGACATTCTATTGAAAATGTGCTATCGTCTTTGTAATAGAAAGTGTTGTGCACCGCACAGAACATTAAATACAGAATAAACAGGGAATTTATTAAAAATTAAGCAATTGTGCAAATTCCATAATTTAAAAAAAATCCAAGTTGAAATAATAGCCTGTTAATATAACTTTTAGATACATTTATTAATTAAAAAAAGTATTAATTATCATCCTTAACTTACATTTTCATCACATTGCTTGTCACAATTTTTAAGTGTACAAAGGGAGACAATTCAATCTCCTTTATCAAAACTAGTTTATAAGGAAAACATTAGCATATACACTTTTGTAAGTGTTCAGTGTTGTGCTTTATAATAAAGTTCTGCTAGAATAGATTTTTGATCTAGAAATGTGTAAATCTTGTGTGCAATCTCTTCTTACAACTGTTGACTTTTTAGACAAAATTATGTGAAAGTGATCTTGACATTTTTCATAATGCCCTGTTCTTTTAAATGAACAAGTTTCAATTTTTGGACTGGATATTTCTGTAGGAGCTTTTCACAAACATATCAGCAATCATAACTGATGTCTTTGCTCAATATGATGAATCGGGGTCTAATCTTATATTTTGGAGAGGGAGAAATGACTTCTCCTTCCATGAGAGAGTACAGGGATGTTGTCAACTTCTTTGAGAAGTGAAATTCCATCTATGTTGGTTAAAAGCTCATTAGAGCTTATGTTTGTCTATGTTTGTATACCTTGCCTTGTTTTTATGCCCCACCTACGATAGTAGAGGGGCATTATGTTTTCTGGTTTATGCGTCCGTTCGTCCGTCTGTTCGTTCGTCCGTTCGTTCGTCCGTCTGTTCCGCTTCAGGTTAAAGTTTTTGGTCAAGGTAGTTTTTGATGAAGTTGAAGTCCAATCGACTTCAAACTTAGTACATGTTCCCTATGATATGATCTTTTTAATTTTAATGCCAAATTAGAGGGTTTACCCCAATTTCACGGTCCACTGAACATAGAAAATGATAGTGCGAGTGGGGCATTCGTGTACTGGGGACACATTCTTGTTTGTGATTATTATCATTATGACATATATGCAATAAGGACATTGTTTTATATAAATATATAGTTATATATATACATGTAGTTAGTCTTGTATGTTTTTCAATTGTAGTTTCTTGTGTCTATTTCGAAGTTTAGTATGACGTCCATTTTCACTGAAGTTGAAATAGTAGATTTTTTTGTTTAGGGGCCAGCCGAAGAACACCTCCAGGTGTGGGAGTTTCTCGCTGCATTGAAGACCTATTGGTGGCCTTTGGCTGTTGTATTCTCATTGGTCTGGTTGTAGTCCTTTTGACACATTCCCCCATTTTCAATTTTTAATTTTTTATATTATATATGCAATAAAACAATATACCTACAGTGTTTTACATGATATTGTGTAGATTCACCCTGTATAACCCCGATACAGATGAAACCGGACGTTGACACGTTTGAATTGAACACACCGTGTAACACTGAGTTTTGACAGTAAGGAATTAATATTTTTAAAGAAAATCCACTATCTATTCTTCGCATATTCTGCATAATAATAATAATAATAATAATCTTTATTTCAAGAGGGTATGCTCAATTAGTACAAACACTATTCTCCCTTGAGGCCCTCACACTCCACTCACAATGCAATTCACACAATTTCTTCATAACAAAGATAAACATAAGAAAACATAAATCAAAATTGATACGTAGTCATTTAAATAATTCCTGGATTTTCAAGTAAAAACTTAAAGCAGTTTGTTTTAAAAGTATTTATGTTTGACATATGTCTTAGTGCTTCTGGTAGTTTATTCCATAAAGTTGGGCCAGAATATGAAAAAGATCTTCTAAATGCGTTTGTTCTTGCCTTTGGTATATTAAGTAATTGGGTAGTATTTGATCTAAGTTGCATTCCATTTTTATTTGTAGCATAGGAGATTTTGTTAGACAAATATTCTGGGACAGATCCATATAAACATCTATGAACATATAAGGCCTTGTGGTAAATTACACGATCAGTAAATCGAAGCCATGATAACTTTTTAAACATTGTATTAGATGGGGTATCATAAGGAAGTTCAAGAATAATTCTAGCTGCTCGTTTTTGAAGTTTATCTAATCTATTTGTATTTTGGTCACTGGTGTTTCCCCAAATTGTACAACAGTAATCCAAAATAGGGAGAATATAACCATTAAAGTATAATTTTCGTGTTTCTAGGGGGAGGGATTTCTTTATCCTAGACAAAAGATTTAGTCTGGTATTGATTTTTGTGCACAAAATGTCAATTTGGGCTGTCCACTCAAGATTTTCATCAATAAAAACCCCAAGGAGCTTTTCACAATAAACATCTCTAATGTGTGAGTTACCAACAGTCAAATTAAGAACATGGTCTGTTTTTGCTAATTTCTGTCTAGAACCAATAACCCTAGATGTAGTTTTTGTTGGATTTATATACATCTTATTTCCCATCAATGTATTCTTTGCCATAATACTCATTACTTACTCCGTGGTTTTTGAAATTTGTGACATTTTTGTACACAAACATCGCAAAATTCATGGCAATATCAATGATAAAACGTGCTTGGTATTTTTTAAATATTCAAAACTTAATATTTCTCTTACCTCATAGCTTTAAAGTATTGGGCAATTAAAATGTGTACCGCAAGAAAGATAACTCTGCTACATCTCTTACTTCTTATATAGAGTTCTTTCCCTTTGTCCAATGTATGCTAACATTTACTTTATAATGTAAAATGACCCTGTTACTTTATCCTCTGGATTTAACATACAGGTTTTTACAAAAGAGGAGGAATATATACACTAAAATATCATTCAAAGGGGGAAATTTTCTGAAAAATACTAAAAACATCATTGGAAATAGGTGTTTCAGAAGTAATAAAATTGAGAATGGAAATGGGGAATGTGTCAAAGAGACAACAATAATTTGATACCCTTGTTGCGACAAACATCGTGCTAAACATGTTCTTGAGGATGCATACACTTTAGGCTTCTAAAATTGGAAAATGTTCTTGTTATCTATAACAGGGCTAAATTTTATTATGCCCCACCTACAATAGTAGAGGGGCATTATGTATTCTGGTCTGTGGCTCCGTTCCTATTGTTCGTTCGTCCGTCTGTGCTTCTGTTCAGGTTAAAGTTTTTGGTCAAGGTAGTTTTTGATGAAGCTGAAGTCCAATCAACTTGAAACTTAGTACATATGTTCCCTATAGTATAGTCTTTCTAATTTTAATGCCAAATTAGATTATTACCCAATTTCACGGTCCATGGAACATGGAAAAGGATAGTGCGAGTGGTGCATGAGTGTACTTTGGACATATTCTTGTTTGAATTAGATTTTGATCAATGATATGTAGATTAATTTTAAAACAATATATTTTCAATTTAGCCAAGCTGATTAAAATACATGTATAAATATTTTGCTGATGATACATGGTCCATTATGGATGTAAAACTTCCATGTTTAACATTGTTTTAAAGCCCTTTTCTGGAAACTTGTTTTTGTAGAAATGATACACAAATTGACAAATTATTTCCCTTGGTTGACATACGGTTTATTGGAGACTTTTGAAAGACTTCTTCTTTAAAGATAATAGAAATACAATTATTCAGCACACAAATTTAATTTTTATCTCATATTTTTTACAGTTACAAATGTATGTAGGTTGTGGTTCATACAATCTAATTAAAAACCGATCTCTCATCGCTCCTGTTTCTGATATGTCGCGTGGGAGATCTAACGAAACCGGCTATGAGGTCAAATGTGAGTGAACTAAAAGTTATGAATTTATAAATATATGCCAATGAGTTGACGACCTATTAATAAGCCAATCAAAAAAGTTTATGAATTATTTTGACTGACGATTTCGTCGTAAATGAAATGAGTTACATCCCTTTACCTTACGTTAAACTTTCAAGATCGTGGAAGACTCAATTTCATTGGTCGAAAAAGACACACCTACGAGGTCACTCACATGTGACCTCAAAGCGGGTTTCGTTAGATCTCCCACGCGACATATCAGAAACAGGAGCGATGAGAGATCGGTTTTTAATTAGATTGTGGTTCATAAGGATTGAAAGTTTTCATTCACTTCACATAATTTGAACAATTATGAATATTTTACTTGATCATCACATACACATTATATACTATTTATAAGAATATTTTCTTTTTATCAAAAATTCAAATATATTCGAAAGATAATATGTCCCTTAGCTCTGATGTGCTATATTTCATGCTTAAAACATAGATTATATAGTTACATTAGCACAGGTTTTAAAGCATACAAGTCAGTACACATTGTATCTCTTAGTATACATATATAAATTTAGTCTACACTACAGTTCAATATAATTGGATAACCTATTTAAATTTTAAAATGTATTTTTTGTTTATGTTCAATACAGCTAATTTAAAATTTTATTTTTTTGAAAATACAATAGATGATCAAGCAAACATGCTTGTGTATTATCTTGTCATGCCATTAGTTAGCCTTGGATTAAAATGATTAATTCTTCCTTCTCCAATACATCATATAACATCATTAGTTCATTTAAAATTTCTTTTCTCAAAAATGATGTCATGTTTTAAGGCTTAGCTATTGGAAAACATGTTGTTAAAATGAAAATGATGCTTCTTTTCCTGAAAAAAATCTGGCTAATTACACTTGCATTGAAAAGGAAATGTCAATAAGGATATCACTGATCAAAATATAATATTCGAGGTCATGAAAGGTCAGAATCTGTAATGAGGGAAACAGTCAAGAAATGACAAATGATTTATCAAATACTGGTGGTAGACCTAGTGTTTTGTTGTAGTAAGTCCCGATGGTATAAACCTTGGAGGAATATTAAAAACTGGAAGATAATTGTGTAGAATGTTTTTAACTGGTTTATAAAGAGAGAGAGAAAGAGGCCTTAATCATGCCATAAATTACAATACATAATTCTAGAGACAAAGACGTGTATATAAATGTTAGACATCATTAATTGTTGGTTAAAGTTCTTTATTTTCTAATATCCTGCATCAGTTCACAAGTCTCTAGTGCACAGATAGAGTGTAGTCAACAATGAGCAAACAATTCTGTTTACAACCTTTTCTAAGGGGCAGCTATCTTGAAATTATAGTGAGGTGTGAGCTTTTGCTCAATAACGAAGGCCTCACAACCCTGTGTAAGGACAAAGAATGATGTCAGATCTATACTCTGAGCAAAGGCATTGAACAATGATGAATTTGTGGTTTTGAAAATTGCTTTATAGTTTTTATGGCAGTTGATTTTTTGCCAGTTTTTTTTAATAGAATACAATATAGATCTAGTTATAAGCCATGAAACAGCTGATGAACAATGAGTATTACCTCTGATGTAAAGTACACATCATTATTTATACGGAGGTCATACAAGATCACTGATAGAACAGTGTGTCTTATAGCTGTAGAAATACTCAAGGGATACACTTTTTGAAACTTTTATTTTTTATGTGAGAATTGACTTAAAATAGGTTATTTGACATATTAATCAACAATTTTTATTCTAAATTATAATGTATAAGAGTCCCAAAACAATTGAATAGTATTTTGTATGTCTGGAATGTTTTGAGGAATACGTGATATGTATGTCTTATGTTCTATATGGTCGTCTGTATACAAAATGACATGGAATATGATAGTGTCTGAAATGGTTAGTTATAAATTCTGAAAGTTCAGATGTTTAATAATGTCACAAAGGACTCTTAGTACACTTGCACTAACATTATACAGCCCTAAAATGTCAGAGTGTCCTTTTGCTGTTAAAAAATACAGTAACCTAACACTAACTAATTATAAAAAACCTCAAATTCTGATCAGTTTTTAAGGAGAGAAGTGTCACTAATAAAAATATGTCCTGTTCATTTCCATGAATCAATCATCTGCATTTAGATAAAATTAAGTTTGTCTATGTCCAAATGTCCAGTTAGAAGTTTCAGCCTTATGAGCATATCATCCTCACATCTAAACCACATGTATGTCATATAGTTATTGGAAATATTTATTGACATTGATGACGGTATGATCCCCTCTTAATGTTGCTTATTTCTTGGATTTCATGATCACATGCTGGAATTCTAAATGATGTGATATAAATTTTAAAAAAAATTGATACCCTGACCTCTTTTTGGAACTGTAATATATTATTGCTAGTTATAAAGACTTGTTTTTCAATCTTTTCTTTGTATATTTTCAGGAAAGAACAGAAATAGAGGGATCATTGTTTGTATACAAAAGGTAAGTTCACTTATAGGATAAAAAATCAATGAAATGATATGTAAAAGGTATTAAAATAATCACCAAAATTATTGAGTACTACAGACTATATCAACCATCAACACCTGATGTCTCCTCAAAGTATGCCTATACATTTGTACCTGAGAAATCCAGGAACATTTTGTGCCCCCCCCCCTTTTTAGGAAAATTTCAGACCTGTTAATGTAAATTACTTTGTTTCTAGACAGCACTTTTGATCAATGCAATATAATTTAGAATTTGATGTTTGTATACCTGTATATTAAAGTGAATGTGTTTACTCTAGTTTTAAGTAGACAGCAGGTATTACATTTGCTGGCAGCCTCTCAGGGGAATACACAGACAGGTAGATAGGTAATATAATGAGATGCTAATTAAACTGGGTAAAACCCTCTCATCTTGTCCAACATTCTGTCAAACTAGGGGCTATAAAGTAAATTACACCTAGGTGTTGTATTATGGTTTACAAACCTTTCAATTAACCCTTCTATAGTATATTACTTCTAAGAATCGGAGATGAATTAAAGATGAGACTTTAATTACACCATTTCCAATCATAGTTTTGTAATTAGATTGTTTTAAGATTCTCTCTTCTTATCCTTATTTCCTGACTTGATTTCACATATTTAGTTAGAAATTGGATTTTATTCTGAAAATGAGTGATTTAGCTGCAGTTTGTATCGTTAAGTGAAATTTTGGTTTGTTTTAGATTTTTGCAGGATTTTTGTTTAATTGTGGTGGGAGAGAGTTTGAAGTTTTAAAATTCTATATTTGAAGTTGAATTTGCCAAATTTTAAGTGAAATTTGTACAAATCTATTAGGTTCAAGCTTTGTAAATAATTTATAAGTTAAATTTTTCAAAACCTAATAATTTAATTTTCTGTAAGTTTTGTGGGATCTAGATCTGAAAGTTTCATGACCTGTAATTTGTTAAAAATTCAAGATTAACATAGTAATCTAACACGTTGGAACCTGTAAATTTGGCTTCCTTCTATTAATAGTAATATCTCATAGAAAAAACCTTTAATCAAGTTTTGAGATATCCCAAATGTTGCTTTAACAAGGTTAACAAAGCAGGTTCTACTTCATATAATTAATCAATTCAAAAACAAACAAAAAAAGGCCTATTAATTTTTATCTGATTTCATCTCATAATAAAATTTAAGATCTTCTCCATCAGATAATAATTACATCATATGGGTGTTATTCCCTGATATATAGTGCAGTAATGCACATGACTTGCACCTGAACATCAACAGTTACCATCCAAAATGATATCATATCTAATCAACTAAAGGGAATAGATGTCTGTCTTCCAGTTGCAGATAGTGAGACATGTATGTCATGTATATGAACATTCTGCTTAAAACCTTAGTGAGTCTTTCTAGCAGATAGTGACACATGTATATGAACATTCTGGTTAAAACCTTAGTGAGTCTTTCTAGCAGATAGTGACACATGTATATGAATATTCTGGTTAAAACCTTAGTGTAGTTTCTTACATATACTTATACTTCTTTTCATCTAATAGTAACAAGGCTCAATTCATGTCATTCAATAGATTGTCAGGGAATTTTGTTTCAAGACTCAGTCACAAGATGAAAGCGTTAAGACGAAGATCTATTGCTGGTCAAATAAAAGGCCAAGAGACAGCTTTATATCAATTTTATATTTCCAGTGTAAACTGACCAGAACCAGCCAAATTTATGCCCATACAAAATTACAAATTATTGTCATAAAAAAGGAGCATATGTATTGTTGACCTGTGAAAACTAGAAAACTAATCTCCAGAAAGATTAAATGTGTCTTTTGCATTTTTTAGGACCTTTGAACATGTTGAAGGTCTTAGTCTGTGTTAGATTTAGGAGATAACTGTATTGTATTTTAAGCTCCGACGGCATCAATTGGGGATTTGATGGTCGCAAATTAAGTTTACTGGCGACGCGTTAGCGGAGACAGTAAACGGGTATTTGCGACCATCAAATCCCAAATTGATGCCGTCGGAGCTTAAAATACAATATTGTTATCTCCATTCTAATGAAACTGACAGAAAACAACGTTAAACATGTATTTAAAATCTGTCATATGCTGTCTGCGCTTGCGCGTACGTCCCATAGCATCAATTGTCAATTGATGCCATGTAAGAAAGTGACGTTATCCAATCAAAATGAACGTTACAAACGTTGTTGCATTAGAATGTCCATGATCACAGCTGTAGAGCCTGTCCAGAGATTCAATGTTAACTTCCAAAATCGAGATCAATACAGCATTACTGAAATAGACCAATTTGTTACTTGTCAGACCTCTGCAGATAATGAAAGCTATGTTCTTGAAGTAGACATGAAAGTTTATCACCCTTAAAAAGGAGAAATGTTTAACTTTAATCATTGTAGCTAATCAGGGCTCTTCCTTGCCATGTAATAAACACATGTGTCAATCATAGTATAAAATGGGACATAGTATATTGTTTAATTCCCAGTGGTAAAGATTTAATGTTTGGAAAACAAAGAAGCTTTCCTGGGAAATGACTAGTTATCTTCTGTGGAAATGAATCTAACCTCAACATGTTTTATATTACCCCAAAAAAATCAATTAAGAATGAGTTATTGAACTTGGATTAAAGAAGCTGTCATAGTATATAAGACAACACACAGTGTTACATACAGAAATACAGATAGATTTATGAAGTAATTACTTTGTCTTTGTCCTGTGAAGGAAATTTAGCATTTTCAACAATCTTAGCAGAGAAAAGTCTTTTGACTGGTGGATCTCTGTTTCAGGGTTGGCAAAAACCCGGGTTTTATGAGTATTGCCCAGCCCAGTGGGAAATACTGGGAAAACCCGGGTTTTACTGGGTTTTAGTGGGTAATACTGGGCAATACTGGGTAATATAAAATATTTGTCTGAATTTTAAAGAGGATTCAGTGATAAACACAAATGCAATACATTTAATAAGATATTTATACCCTATTTTGTTTGTTTAGCATTTGTCTAGATTGGCAAACTGTAAATAGAAAGCAAATAAATCATTTTTTTTCAAATGAATATAGCTCCTATTAAGAATTAACAATTACATGTATTAAAGAAACATCACATTTAAATAATGTATATGTACTGTCACTAATTAATAAGTAATTATTCAGATTAGAACACAGATTTGTTTATGTAACAATAATCAGTCCTTTCAATTTTATAAGTGTTAATGGCATGACCCTGTAGGGTGTTTATTTAGCAATATGAATGTATGACAATTAAAATTAACAATTCACTTTAAACACTGCAAAAAAATGCATTTTTCAAAGTATGGATTATTGAAACAATACTTGGTAATTAAAAGGTATCTTTAGATGCGCAAATCTTCTGCCTACATATAAAATTAATAGAGAAGAGAATGAAATTGAATTTTCTAGAAATGACTTTCAATGGTTATCTGTATAAAAAGTATATATTTAGCTGATATACTATGAAACAATAACAAGGCTTTACTATTTTGTGTTAAAATAAGCTTAAAAAATCATATTGCCCAGTAATGCCCACTATACCCATTTCTAGGAGTATTGCCCAGCCCGGGAAAACCCGGGTTTTCCCGCCCGGGAATTCCCGGGTGGGTAATACTTTGCCAACCCTGCTCTGTTTATTGCTGACAGAGAAAAGTCTTTTGACTGGTGGATCTCTGTTTATTGCTGACAAGAAGTTCAATACGTTTCATTTTAAAAGGAAATCGGTGAAGTTGTTATGTAGACTTCCTTGATTAGTGCAAAAGGTTCATGGATATGAATGATGTATGCTGTAAGAAATGTTGGAAAGGGGAGATTCGATTAAATTTATAAAACTGATAAAAAGTCATATATATGTTAGTAAATCCCAGCAGTTATAGAAGGTATGTGTTGTAAGCTATGTTGGGAATGGAGGTTTCAATAATAAAGCCATATATCTTCTATAATGTCCAGAATTTACAGCTGACCTATTACTCATGTCCTGTCCTGTCCTGGCTGTCATACTCCTGTATTATCATAGGAACTTGCCCATTATTGAACTAGACAAATTGTTTTAGATGAAGCAGTATGTATAATAACTATGAGCTCGTTTTATTTATGAAATACAAATATTAGAAATTGTGAAATAAGATTTTGAAAGGGGTATTTTTTTCAGGGTTAAGGAAAATCCTGAAATTTTGAAAAATAGATATATTCACAAATAGATTTTGTTGTGAAAACAGAACAGCTTAACTGGTTTATAGTTAAATCTGATATCTGTCTTTGTAATGTTTCATTGCTGTTTAAATGGAGCAATTCTTAGATAATGTTATATTTTGGGAAAATCAATCATTTTACAATACTATTTCTCCATTGAGAATTTAAGGAGGACATAGTGTCTACAACATAGAATATTGAACTTTAAATCATTTCTTTAAAATGTGAAATCTACTCTGATCTTGTTTGTATCAAACTTCTAATTAAAAAAAAAAAATTCTGATCAAAAACGTATCTGTTTATAATCTCTTAAATAGTTTAGGGTGATCCCTGCTCAATCTAGATAGATACAGTTACTTCCCTTCTTATCAGAATGAATTGTTTTTGATTTAGAAAATTAAGTCCTATTATTTTGTTTATTTTGTTCCTTTGGTGTTGCCTGATTGCTTGGTCCAATTGGTTACACATTAAAATAAGGCTCTCAGTATCTTCTTTTTACAAGATTTATGGCAGGCAGGTTTGTTCAGTAAAACAATTTATTAGAAGTAATACAAGAAATTTAATCATAAATATACAAATGATGTACTTATATTCTTATGACTTTCAGGATTATAATCTATAGCCATCTTTTGAGTAAACCTTTGGCAGAGCCATGATCAGAACATCTTGTGTTATCTTAATAAATTTACACTACATTACCTCAGAGAAGGTAACATGTGTTTTGTTCTAGATTAGAACTGGGGCTTTCCACTTAATCCAGGAACATATTTTCTCAATGAAATTACAGGGATATTGATTTCTGAATCAATTGACTGTATAAATCTAGCCCCAAGTGAGATTTACATACAGTTTTTACTGTGTCAGAATGTTCTGGTCTCATTTTATTATTTTTTGATGATTTTTTTAAAGGCCATAAGCTGTCTAGAAAAGTTGATAAACTGAATAAGGTTTTCCTATCAAGAGTCTATATTAAGATTGCTCCTTCTTAATCCATTTTCAATTACTATAACTTGAGAATCTTACAATAGAATAATTTATGATGAAGGAAACAGATGTCAATGGTGGAACATAGGAAGGGAAATTTACATTGTTACTTCATGTGGCAGAAATAATGAAACTAAAAAAAAGATTGAACAATCAAGAAATATTATTAAAATTCTAGGATCTGAAAAGAGTTATATTATATTTTATTTTTATTTTTTGGTACTGACGTGATGTTTTTCACAGGCGGACCCAGCCCCCCCCCCCTTTTCGTGTGAAAAATTTGGTTGATTATATAGGAATCACTGAAGCATGATTTGAGCTGGCCCCCTTAAGTTCTGGATCCGCCACTGTTTTTTTGCTTTACATAAAATTTTAATGTAGAGGAACAGTATTTTATTTTGCTTTTTTAGTATTTGTCAGATAATCTAGTTCTTGCTATTTTATCCATCTTCACTATTTTTTTCCAACGGTAAGAAAAAGCCAGAATGTGCAACTTATTCATATACATGTAATCATGTCTATAAACATGATTATATGTGCAAGTCATACACAAGTTTTCTGATGTCAGAGAGAGTGCAATGTTACTTAGCCTAATTAAGACCACCAATTCAATTAAAATACATTTGCTTTTTCCTTGAAAGTTCTGTATTAGTTACAAAGCAAGAAAACTATAACTTTGACTTTCCTGTACTTAAAGCTTGATAAACGACTCAGTTGTGGTATATTTAACTTATTGTTATAAAAAAGAAAACGAAACAACTTTGAAAGACTTGATTTGAGTTTTTACATTGCTATATACTATTCTGTGCCAATAGATTAAGTATCTTATCAGTAGTATAGATGATTTGATTAAGTATTGAGAGACCTATGGTGATAGACACGAGAATGAAGAAATAAATGATGGTTTAATGAGTGAACATAAAATAAATAAATATTATATCTACATAGACACAAGTATGAAGAAATAAATGATCGTTCAATGAGTGAAAAGATCATAAAATAAATAAATATTATATCTACACCCAGATTTTTCTGGTGATTATGTACTGTAATGATTATTTCTCTCACTGAATATATCTTCTTATAGAATCTGAATATATGTTGTATCATATCCCTCCCCTCCAAAACACACACACTTCTTATAGAATCTGAATATATGTTGTATCATATCCCTCCCCTCCCAAACACACACACTTCTTATAGAATCTGAATATATGCTGTATCATATCCCTCCCCTCCCAAACACACACACTTCTTTGTTTACCATACCTATGAACAGAATTACAGGTGAGAATAAGGGAATACTTTAAGAAGAGAGAAAATGATGGAAACAAAAATTTGACTGGAATATATGGTACTGTTCATTGTAGAACCTTAAAATTCCCATTTGTGTATGCCCTTGCCACTTACTGGCTAATAAGGCATAGAGTTTCTCTCCTATCATTTCTCTAGATATAATTATTATTATTGAATGTTTGTATATAATGACCAGGCTTGTACCAGGTAAATCTTCTTTTGATTGAATAACCACCTGAAACATTTTAATTCCATGACATGCTTGATTGATTTTGGTTAACCAAAGTTAATGCATAGGTCCATATATCTTAGTGTTTTATGTTTCCATGCACATTTTCTAGTTATATATTCTTTATTTTAACTTTTAAAAGTTTAAGTAATTACTTGGCAGAATGATGTCAAGAATAGTATAAAAAAAAACTTATTTCATTCAGATTAAACTAAACAGACATGGCTGCTGCAGTTTGTCATTTTTTATGCCCCACCTACGATACCACCTACGATAGTAGAGGGGCATTATGTTTTCTGGTCTGTGTGTTCGTCCATCCGTCCGTTCATCACACTTCAGGTTAAAGCTTTTGATTAACTTGTAAATGGGTTTTTGATGAAGTTGAAGTCCAATCAACTTGAAACTTAGTACACATGTTCCCTATGATATGATCTTTCTAATTTTGATGCCAAATTAGAGTTTTTACCCCAATTTCATGGTCCATTGAACATAGAATATTGATAGTGCAAGTTTCAGGTTAAAGTTTTTGGTCAAGGTAGTTTTGGATAAAGTTGAAGTCCAATCAACTTGAAAGTTAGAATACATGTTCTCTATGATATGATCTTTCTTATTTTCGTGCCAAATTATAAGAGTTTTAACCCCAATTTCATGGTTCACTAAACATAGAAAATGATAGTTCGAGTGGGGCATCCGTGTACTATAGACACATTCTTGTCTTTTTATACGACCACAAAATTTGAAAAATTTTTCGTCGTATATTGCTATCACGTTGGCGTCGTCGTCCGAATACTTTTAGTTTTCGCACTCTAACTTTAGTAAAAGTGAATAGAAATCTATGAAATTTTAACACAAGGTTTATGACCACAAAAGGAAGGTTGGGATTGATTTTGGGAGTTTTAGTCCCAACATTTTAGGAATTAGGGGCCAAAAAGGGCCCAAATAAGCATTTTCTTGGTTTTCGCACTATAACTTTAGTTTAAGTAAATAGAAATCTATGAAATTTTGACATAAGGTTTATGACCACAAAAGAAAGGTTGGGATTGATTTTGGGAGTTTTGGTTTTAACAGTTTAGGAATTAGGGGCCAAAAAAGGGCCCAAATAAGCATTATTCTTGGTTTTCGCACAATAACTTTAGTTTAAGTAAATAGAAATCAATGAAATTTAAACACAATGTTTATGACCACAAAAGGAAGGTTGGTATTGATTTTGGGAGTTTAGGTCCCAACAGTTTAGGAATTAGGGGCCAAAAAGGGACCCAAATAAGCATTTTTTTTTATTTTCGCACCATAACTTTAGTATAAGTAAATAGAAATCTATGAAATTTAAACACAAGGTTTATGACCATAAAAGGAAGGTTGGTATTGATTTTGGGAGTTTTGGTCCCAACAGTTTAGGAATAAAGGGCCCAAAGGGTCCAGATTTAAACTTTGTTTGATTTTATCAAACATTGAATAATTGGGGTTCTTTGATATGCCGAATCTAGCTGTGTATGTAGATTCTTAATTTTTGGTCCCGTTTTCAAATTGGTCTACATTAAGGTCCAAAGGGTCCAAAATTAAACTTAGTTTGATTTTAACAAAAATTGAATCCTTGGGGTTCTTTGATATGCTGAATCTAAAAATGTACTTAGATTTTTTATTATTGGCCCAGTTTTCAAGTTGGTCCAAATCGGGGTCCAAAATTAAACTTTGTTTGATTTCATCAAAAATTGAATAATTGGGGTTCTTTGATATGCCAAATCTAACTGTGTATGTAGATTCTTAATTTTTGGTCCCGTTTTCAAATTGGTATACATTAACGTCCAAAGGGTCCAAAATTAAACTAAGTTTGATTTTAACAAAAATTAAGTTCTTGGGCTTATTTGATATGCTTTATCTAAATATGTACTTTGATTTTTGATTATGGGCCCAGTTTTCAAGTTGGTCCAAATCAGGATTCCATATCAAGTATTGTGCAATAGCAAGAAATTTTCAATTGCACAGTATTACACAATAGCAAGAAATATCTAATTGCACAATATTGTGCAATAGCAATTAATTTTCAATTGGAGTTATCTTTCTTTGTATAGAATAGTAGTTGATAATATATGTTGGAAATTTACCAGACATGACTATGATGTCATTTTCTATTTTTATTTGCCAATAACTTTATGTAAATAACTTCATTGGAAATTTGCCAATATAAAATGTTGCTGATGAAGCTTTTTTTCCTTATCTTATCTAAAATGTCTTTAGATAATGTATGTTGGACATTTGCCAGACATGACTATGATGTCATTTTCTATTTTTATTTGCCAATAACTTTATGTAAATAACTTCATTGGAAATTTGCCAATATAAAATGTTGCTGATGAAGTTTTTTTTATTGTTTTATACAATAAATAATGTATATTCACTTTTACTACCAACCAATCTTTACCATTCAGTGATAACAAGCACTTTATTTTACATTTTAATATCTTATGATGTATTTAAAAGAGTAGTTATTGTTGCAAACTCCATTAGAAATTTGAATTGATATCAGTTTTGGAAAAAGGGAAACGGGGATGTGAAAAAAAGGGGGGGGTTAAATTTTTCTCATTTCAGATTTCATAAATAAAAAGAAAATTTCTTCAAACATTTTTTTGAGAGGATTAATATTCAACAGCATAGTGAATTGCTCAAAGGCAAAAAAAAAACTTTTAAGTTCATTAGACCACATTCATTCTGTGTCAGAAACCTATGCTGTGTCAACTATTTAATTTTAGATTTAAAAAGTTTGAAGAAATCTTTAATTGATTTGTAAAATCTTGACATTTGTTTTGTGTAAAAAAAACCAACATATAATGTCAAAAATTTGATCACAATCCAAATTCAGAGCTGTATCACGCTTGAATGTTTTGTCCATACTTGCCCCAACTGTTCAGGGTTCGACCTCTGCGGTCGTATAAAGCTGCGCCCTGCGGAGCACCTGGTTTCTATTTTTATCAATTTTTGGTAATAATGATGTTAGATTGGGATTCCATGTCTCATACTTGCACGTTTGTTATGTTATTGTTAAACTTTTAATATAAATCTATTTTTTATATGCCTGCAGATACAATAAGTTGTTGCATAATGATTGCCGATAACTTTTTTCAGGAGACACATTTTTTCTATAATTATTTGCACTTATCAATGAGTTGAATACCCTGCTGAGGATTGGTCTATGAAGAATGTGTGGTAACATATGGACTGTAGTACCTTCAGAAGTTAATTGAAGAATTTTGAAATCATATTCTGTGTATAATATGTATATACCATGCAGCAATGTTTATAAATATGATATGTACAGCTGGGGAAATACCTATAGTTAACAACTTGGTAGGTTTCTACACAATGTTCTTCAAGGTAAATGGATTTGCCCTCAGACAGATGAAAAACATGTAGATACATTGTCTATGGATTGCTCAATGAGGGGAAGAGACAAGCAGCAGCTGAGGGGAGATATATATCTTCTTCAAAGTAATGGAAACCTGTTACACACAGAAAGAGGTCAATTCTAGTTATTGCCTGTAATAGACCTTATAATTACAACTGTCTAAAATTTAATGCTAGATTTGATCTCAAGAAATGAGTAGCAGGTTTTCTCATCAGCTAGTTTTAGCTGTACATGGTCAACATCCTCGTCCTGAACATGCATGAAATATTTGCCACTGGACCACTGGACGTCAAGCAACTAACAATCAATCAACATCCTTCAAACATTTTTGTATTGATACATTGTACATGTACTTCAACACGCCAAACATTTTTGTATTGATACATGTACTTCAACACGCCAAACATTTTTTTTCAATTCAAAATATCTGACGTAGGTTAAAAAATATTCAGTCATACTTCCATCTTATTAGTAGACGCTGTAGATTTTTGTTTCCTCCTTAAAGTTAGAAAGAGATTGATAAATCATTAAATAAAACAAAATTTATATTTAAAAAATTATACCAAGTTTTGTATTATTTCTGATAAATTTTCAGTCAATGATTTGAATAGAAGATTTTCCAAATGATGCCAAACATATTTTAGCTTGAAGCCAGTAAGATTTCTTTTAAGTGAGGAACATTTGAATATATAACTTACAATCTATTTGTGTTTTCCTGAATAATAAAAAACCTAATGTTACACTGTCTATGATACGGAAATGTTTCGGAGAGCAGTGTTATAATCTGTAGGCTATCAAGAGATATTCTTTGTCCATTACTTGTCTGTAGTGTCAGGCTTGTGTCATTGAAAATAATTTTCTAGTTCCTTTTATGTCTGTTTTATGCAATATAGATATAAATTTATGATGAAGAGACAATTTCATTAAAATAACCATCATAGAGCCAAACTAAGTGTTTTTCTTCTCAAGTTTATGATGGTGGTAGGATGATGACAATTGGGATATTGATTTGTCTGATTTTTTACCAGTAATATATTTTTTACATTGGAGAAAATGTCTTCTAGTTTATGTTTTTTTTTATATGCATTGTGTAACATTATGTCATTTAGGATTTTTATACACTTATATATATAATAAATTTGTGGTGAACAACTGGTCCCATGTTTAAAAAAACTACAGAATAACATTCACTAAAAGTTAGATAAAAATGGTCTGTAGTGATTTTTAACTTTGAGGAAACACCTGACTGTCAAAATTTAGGCAGACTTTAGAATAACTAAACGGGAAACCTTCCTAAAAGTTCAGTTTGGGAAGATATGCATCTTATCTTGTACTCCAGTTTAAAGAAACTCAATATCTCCCAAAGCCTAACGGTCCAGTTTAAAGAAACTCAATATCTCCCAAAGCCTAACGGTCCAGTTTAAAGAAACTCAATATCTCCCAAAGCCTAACGGTCCAGTTTAAAGAAACTCAATATCTCCAAAGCCTAACGGTCCAGTTTAAAGAAACTCAATATCTCCCAAAGCCTAACGGTCCAGTTTAAAGAAACTCAATATCTCCCAAAGTCTAACGGGAAGTAATCTCTGGTATTGGAGCAATCATAAAGACTTGCCAAATTAACAATTCGATAAAATGTTTCAAATTTGATTATTTCTCCATCAGAAAAGTGTTCTATTACTGTAGTAAGTTTTATGGGCCACAACTGTTTACAATTGTTTATTTTCTCTGCCGTCAAGAATCTACAAACAAATATGTTAAATAAGATTATAAATTAAAAGAATTGTTGCTTATTTTTAGTTGTGACCTTTTAATAAGTGTCTATATTGATGCAGTTCCTTGTATTTAATGAGAAATTGTGGTTAAAGTACATTGTTATACTGCCATCTACAGTGCCAATGCTTACATTCTTTACGTCAGAACATCTTTATTTCTCTCTTAATGTTATGAAGAGACAGGTGTGATTCTGTGTAAATTTAGTACTTTGTCAAAACACATTCAGAAACTAGTAGCAATTTTTGTTGATTTCACTATTAGTTTCATAATGATTTACCGGGGAGTCTTTAATTTTCTTTTTGTCAGGTGGGATGTAATTGTAAATAAATTGAAACACATTTATTACAAAATTATATCAAGTAAAGTCTTGATACTGTAAGATGTTGGGGTTGAAAGCAGGTGATAAAATAACCATCTGCCAACAAGGATTTTTGGTCATTTGAATTGAAAAATATTATGAAAATCTATAATAATAATTTTATTAAACTACACATCATATAATTCTTTTTGGTATCTTTTTAATAACTAATATGATTGACATTTAACTAAAAATACATTTTGATTTCACAAATACTTTTCGGGCAATGAAGAAAGACAAAACATTTTATTTACGGCTAATTATTCAGAGTAAAGGCATTCAAACTTGTATGTGCTTCCTGATCCTGACAAATCCAAAGAGTAAAGGCATTCAAACTTGTATGTGCTTCCAGAGTGTATAGAGCAGACAGTTCAATGGATGAATTTACAATAATTAAAGATGACAATATTATTCATAATCTTGGCAACTTTATAGCTATTTTTCTCATTAATTAATAAGATAACAGCCAATATGAATTCCTGCCTAGAATTTTATTACTGATGTATATTCCTCTGAAAATTATGCAAATCTTATGTTTAATGTTAACATAAACTATATTTGATGAGATAAAACCTATTTATCATTTTATGTATTTTCTAATACAGCTTTTTTCCTGTGTATGAACTCATTAATCGATGATATGGCACCCCATAGGGGGCACTTGGAGCATCAGTTGTTATTTGTATGGCTCTCTATGGTAGTATATATGTCTTTTGAGTGTTAAAACGTTCTTTTTTGGCACCAGGGGTATACTAAGCTATTGATTTGGGATGGAGATTGTGAAAGCACTTATAAGATCATAAATTTTAGATGAAAAAGAATGTTAAATGGGAAATAGATTTCATGGAATAATGTTTAATTGAGCTTATAAATCAGACTGGAATAAAATATAAAAGTGACGTATTCCCCAGAATTTATTTCACATCACCAAGCTCTGAGGGCCCACTCTTTGAAGCATTCAGGAGCACAGTCTACAGATTTTAACACAGTTAATTATTGTTTACCTATAAACTATCAATGCTTAAAGTTGACACAGAACTTTTATTTCATTAGATCTTGCCAAAACTCATGGAAACAACTTGTTTAAAGTTAAAACTAAAAGAATGGCAAGGGGAAAGTTAAGACGACCTACTTTGCAGAAGAACATTTGAATTATTATGTGAATATTGTTCTGATTGGATAGTTTGATAGTAATTTGAAATGTGTATTTTGATGTATTCCTGTTGGTGATATGTAAAACACATTTTTACCCAGCATACATTTAATATGGTGATTATCTCATAGAAATAAATCATATATATAGAAAAAAACAAATGATATCAAATTAGTATAAAATGCTATGGCAACAAATTCAGTTCAATGTTTAGTAATATTTTTGTTGATTCTACTTAGTCATTGTGTTCCTTTCATCTTAACTAAACATCATCTGGTGCCAAATTGATTTTGTAAGATTTGAAAATTGCTCATTTTGGTTTGATAAGACTTGAAATGGTACATGTGTAGGTAGATAGGTAAGAAGATAGCTTGTGATTAGAGAATAGATTTCCAAGCCTTAAAAAATAGATAGTTTGTTTTCTTCTTCAAATCTTTAAAGACAATATTTAAAAAAAAATGAAACTGTTTTCAGTGTATTTTACAGAAGGCTTTCGGTTACTATATATATATTGGCATTATTGCACATAATTGATAATGATGGGGAATTTATTAGTTAATTGATAATGGTATCAATTTAAGGGTGCATTTATTGCTAGCAAACTGGTTTAAGTTTTGCAACAGTTTTCAAAACTTTTCATTTGTTTTGACAAACCAGTTTAGAACCTGGTTTAAAACTGAAACTGGTTTGATTGTTTATTGAGACAAAACGAAAACCAGTTTCGGAAACTTATCAAACCGCTCTCGGGGCGGTTTAGTAGTTTGGTTTCGAAAAAGAATATGGCGGAAGAAGTGCAGACGAACATGACGAAGCAGCTCAGTACATTTACTTTCCAGCAATGTGAACAAAAGTGGAAAAACTTAACAAAAATATTTCGTGACACTGTTGATCACAACCAAAAAAGTGGGAATGATGTAAAATAGAGCCCCTATTTTTGTGAAATGGAGGAAGCTTATGGGTACAACATGTACAAGGCAAATGTCAAACCTATCTTCACAATGAGCTAATCAATGCCATCAGCAGAATCTGTGACATGTGAGGATAGTGATGTAGAGTCTTTAAATGAAAGTAGTTTGGCAGAAGAGGGTAAAAGAAAGAAGAAGGCAAGTGATTCAGATCAAACAAATAACCAGGGAAAGAAAGTAAAAAAAAGTAATGAAGTTTTGATGTTTTTGGAAACCATGAACGAGGAGTTTAAAGAAGAACAGAGAGGGTTGCTATCTGAAATAAAGGAACAGCATAAGGCAAAAATGGACTAAGAAGACCAAAAAATTCAGCTTATGTCACAGATTATTGAACATATGAACAAATAGACATACTACAATAATTGGATAGATTTAAGTTTTTTTTCTTTTTAACTTTATTATGTTTTTCTGAGTTGCAGCATTGTCAGAGTGACATATTAGTATTGCATTTCATTTTATTCTATTGTTAAAAATACAAATTTCATTATATGAAACTGTTTCATTGTTGAACACATATTGAAAAAAATATCAACTTTGTATATAATTTTTGTCCATCCAAGGAACAAAAAAAAAGCAGGGGCCTAGAACATGTGGAACTCCATGATCCCTAAAATTTGGCCTGAAAATAATTATTGAGTTTTCATTACTGCACAGTGTATAGCTAGTCCTGCTTAGTAGCACTGATATAAAATTGAGAATGGAAATGGGGAATGTGTCAAAGAGACAACAAACCGACCATAGAACAGACAACAGCAGAAGGTCGCCAATAGGTCTTCAATGCAGTGAGAAACTCCCGGACCCGGAGGCGTCTTTCAGCTGGCCCCTAAACAAATATACATACTAGTTCAGTGGTAATGGACGTCATACTAAACTCCAAATTATATACAAGAAACTAAAATTAAAAATCATACTAGACTAACAAAGGCCAGAGGCTCCTGGTCCATTCTTTATGTGCCTGTCCCAAGTCAGAAGCCTGTAGTTCAGTGGTTGTTGTTTGTTCATGTCGATCATTTCTTTTTAGTATTTTGCTTTGTTAAGCTGTTAGTTTTCTCAATTGAATTTTTCCATATTTTTCATGTCTGGGCCTTTTATAGCCCAGTAAATGGTATGTGTTTATCTTTTGTTCAAGGCCGAACGGTTGCCTTAAATTACTTACATCCACTTTATTTGAACTCGGTGGATAGTTGTTTCATTGACAATCATACCACATCTTCTTATTTTTATAAAGTATTGCCTTTCTAACTCAGCATATAAACAGGGCAACAGTCAAATAACAGTACCTAGATAACATTGATAATACACAGTGACATGTTATGGACTAAAACATGAAAATGAACACAGAGTCATTCATGTGTGAAAAGCAGGCGATACAAAATAAAACAATACACTAATTAAGAATTGGAAATCTAAATTTGGCTAAAGTTTACAGTTAAAAAACAGATTACACATTTTCTGTTAAAATAGTTAAGGGAGATAAATATGAGCAATATCTTTTTATCCCAGCATATCAACAATTGACTGACGTTTATGTTGTGCGGAAGGTCTTCTCCTTAAAAAATCTTGGAAATCATTGATCTCTTCATTGGCATTTAGTCCTTCTTCAATGTATGCATCAAAATTGGCTAAACAATAGTTATCAAAGGTACCAGGATTATAATTTAGTACGCCAGACGCGCGTTTCGTCTACATAAGACTCATCAGTGACGCTCATATCAAAATATTTATAAAGCCAAACAAGTACAAAGTTGAAGAGCATTGAGGATCTAAAATTCCAAAAAGTTGTGCCAGATACGGCTAAGGTAATCTATGCCTGGGATAAGAAAATCCTTAGTTTTTCGTAAAATTCAAAGTTTTGAAAACAGGAAATTTATAAAAATGACCATATTATTGATATTCACGTCAACACCTAAATGTTGACTACTGGGCTGGTGATACCCTCGGGGACGAAACGTCCACCAGCAGTGGCATCGACCCAGTGGTTTAAATAGTTATCAAAGGTACCAGGATAACTAAAATTACATAAACAAACTTCATGTAATGTGCAACAGCTGAGCACAAATTTTAACACTTAAGGCATATCTTCCATGTCAATGTATCTTAAACGCCTGAATCGACCTTTCAATGCACCAAAGGCTCTTTAGATACACATCCGACTCGAACTATGGATGTAGTAATAACGTTTTTGTTCAGCCGAAAGGTTGCCAAAGTCTTTGAAAGGCGTCATTACCCACTGACTCAAAGCATATGCAGCATCTCCAATTAGTTGGGTATTACCTGGGAACATTCTCTCTTTGTTATCATATGCACTTGTAAACAGAGGCGAGTTTTTAAGAACTCGCGAGTCATGCACAGAACCTGGCCACCCACAATATAAATCTAGAAAATGCAAGTTTTTGTCACATACTGCTTGAAGTATTATAGAAGGAAACTTTTGTCTGTTGTAATATTGTTCACCATCCACTTTAGGAGTTTTGATGGGGATATGTGATCCATCAATCTCGCCTAAAACACCATGGAAACCTTTATGTTGAAAAAACATGTCAACTGTCTCTTGCACTTTCATTCCAGAAGGCCATTTAACTAATGCAGGAAGCAAATCTGAACAAATAATTGAAGATGTTCGATGTATAATAGTATGAACTGTTGCTTCACATACACCAAAGCTGTCAGCTAATTCAGTCAAAATCTGTTGACATGATGCATATCTTATGAAAATCAGTAGCTGCTTTTCAATAGAAACTTTCATGATGCCACCCTTAAGACCCACCGCTAACTGAGGAGATAAGCTTAGAACTAGTGCATCAAATGTTGATCTGCTCATTCTAAAACGATTCTTATAGTCATCAGGTGTGTATTGGGGGATAACATTTTCAACATAATTTTTCACCCTGGCGATGTGTCTACGTTTAGCAGCCAAGCATGATGCAACTGAGAAAACTAGCTTTCTTTTTGAGACACTCTTGTGAATCTGATAAAGCCTATCAATGCTGTCATCTTCTGTTTGTGTTATCAAGTCCTGTAGTAAAAGATATACTTCAGCCATTTTTGTTATGGTTTCAACATTGTTCAAGGAAACCACCCATTTGTTTAAATGTGCCTGAACTGGGTTTATTTTTCAAACTAGTTCGATAAAACCTAAACTAGTTTTGGAAACCAGTTCAAAACCTTAAACTAAAACCAAAACCAGTTTTATTTGCAATAATGCACCCTATGATTACGAGGTAACTGATGAAGAAAAAAAAATCTGAAAAATTATAACGTAAATGGTGTTTAATATTTCAGCCTTTATCTTTTAGTGTATGAATATACCCCCTGCCAGAGATGTGATTGTGAAAATTTAGATCTTTCGTCCCTTTTTTAAATATATTTCTCGTATCACACAGGCAACATTTTATTTGCTGAATATAAAGGGGGGGGGGGGGGGGGGGGGGGGAATCTGTTACAAAGTCTAATCTACCAAATAATTCAAATTTGACAGAATTTCATGTTATATCTTTACAAACAAGACAGTCATTATATCAACCTAAACTACCCTTACATTTACAGAAGATTACTGACTCAATTTGTCCAACTGATCAGTTTAAAATGTGCCAACCATTCATGCTCAAAAGTTACAAAAATGTAAGAGAAATTTAAAGAAATTAACGCCCTAAAATTTGCATTGCCTGGTTTTTTTTTCAACTAAAGAGTACATCTTTAGTTGTATTAAGGGTAGGAATCAAATGTTATCATGTTTTAATCAATATTCTGGGCACTCAAAATGAGCTATTGTCCATTTGTAACTTTTCATACCTAGAGTTATACTTGGCTTCATCAAAATATATCTATAAATAGATCATATAGATATGATAATAAAAAGTCTTTTCAAATATCATGAACTAGACTGTAAAAGTGCCAGTTGCTACCAAACTCTGGAAATGATACAGTTAAAATCCACTTGATAAATTGTGGTTCATCAGATGACGTCAACATGCAAGAAACATGGCCTCTATAATCACTAAAAGTTTGATCCCTGTAAAGATTTATTAGCGTCTAGTTGTATAATAAGTAGTTCTAGATAACATAATAGTTCTTATTTCTGCTGACCATCTATTTACAACCCTTGCAAAAATTCATTCTAAAATCCATTTTCCAGCATCATTGTAAATTCTTAATGTAGATACACAGCTAAAGGTTGGTCTCATGTTATACTGTTAGAGGTATTCCAGCAGAGATATATTTCATGACTTTCAATGAGTTTTGTTCCCAATTCTTATATTCCTTTCAAATTAAATTTACAAAAAGGAAATTTGTTTTGACAATTTTTATCGAGATGGCAAATTGATAAAAAAAAAAAAAAAAATTGTAAAAATTGTATACCCTACAGTAGTATAACAAAAAGTTATTCCCTTATTTTATTTTGATATCAGTTCAGTCATGAGTGTAAAATGAAGAATACCCCTGCCTAAGTCCTCAGATTCCTTATTAGTGGGAACCATATTTTGTCTAATTCAACTTTCTCTATCAAAAGAAGGTATTAATGTATAGAGCAAAAGCTCTGTTAAAGTTAAACATTGGTTAATAAATGCACACGACAATGTCCTATAAATGATCAATTTCAAATTTTGATTTACAATTTGTATTATTTTTTATTTAATATGTATAATTTATATACAACCATGGTTAGTTACTCATTCAATTTTTTCTGGACCAAATAAAACTAAAACAAAAATAAATTCCTTGCATATTCTTTTATTAAAATAAGAAATATATTGCATTGTTTTTCATTTTGGTGATTTTTTGTATTTTATTTTGCATAAGTCTGATTTAGATGAGGTATCATGTTTGTCCTAAGGAGATCTACTTTTGACTTTACTTAGGATCTATGGATTGAAATTTTCTGTAAATTTGTAGTCCCCTAGTGGATATGGAGCTTAATTTGATATATCTTTGTAAAGTATATCCTAAATTAGTTTCACTAATTTTGTAAGCATGTTTAGGTTGTTTACTATTTTTACACCTTTTGAAGAGAAAAGATTCCAGACCCTTTCTCCTCTTCAACCTGCGTGTATGTACATGTATTGTTACATACAATATAATCTAGGTAACTAATTATAAGGGTAATCGAAGGCAGGAGTAGTTGTTATGTAAGGAATATATTGATTACGCATTCAAATTTGAAAAAGTTTTGAAAAACAAACATCAGTCGATCAATAATAATAAGGTCACAAAGATCAGGGGATAAATTTTCATTTTTCCAATAATCTTTTGGTTTGCAGTTTTTTATGACAAATGCAATTTTTGAAAAGTGAATTATTGCAAAAGTCATATGTTTGTTATAATTTAGAAAAAACAAATAATTCTTTTGTTCATCATGGTATAATAATTTGTACTTTGGTCCACAGATATGCCATTTGATGAATTTTGCATATATTGTAGATTTTTTTATAAATAGAACAAATACGAACAATGTCATGCCAAAGGATCAAACGAAAGCAGAAATGATAGTAATGTTGTTAACCTAAGGGGGTAGGCATGTTTGCAAGTAAGGAAAATCCCTTTTGTTAAAATAGCATTGTATTGACCTTGAATTGTGATAAAAGCCTAACTAACTGTACCTACCTTACATAACTGTAACAAGTCCAAACAAATTTAGTGATAATTTCCTCTCCAATACAGAAATCTTTTATTTTGTGTTAAAAGCTGAGAAAACTGGTAAATCACATACACAATTATCACCTTGGTAAATATAAGAATTTAAATCCAAATTTCATAACACTTTTTAGATAAATATATTGTTAATATTCCTTTCTGAAAACATTGATTAATTCCCTAGTGATAGTTGAACACACAAACTGCACTCTCTCTCCAAAAGTAATGTTCAGGAGATTAAGTAGTATAAAAATACTTCCTGCTTAATCATAACTTACTTTTTTCACAATAGAAATTTTTCGTTCACTGTACAGCTGCTACAACCTAATGTAAATATGTGAAGAAAGCCGGTATTGACACTGTTATTTACAAATATAAAGGGAATAACGGGAGTTGTGTGTAACAGTAACGTTAGAGTGAGTTATCTGATTATTGGCAGAAGAGTCAGAGAGTATTTGATTAAGTTTTTTTTCAAGGTAGGTACTATCCATACTATTGCATTCAATGATCCAGTCTCTTTTATTAATTTATAATATTTTAAACGCCAAGTTTCATATTGTGAAATTGATTATTTAAATACCTATGTTCAAAAATCATTACATCCTTCTGTGTACATGAATATTTGATAAGTTTAGACATGTAATTGTGACTTGTCCTTCATTCTAGGATAAGGCATTCCAATTTTCACTGTTATAACCTCGTTATAACTGATGAATGAAATGATAGGTTTTTAATTAGGCCACATGCTGACATATACTTTAGTAGTTGTAGGTCTGCTATCCTTGATAGTTTTCGTAACTTATCAAATTTCTAGTAAAAGTTGAAAACATTGCCCACTTTATATTATTTTAAAGACCGGACTTTTTTCATGCTGTATACATGTTACAAGAGATAGGTTGTATTCTTTATAACTACAGAATGACATTAATTTAAATGAAGAGACAATTGTGTTCACCCTGTTATCTTGACTTTCTATTTGGAATCCTATTTTTGGGGCAAATTGTAACATCTAGATCCTATAATTGACTTTGAGGTGAAGAACAGCAATAAAAGTACTGATCCTTTGCTATTGGTGTTTTTTTCTGTACATGTACTCATTGTTTGTCATGAATGAATAGCTGATATTCTCCCTTTTGTGCTGATGTGGCGTAAATCATCAATCTACCTATAGAACACTGGCCAAATAACAGACTGACAAAAAACATAACCCCTAATAATGGGCACAATAAAACACTGAGGCTTAAATTAAAATATTGTTTGTTTGCCCTTTACCGACCGACCATATAAATTCGTTCCGACTGAAAAAAATTTATTTGTATTTACCAGCAATATTTTATTTTTATTTTTTTTCGTTCCTTCCGAAAATCTTATATTTGTATTTCCCGCTAAAAAAAATTTTACCGAAATCCACTGGTTTTATCTTCCCCGTATAAGGTTAAGTCCATTTTGTATCACGTGAGCGTTGGCATTAACACTTGCATTAAGAGATTCAAAGTTTTTGATTGAAGTCGATGTTGAAAGTATGACCAACGTTGCCCTTTATACTTGAAGAGCAGGCTTCATTCAAAAAAGTTGTGTCCAATACACAATTAGGGAGCTACCATTTGATTTTTATGGGGGGGGGGGGGGGGCTAGGAATTTGAAAAAAAAATAGGCAGGACAGGAGTTTTGAGTTAAAAAAAAAAAGGCAGGATGAGACAATTGCCAAAAAAAAAGTCAGGACGACAATTTAGGTAAAAAAAAGTCAGGATAAACTTTTTAAAAAAAAGCAGGACCAAACAGAGTGAAAAATAAAAAGGCAGGACAGAGATTACAGCTAAAAAAAAAGGCAGGACAAAATTTTTCATCCTAGCCCCCCATAAAAATCAAATGGTAGCTCCCTTATCAACGGGTGTACAACATATTTTGCTACCGGATGTTGTATCCTATATAAGGATGACGTTTAGTGATTCGTATATCAGGATGATTATGTTCACGCTGCCTTCTACCAGCTTTGACATTTTATTTATATCTGAAATGAACTGAAGTCCTGTAAATTGGAGAATAATTCAATGGCAGTAAAATCGCCAAGTTTTCCTTGCAGACCATTTATAAATGCGATGTAAAATATGTGACATTTGAGTTTCAAGTCTTTTATCTTTTTATTGATAACACCGGGACACACGAAAATTTAAACACTCAGTCTCTAGGGTTGTAAATAAAGTAAGATAAATGCTTAGTTTTAGCTCTTGTAACTGGTTGCATGATGACGATGGTTGGAAATGCACTGCCGGGCAGTGGCTTTATATTCTAGTCAAATTTTTTTTTTTTATTTCACAGATATCATCTCTGATAATTCCAGTTCAAATTTTTATAAAATTGGTAGAATGTCGGAATAACACATGCTATAGATGGGGGTTGGAGGGTCCTGATCCTGAAATCACGGGCTTTAAAACACGAAATCCTGAGCTCCCCAATTTAAATAAATTTAAATTCTGCATCCCGAAATTCAAAAAAACAATTCCTGGAAATCCTGAAATCCCGATCTTAACAACACCCGATCCCGGAGTCCTGATAAAGGTCCTACCCCGTTAATACATTGTAAAGCTGTTTCACAAACCATGCTAGGGAGATATATAGGATATTAATAAATCTTTCGGTCAAGTTAAGCGTACAAGGTACATGTACGTAGTACAGAATATCAGTGCAAGTTAAAACTCTTAAAAGTTCCAGGCATATAATTGTTGAAAATATGCTCGAGCCCTATATTTTGATATTTGAAAACAAATAGAAGTGCATATGAATTAACTTCACATTATACATGATAATGTTTTTTCATAACTTCCTGGGACTATTCAGAAACTTTTAATAAAAGTAAAGATTAGTAAAATCGATCATTAAGAGCAAATACAGACAAAAAAGATATCATTCAGATATTGTATCTATAAAATAAAATATTATACCTACCTGCCTACCCATGACAAAAAATGTACCGAGCCAAGTTATTTTATGGGAAAGAAAAAGAAAATATTTTACCTACCTACCTACCCTGTTTCAAAAAATAGGGTCGGAAAAGGGCAAACAAACAATATTTTAATTTAGGCCTGACAAATACATCATGGCCAAATAAAAGACTGACAAAAGACATACAGCTCTACACCCAAATAAAAGACTGACAAAAACATACATGATAACTGTAAACCAATTTATTTTCGCGGATACTTTATTTCGCGATGTACCCCTTCTTGACTAATTCGCGGCTGTTTAATTTCACGATTTTCTAATATTCTTGAAGAAGTTTAATAAGGAAAGATCCAAGCTTTACATATTCACGATGATTTATATTCGCGTTATTCTTTTACTCATGAAAGTCGTGAAAATAAATCGCTCGAGAAAATAAGTTGGTTTACAGTATGGCCAAATAAAAGACTGACAAAAAACATACAGGATTATGGCCAAATAAAAGACTGCCAAAGACATACAAATACAAATACAAATACAAATATTTTATTGGCACAAACACAATTACAATAATTGGCAATGGCCCATACAACTGGTATACAAATAGTAATAATGCATAGAATAGCAATAGGCATATTTAGAACAATATCATCGAACGATATCAATATCATCAACAGTAAATGATTAAAAAAAATATATCAATTACATAGTTGGTCAAACATATTAAGTATTGAAAATAATGACAATATTAATATGTAATATTATGAACAATGATTATTAGCAATTTTATAGAGTTTGTTCTGCTTTACGCAGGTTCAAACTGTCTGAGATGAAAGAGGAAGTTAATTTTAGGATTGTGTATGAATTATTATTTAATAAAAAGATTATATTATTTTCATGTTTTTGAAATTTTGTAGGATCAACGATTATATTTGAAACTTTATGGTAAAATATGTCCCTCTTAGTTGAGTATTTTTCACAATGTAAAAGAAAATGTTTTTCATTTTCAATTTGACCAGAATTACATACAGAGCAGTATCTCTCATTTCTGGGAATATTTCTCATACAGCTCTATACCCAAATAAAAGACTGAAAAAAAACATACAGGAATTATGGCCAAATAAAAGACTGACAAAAAAAATACAGCTCTACACCCAAATAAAAGACTGACAAAAAACATACAGCTCTACACCCAAATAAAAGACTGACAAAAAACATACAGTACTAAGGCCTAATAAAAGACTGACAAAAAACATACAGGATTATGGCCAAATAAAAGACTGACAAAAAACATACAGCTCTACACCCAAATAAAAGACTGACAAAAAACACAGTACTAAGGCCAAATAAAAGACTGACAAAAACATACAGGATTATGGCCAAATAAAAGACGGACAAAAAACATACAGCCATACAGAATACTAACAAACAAAAAAACATACACCACTATGGCCAAATAAAAGACTGACAAAAACATACAGGATTATGGCCAAATAAAAGACGGACAAAAAACATACAGCCATACAGAATACTAACAAACAAAAAAACATACACCACTATGGCCAAATAAAAGACTGACAATAACTTTCGGCACTACGGCCAAATAAAAGACTGACAAAAACAAGAGCACTATGGTCAAAGAAAAGACTTGACAAAAATATGCAGATCTATGGACGAAGTAAAGACTGGAAAAAATCATACAGCACAAAAGCCAAAGTAAAGACTGACAAAAACATATAGCACAAATTCAGAGTAAAGACTGACAAAAAACATACAACACCATGGCCAAATAAAAAACTGACCAAAAACATACAGCTCTAAGGCCAAATAAAAGACTGACAAAAAACAGTTCACATACTCTACACAAGAATTGAAAATTTAGCAACACAAATCACACCAAAACTGATGGTTGCCCTCACTTGCTCCAGAATTCATTGTCTTACTCTTGTTTAAATCAGTTGACAGACTTTTACTATAAATGTACAACATGCAATGAATTGTTTTGATTGTAATGCAATGAATTGTTTTAATTGTAATGCAATTAATAATGTGTTACATAATGTACGATTTAATTCACATTCCTGTTGAACATTACTTGAAACTTTGTAATCTATGATAAATAAAATGTGTATTATGCCTTTGATAATTAGACAGTTAATAAATGAGTCATTTCTAAAATGAACATCATTAGCAGCATGGAAGCATATTAAGATATTTGGGTTTTTGTGTAATTAAAATACTACATCTTAACATTTTATGTCCTGTTGAAGACCATTTTGAAATGTTAAGATCATTGCATATGACTGTTTCTTACAACCTCTATGATCAGTTATATTCTTATAAGTTTTTATCCTTTGAAGTGAAATGTTTATATTATCAAAAAAAAATAAACACAGTTTTTGTCTCTCCTTAATAGTCAAAAAGCCAGACTTAAGAATGCTGTTTACACTGACACCACAGTTCACAATTTGTTGAAAGATTGTGATAAGGTCAGTTATAGCCAGGGCACCACTTATGATAATTCAAGGATATTTGATATGCAGTTTTATTAGCATTGACTCCCCTTTCCCTCAGTCTATGATAAGTCAAGGATATTTGGTATTCAGTTTTATTAGCATTGACACATTTCACTCCCCTTTCCCTCAATCATGGTCTAGATGACTTTGAAGTTTTTGCATTGTTTAAATATTGCTATTTTAATTTTGACATTAGCAATATAATATCAAATGTCTTTCAGGCAAGACATATCCCTGTGTCAACAGTTTAATTAAATTAAAAAAAAAAAAGATTCAATATTTTTAAAACTTATGAAACTGCTTAGAATGGAAACTATAAAAGTGGAAAAAACGATATGAAAGAAGAATCAGCTTACAGTTATTGTCCTATAATTAATGATATAAAATTTAAACAAGTTCATCCATTTACCAGGGAAAAAACACTAAAAGACAGATAACTCTGATACAAGAGTTAAACCATTATAAAACATTTTATATATTTACTTAATGAAAGTTACATGCAATTGAATGGAAAGTCAACATTAAATGTTATAGATGAAACATAAAAAAGCCAACAACAAAATTATATTTATACTTAAATATGTCAAAATACTATACTGATTTTGATGATCATCTGTTAGGAGTTTGGGGGTGGATGGTTTGGGTCTGTAGGCACATTTTTTTTTCTTTTATTTCATTCCTGAATCATAAAAAGATGAATTGTAATATGTTTCAGTTTAGCATTCTAAAGACAATACTTCCTTGGCTGAGGTTAATTATAAGTTCCTTTAGTTTGTTTGTGCATGATTAACATTGATTAGTACACAGATGTTCACCTTGTTATGTTTTACTGCAAAATTGGCTTTTTGTTTCAGTAGGAGGTAATTAATTAAAAAAATAAAGCATAAGGAAATAAAAATAATTTTTCCATTACTTTTATCAGTTATAGAGTAGCACTCAAAACATAGAAATTATTAAAAAAGAGAGAGAAAATATAATGCCCTTGGGTGGAAAAGACTCTGGTGGAGAGTTGTCTTATTGACAATCAATAGTGTTAATGTTACCTCCTATCAAAGTTAGACTACTAAACTTTACCTCCTATGAAAGTTAGACTACTAAATGCTACCTCCTATGAAAGTTAGACTACTAAACTTTACCTCCTATCAAAGTTAGACTACTAAACTTTACCTCCTATGAAAGTTAGACTACTAAATGTTACCTTCTATCAAAGTTAGACTACTAAACGTTCCCTCCCATGAAAGTTAGACTACTAAATGTTACTTTCTATCAAAGTTAGACTACTAAACGTTACCTCCTATGAAAGTTAGACTGCTAAACGTTACCTCCCATGAAAGTAAAGTTAGATACTAAACGTTACCTCCCATGAAAGTTAGACTACTAAACTTTACCTCCCATAAAAGTTAGACTACTAAACGTTACCTCCCATGAAAGTGAGAATTCTAAACGTTACCTCCTATGAAAGTTAGACTACTAAATGTTACCTCCCATGAAAGTTAGACTACTAAACGTTACCTCCCATGAAAGTTGGACTACTAAACGTTACCTCCCATGAAAGTTAGACTACTAAACGTTACCTCCTATGAAAGTTAGACTACTAAACTTTTAAAATCTATGATTTGTAACTTTTTCCCACCATCCATCATTAGCTTAAAGGTTTTTAGTTTCAAACTGTTCTTTAGTTTGCCACGTCACAGATGTCATTCACTTGAAAATACAATACTCATTATTATATTAGAAAATTACAGCAGATTATTGATTTGGTTAAAAGTAATATAATTCAGTTTTTAAAGTTATATGCTCCTTTAAATTCTTTTCTAAACGTTTCTTTTTCAAGAACAATACAAAGCTAGGACTTTGTTTAAGTGTCATTCATAAAAAGCATGGCAGCTAATTTTACTGTTTTGCATGTTACCTTAGGAGGTTTATAATGTAACAGCTATAATTTATCAATGTACATTAGACACAACATTAAGTATAAATATTTTATAGAGCATTTACCATCAGCTTTTTGTTTGGCAGTGAATGATCACAATGCTAGCCAAAGAATATGTTATTGAACCCCCAAAGGATGTTTATAAATGATGTAAAACTAATTTAATAACTACTTAGGATGGTAACAAGTTATATAACATGTGATAAAACATTTCAAAATAAGCCATATCTGAACATCTACTAGTGCTTTCCACTGATAATACTCAGACATCAGATTATTCTTGTTTTGATATTGTTGCTTTCACAAATATGATGCATACTTCTCTGAAGACTGATTTGCTTGAAATGGGTTTGGAGAAGCTGGGTCTCTATATAAACTCTTCCACGCCCTATACCACCCCATATATATATATAAACTCTTCTACGCTCTATACCACCCCATATATATATATAAACTCTTCCACGCCCTATACCACCCCATATATATATATAAACTCTTCTACGCTCTATACCACCCCATATATATATATAAACTCTTCTACGTCCTATACCACCCCATATATATATATAAACTCTTCTACGCTCTATACCACCCCATATATATATATAAACTCTTCCACGCCCTATAACACCTGATATATATATATAAACTCTTCCACCCCATATAGATATAAACTCTTCCACGCTCTATACCACCCATATATATATATAAAACTCTTCCACGCTCTATACCACCCATTATATATATATAAACTCTTCCATGCCCTATACCACCCCATATATATATATAAACTCTTCCACGCCTATACCACCCCATATATATATATAAACTCTTCTACGCTCTATACCACCCCATATATATATATAAACCTTCCACGCCCTATTACCACCCCATATATATATATAAACCTTCCATGCCCTATACCACCCCATTTATATATATAAACTCTTCCACGCTTACCACCCCTATACACTCATATATATATATAAACTCTTCCACGCCTATACCACCCCATATATATATATATAAACTCTTCCACGCCCTATACCACCCCATATATATATATAAACTCTTCACGCCCTATACCACCCCATATATTATATAAACTCTTCACGCCCTATACACCCCATATATATATTTAAACTCTTCCACGCCCTATACCACCCCATATATATATATATAAACCTTCCAGCCCTATACCACCCAATATATATATATAAACTCTTCCACACCCTATACCACCCCTATATATATATAAACCTTCTCGCTCTATACCACCCATATATATATAAACTCTTCCACGCCTATACCACCCATATATATATATAAACTCTTCACGCCCTATACCACCCCATATATATATATAAACTCTTCACGCCTATACCACCCCATATATATATATATAACTCTTCCACGCCCTATAACCACCCATATATATATTTAAACTCTTCACGCCCTATACCACCCATATATATATATATAAACTCTTCCACGTCCTATACCACCCCATATATATATATAAACTCTTCACGCCCTATACCACCCTATATATATATATAAACTCTTCTACGCTCTATACCACCCATATAGATATATAAACTCTTCCACGCTCTATACCACCCCATATATATATATAAACACTTCCACGCCCTATACCACCCCATATATATATATAAACTCTTCAACGCCCTATACCACCCCATATATATATATAAACTCTTCCACGCCCTATACCACCCCATATATATATATAAACTCTTCTACGCTCTATACCACCCCATATATATATATAAACTCTTCCACGCCCTATACCACCCCATATATATATATAAACTCTTCTACGCCCTATACCACCCCATATATATATATAAACTCTTCTACGCTCTATACCACCCCATATATATATATATACTCTTCCACGTCCTATACCACCCCATATATATATATAAACTCTTCCACGCCTATACCACCCCATATATATATATTAACTCTTCCACGCCCTATACCACCCCTTATATATATTAAACTCTTCCACGCCCTATACCACCCCATATATATATATAAACTCTTCCACACCCTATACCACCCCATATATATATATAAACTCTTCCACGCCTATACCACCCCATATATATATATAAACTCTTCTACGCTCTATACCACCCCATATATATATATATAAAACTCTTCCACGTCCTATACCACCCCATATATATATATAAACTCTTCCACGCCCTATACCACCCCATTATATATATAAAACTCTTCTACGCTCTATACCACCCCATATAGATATATAAACTCTTCCACGCTCTATACCACCCCATATATATATATAAACACTTCCACGCCCTATACCACCCCATATATATATATAAACTCTTCAACGCCCTATACCACCCCATATATATATATAAACTCTTCCACGCCCTATACCACCCCATATATATATATAAACTCTTCTACGCTCTATACCACCCCATATATATATATAAACTCTTCCACGCCCTATACCACCCCATATATATATATAAACTCTTCCACGCCCTATACCACCCCATATATATATATAAACTCTTCTACGCTCTATACCACCCCATATATATATATATAAACCTTCCACGTCCTATACCACCCCATATATATATATAAACACTTCCACGCCCTATACCACCCCATATATATATATAAACTCTTCAACGCCCTATACCACCCCATATATATATATAAACTCTTCCACGCCCTATACCACCCCATATATATATATATAAACTCTTCCACGCCCTATACCACCCCATATATATATATAAACTCTTCTACGCTCTATACCACCCCATATATATATATATAAACTCTTCCACGTCCTATACCTCCCCAGTTAGCAAGTTTGCTGTATTATATGTTATTACATTAATAAAGAATTTGAGAAAACTGTCTTACAAAGTCTGCTCTATGGTCGGGTTGTAGTCTCTTTGGCACATTCCCCGTTTCCATTCTCAATTTTAAATATAGAAATTAGCATGGACTATGTTTAAGATGTTGTGATGATACATATTTTGAAAAGAATTTGAAATGACCAGATGGTTCAATACTCTATACTAGTGTTCATATGTGCTAAAGGGTTAAGAATTATGGAACTGTAGGTCAACAACTCATTGCTTTTCAAACTTATTATAAACATCATTAACAGACTCCAGATCTCAGATCTAAAGATTTTCAAAAATAAATATTGACACTGACCGTTTATAACAATAATTAAAGAGTGGAAAGGTTCTCTGTTTATTGTAGGTTTTCCATATTAATAATATATATAATTGAAAGAACTGGAGAGAGAATTAACAGTTCAATTTAAAGAAAATATATATGAATTTATTTATTATTTTGAGGTGTAGGGGTGGGGGATTTGGTATTGACTTGATCTCAAATATATATATAATTATATTTTTAATCATTTTCAAAATCATAAGTTTTTATATGCTGGTTTACTGGACGAAGTATGGTATAGTCACAACATGTCATACAATAACTCAAAAACACTTCAACCAATTTGCATGAAACTTGAGTGAATTGTTGATATCTGCCTTCTTTTGATTTTTATAAATATAAGATTTTACCTTATTGAGTTATGTTACATTTTATTACTGTAGAATAAAGTACTGTAATCATCAATAGATTGAAATCTAACAAGTTATTGCCCTTACTTAATATTAACCAACAAATTATGTGGCTTTATGCACCTAACATAATATAAACACAAATTAAAGATGAAAAAAATTAACATAGTTGTATATAAGCCAAGCATTTTCAAAAACTATTTTTAAGGAATTTGTACAAATTTATTCAAAAATTCACTATTATCTGTAGAAAGTAGGTTATTAAACAGATTCTTTATAAATGACTTTGCAGCTGTTGGTTTCTTCATAAACTATTTTTAACTAACAAACATGAATTTAGTTTCCTTGACCTTTGGTTAAATGTTGGTTTAAATTGCATGTTCAATAAGTAATAATTCAAGAAACAGAAGACCTTGGCCTTCATGTTGGCATTATCAGTAGTAAAACAAAACAAAGTACACAGAAAACAATTGTCCATTGATTAGATTTATGACATTGCTTTGTACCATCAACAATAATTTTTTGGCCACCAAATTAATTTAAGCTGCACTTTTGTATATGAAATACTCTTAGTGACACAATCAACTGAACAACTTTTTTCTCATTTCTTGTTAATTAAAAAAAGTCTGAAATTGTTTTTTCCATGGATCAATGATAGATTTATGTGTTGTACTTTGCCTGACTCGTGTATATGTGTGTACAGCTGTCTTTCATATTACTGACTAATAGAACTACACTGTAGTCTGGTTAACCAAACAAGTGAGGGAAAAAACTTAAAGAAATCTTACAAAAGAAAGTTGTTAATTGTCAACACTTTTCCCCGATAGATACTTAATTGTTTATTGCGATGGAAGTTGATAAGATTTGTATGTACTTTATAAGATCAAAATGTAAATAAAATTTCCTTCTTTCACATGTTGGTAAGTGCTTACAGCTAGAAAGAATGTGCCAGGATTTTGTTTATATTGCACTTAATTTCAAATACTTTGACTGCATATATGACCAATGTATCTTTAATATCCTGCATCAAGTTCACTCAAGCTTCAATATTTTTCCATAGGTTCACACTCAAAACAAACAATTATGTCATTGCCATCTGCTTTGAAATACCAGTTGTCTCTTTACATTCAATACACTGTTCCCCAGGATTTGTACATAAAATAGTATAGTTTGCAATAAAATCTATTAAAAAGCAATTTCTCCAAGATAAGACATTGGTTTAGATCACCTGAGTTTATATCTGAAAGGTCAATGGCATTACAACACTTATGTATCTGTTTTTGAAGCAGGTCAGTTGTTCTGTTGTTTTCCTCTCAAAGTTGATGTTTTTCACTCAGTTTTAGTTTGTGACCAGATTTGTGTCAGTTAAATAGATTTTACTATTGAACAGCGGTACATTACCTTTTGTGAATAGTTTTCTGATTCTCAGATGCTCATTGCAGTAGGTCAACAATTTTTAGCATATGCTAACCATTTACCAAATAAGGAATCATAGGTTTGACTTCTAGTTAAATATTAAATATAAAAATATTTTATTTTTATCTTTTCAGATCAGCGTCTCCAACTCATGGTTTCATGATCTTAAATAGATTAGGATTAAATAATCAGATAGAACCCATCACTAAAGACCTAGAGTTCCAACTGCAGGATCCATTTGTGTTATATAGAAACAGTAAAGGTATGTGATATGTAACTGTTGTACCTCTGATCAATCACAAAAGACCTGGAGTTCCAACTGCAGGATCCATTTGTCTTATATAGAAACAGTAAAGGTATGTGATATGTAACTGTTGTACCTCTGATCAATCACTAAAGACCTGGAGTTCCAACTGCAGGATCCATTTGTGTTATATAGAAACAGTAAAGGTATATGATATGTAACTGTTGTACCTCTGATCAATCACTAAAGACCTGGAGTTCCAACTGCAGGATCCATTTGTCTTATATAGAAACAGTAAAGGTATGTGATATGTAACTGTTGTACCTCTGATCAATCACTAAAGACCTGGAGTTCCAACTGCAGGATCCATTTGTGTTATATAGAAACAGTAAAGGTATATGATATGTAACTGTTGTACCTCTGATCAATCACTAAAGACCTAGAGTTCCAACTGCAGGATCCATTTGTGTTATAAAGAAACAGTAAAGGTATGTGATATGTAACTGTTGTACCTCTGATCAATCACTAAAGACCTGGAGTTCCAACTGCAGGATCCATTTGTGTTATATAGAAACAGTAAAGGTATATGATATGTAACTGTTGTACCTCTGATCAATCACTAAAGACCTGGATTTCCAACTGCAGGATCCATTTGTGTTATATAGAAACAGTAAAGGTATATGATATGTAACTGCTGTACCTCTGATCAATCACTAAAGACCTAGAGTTCCAACTGCAGGATCCATTTGTGTTATATAGAAACAGTAAAGGTATGTGATATGAAACTGTTGTACCTCTTATCCACACCCACTTTGGCAATATGTTCTGAACAAACCCCACTTCTCTAAGGACCCTAAGAGCACTTTATACAGGTTTTAAAAGTCTATCTGAAAATGAAAACTTTGCTAAAAGTGCAATATAATTCTTGGATAGTCTAAAAATGAAATAAAAGATGAAATACAGGAAAGCAAAGGTAATAATTTGAGCACTGCTTAGAGTAAACTAGTTTTCCATCTTTATAAATGTTTTTAAAGATTATATGCTAAACTAAGAAACAGAAGGTGATGAGAGCTTCTATTATTATTCACAGTCAAAAGGCCAAGGTTGTACCATGAGCTGTACTTTAGTTGCCTTTAGGGGAAAGTTTGGTTCAAACAAACTGCAGATCTCTTTTCAGTCTTTGTTTTTGATAGATTTTAATGAAAAACTAGATTACAAGTCGCTTAATTGAATAAAAGCAATAAATTTCAGAGACAAGCCATAGTTTTAATGACTACATAATAAAAACTAACTTATAATTAATAAAACCCTATGTGAATTTCTGCTAAACCCTGGAGTTTTCAATTTTAAGGATATCATTTGGTTTAATGGGGAGAAAGGATGTATTCATTACTGTTTATTGCCAGTTACAAGTGAATATGCATCTTTAAGTTATCTTTTCTTGTTTGATGATTTAATTAATCCAAAGGATCATAAAATCAACGAAAACATCCTAAAAGTACAATATCTTCTAATGAGTATAAATAGTTCATTCCAAGGACTGGACTCTGTGATTTGCCCCTCATTATAGAAATAGATCACTGGCTTTGTTTAGATAGACTTAGATGACTCCCTCATCCCCTAACACTCATTTGGCGTAATCTATTTCCAACATGGCCTGTAAAAAACATGAACGTATGCAGCTCATTTTTGCCAATGATTTGAAAGAGATTTCTTCTGTGTAACAAGCTGTTTGTTTTTCACCAAAAATAAATAATAACATTCTAATTGACAACTCTTGCACAAAAAGTTATATGTTTAGTTTTATTAAGCAATCATTAACAGCATATTTGATGTAGCTGCCAAAGTACCTTAATTATCAGCAATGACTGATTGGAAAGTCAAATATTTCAAATCACATGATGCTGTTGTAGATTGGTTGCCACGTCACTTGTTGGCAATGTATTGACATTGTAATAGATAAAGATGAGGAAAATAACATACAATAATGTATTTTGTCTTTTTTTTCCTCGTATCAAAAATATTTGTGCATTAGGATAACAGCATGTTATTACATTAACTATTGTTTGGCTTCATAGATTACTTACTTTAGAAAACTATCATCAGACCTTTTGATTTATTGTCAAAATGAGTATCAATACAATTGTGCTTGAAATGAAAATTCAAACATTTTATGTTCTGCACCTCATTATTAGAGTTGGTGAAGTAGTTAAAAATGCTTATATCTTATAGTTTAAAACTATTTTAGTAAATTAACGGGAATCGAGAATTAAGTGATATATTAAACCACTATTTGTTCCACTGCATATTATTAACTTTAAGTAGGATTGATACCTTACAGTTAATAAACTGCCTATGTTAAAATGTTAAAGTTGTGTGATTAGGTCAGTTTGAGGTGAACCACTAATGGGATATCAATGATATCTGGTGTGCACTTATCCAGGGAGATTATTTCCCCCCCCTCTGTCAGATGGTATGATTGTGACAGACATAGTTTGCAAGTTTTTGATTAGGTCAGTTTAAGGGGAACCACTAATGGTAAGGCAATGCTATATGGTATGTATTTGTTTAAGAATAAGCAAATCACATTTCACAGAGATTATATCACCTAGCCCTTCTGTCAAAATTCATTGACTGGAATTTGTTCATAGTATATAACATGTTAAAGCTTTTGATTAGGTCAGTTTACAGGCCAGTAGCCAGGAATTTGGACTCACAAACTCAACTTTAACAGTCACAATTCAAACAGATTATTGACTTTAACAGTGCTTATTTGTTTTCAAAAGGGGGGGGGGCATACAAACCCCCTGGGTACAAATCCCCTCTGGCTACACGTGTGGTTTAAGGGGATATCTCATTTTCACTGAAATAATTTGGCCTTGAACCTTCAGTGTTGATTTCGCCTTTAATGATGTACTTAGGTGAGGTTTTGGAAATTGGTGTCAAATGTTCGGACTATTTGGAATTTACCATCAAGACAGGGAAAATATTTTGCCTCATAACACCCATTTTTCTTTGCATAAAAGACTTCAATAGCTCATAAAAGGCCATTTTCCCAAATTTAAGCAATTTCTTAATTTTTGTTCTTTTGATTTGAGACCCAAATAATACCAATGCAAATGTAAGGTAAAAGTCTAAGTCAGCCTTTTCCCGCTTTTTAGCTGGCCAAGTGAGCTTTTCTCATCACTTGTCCTCCGTCGTCGTTAACTTTTACAAAATTCTTCTCCTCTGAAACAGCTGGGCCAAATTTAACCAAACTTGGCCACAATCATCATTAGAGTATCTAGTTTAAAAAACTGTGTCCGGTGACCTGGCAAACCAACCAAGATGGCCACCATGGCTAAAAATAGAACACAGGGGTAAAATCTATATTTTGGCTTATAACTCTGAAACCAAAGCATTTAGAGCAAATCTGACCAGGGGTTCAAATGTTATTAAGTCAATATTTATCTTCCCTGAAATTTTCAGATGAATTGTACAACAGGTTGTTGGGTTGCCGACCCCTCAAATTGGTTATTTTTAAAGAAATTTTGCCGTTTTTGGTTATTATCTTGAATACTATTATAGATAGAGATGAACTGTAAACAGCAAGAATGTTCAGCAAAGTAAGATCTACAAATAATTCAACATGACTAAAATGGTCAGTTGACCTCTTAGGAGTTATTGCCCTTTATAGTAAATTCTTAACAATTTTATTAATTTGGTAAATTTTTGTAAATTTTTACAAAATATTTTCCTATGTAACTAAAGGGCCAAGTTTATTATAGATAGAGACAATTGTAAATAGCAAGAATGTTCAGTAAAGTAAGATCTACAAACACATCACCAGCATCAAAACACAATTTTGTCATGAATCCATCTGTGCCCTTAATACATGTATGCACATAGACCAAGGTGAGTGATGCAGGCTCTAAAGAGCCTCCTGTTTTAAAAACTCAAATATCTCAAAAAGGAAGTCCCATGACCTACCAATATTTTTAGCTTATTTTGTTCCTTAACTGGTGCTCTTTCAATTTTAATTTCTTGATCTACATAAAGGATAAACATGGAGAGAATTGTTAGTCCATTTCTTGCAAGAATTTTTGTCCTTGAATGAAAATTTTTATGACTTTTTTGTTGTTTAGGAAAAAACCTATAGAGATAATTTGCTTATTAAAATTACCAGTTACAAAAGATGATTAAAAAGATATAGAGATTGTTAACTAGTCTACATGTTCAAGACAGACCATTGATGAGTATCAACAATTATTCAGTTTAGTGACGCTGGCTCTTTAGAGTCTCTGACTGTAGTCATTTGACTGAAGGAACAGGATTTACTTAAGATTGCCAGCTGAAACAAGCTGATCCTATAGTTCAAGTTTAGGTTGATAAAGTGAGAATAAGGAACCACAGTTTTACTGTACTTTCCATAGAAAAACAATACTGGTTCTCTAGTGAGGTCATATTGAACACATTATTTAACATTGTGGCAGATACGAGTAGTAACAAGGGCAGATAATAATGCATTCAATTCTATGATAAATATCTAACTTTTATTTTTTAGCAATATATGGTATATGGTTTTATGATAAAGATGAATGCTCCAGGATTGGACAGATGATAAATAGGTACATATTATATAGATTATCTTATAATGTATCCTAATATTAACCTTTAGTGGGTTCATCAAATAATGTTTTAAAAACAAGGTTGTATCCATGTTAAGCTTTATCTACTTTTATCTTCAGTCTTAAAAACACTTGGAATATTCAATAAGTTTATGCTAGCAATGGGAACATGCAAAAAAGGCAATTTATTTTTCTTGGTTGTGTTTTGTTCTGAATAATTTGACATAAGTTGTAATACCATGGACTTTTCCTGTTTTTAGCTTCTGTTGATTTCAGTGTTTGACTCCAGACATTTAATCTTCCTCTTTAACTACCTCCTGCTAATGAGGAGCATATCAAAGATAATGGCATGGTTTTATAAAGCACTTCTTTGATGTTAAACATGTGCATCTCTTATAGATATTCCTATTAAAAAAAGATTACTGTTGTTACAGAGGGGGGATACAATTTGCAATTGTATTTACTCAGTCTTAATATTTTTAAGAGTATACATCAACCAGTTTAAAAAAAATAACATTAAGAAAAAGAAAAAAAATCTGAAATATTTGAGATTATCCCCACAGTAAAATCTTTTTGAAATAAATGTTGTCTGTTGTTTAAAATATACAAATCAGTTTTTTGAATTCAAACATTTGTAAAAATTAAAACAGATAGATAACAAATGACATGTATGTATATGTTTATATAATGTTTATATACCTCGTTAAAAATATGTCTGAGACTCATAAGAGAATAAAAATGAAGCTGGTGTTGGATAAGCATTTACAGCCAATTGCATTGTGTAGGTAAAGATAACATCTAGCTGAACAATGAAGTCATTATTAAGTTAGATAAACTACCCTCCTTTAAGAGTAGACCAGTCTGAAAGATAACCAATCACACTCAATGCAATTGGCTGTAATATCCAGTAGCAAATATAAACCTAGCTTTGTTAAAGACCAACACACTCAATGCAATTGGTTGTATCCAGTAGCAAATATAAATCTAGCTTTGTTAAAGACCAACACACTCAATGCAATTGGCTGTAATATCCAGTAGCAAATATAAACCTAGCTTTGTTAAAGACCAACACACTCAAGTTTCTAATATGAAACATTACTCTGACTCTCAGCTAACTAGTCTTTGTTCTAAATACTACTTGCTCAGCACAGAAGCAGAAAAAACAACAATTTCAAGTTTTTAGACCCAGCACAGGAATAAACCCACAATATCCTGCACTCTAAATGAAACGTCTTGAAAAATTGGTTTATTGATACAATTATATAAAGTATGTTCCCTATTGGAATTTTGAAAACAAGGATATAAAATGATTGCTTAGCGTTCATACCTGTCTTGTAGAGTTCATCAAATCTTGACCCCATTTTTATGGATCATTGGTCAATGTTAAGTTTTAAGGGTTAAGCCTGTTTCTCAGATACATGTGTACTGTAAACAATAGGCTAACTTAAGGTCCTGTAGTACTCATATAACCTTTATTTCTAAGTCCCTCAGTATCAATTCAATAATGATCAGTAAAGAAGGCAAGACATATCAGTGTTGGCATTCTTTGATGTGTATTTTTATTGTTGAATATCTTAAATATTTTGGTACAGGTTCAATATTTGCAATAAAACATTTGTTTTTTCAGCTATTTACAGGTGGCAATTGAAAGTCATACCTCAAAAGCAGCATTAAGAAACAGACGAGCTTCTGAAAGTGACACTATGCATGACGTTATGTCTGGGGTCAATCGTCAGGTCAACATTATGCAAATGTTGTCTAAAGCTCAAGATGAATATGACAAGGTTTGTTAAATATGATGTTATGTCTGGGGTAAATTATCAGGTCAACATTATGCAAATGTTGTCTAAAGCTCAAGATGAATATGACAAGGTTTGTTAAATATGATGTTATGTCTGGGGTAAATGTCAGGTCAACATTATTCAAATGTTGTCTAAAGCTCAAGATGAATATGACAAGGTTTGTTAAATATGATGTTATGTCTGGGGTAAATTGTCAGGTCAACATTATGCAAATGTTGTCTAAAGCTCAGGGACTTAATTTTGGCTCTCCCTTGACACCATTTGCGAGTATTGTCTTGAGGAAACGATGATAGTCCCTTGGAAGGGGATGATAAATGACTGACCCGTGTTAAGAGAGAGCCATATCTCTTGCACGTTAAAGACACCCTTGTACAAGGTAGCAATCGCACAAGCAAAGTGGAAAGGGATTAATATAAGTTGTAAAAACTTGTTTCCCAATCCACTATAAATAAATATGTTTAAAACTAAAGCTCAAGTTGAATATGATAAGGTTTGTTAAATATGATGTTATGTCTGGGGTAAATTGTCAGGTCAACATTATGCAAATGTTGTCTAAAGCTCAAGATGAATATGACAAGGTTTGTTAAATATGATTTATGTCTGGGGTAAATATCAGGTCAACATTATGCAAATGTTGTCTAAAGCTCAAGATGAATATGACAAGGTTTGTTAAATAATGTATTGTATTTATAGTCAACATTATGAAATGTTGTCTAAAGCTCAAGATGATATGACAAGGTTTGTAAATATGTTGTCTGGGGTAAATTCAGTCAACTTTATGCAAATGTTGTCTAAGCCAGATGAATATGACAAGTTTGTTAATATGATTATAGTGGGTAAATCATCAGGTCAACATTATGCAATGTTGTCTAAAGCTCAAGATGATATACAAGGTTTGTTAAATATGATATATGTCTGGGTAAATTGTCAGGTAACATTATGCAATGTTGTCTAAGCTCAGATATATGACATTTGTTAAATATGATATATGTCTGGTAATTGTCAGGTCAACATTATGCAAATGTTGTCTAAAGCTCAAGATGAATATGACAAGGTTTGTTAAATATGATTATATGTCTGGGGTAAATTGTCAGGTCAACATTATGCAAATGTTGTCTAAAGCTCAAGATGAATATGACAAGGTTTGTTAAATATGATTATATGTCTGGGGTAAATCATCAGGTCAACATTATGCAAATGTTGTCTAAAGCTCAAGATGAATATGACAAGGTTTGTTAAATATGATTATATGTCTGGGGTAAATTGTCAGGTCAACATTATGCAAATGTTGTCTAAAGCTCAAGATGAATATGACAAGGTTTGTTAAATATGATTATATGTCTGGGGTAAATTGTCAGGTCAACATTATGCAAATGTTGTCTAAAGCTCAAGATGAATATGATAAGGTTTGTTAAATATGATTATATGTCTGGGGTAAATTATCAGGTCAACATTATGCAAATGTTGTCTAAAGCTCAAGTTGAATATGACAAGGTTTGTTAAATATGATGTTATGTCTGGGGTAAATTGTCAGGTCAACATTATGCAAATGTTGTCTAAAGCTCAAGATGAATATTATAAGGCTTGTTAAATATGATGTTATGTCTGGGGTAAATTGTCAGGTCAACATTATGCAAATGTTGTCTAAAGCTCAAGTTGAATATGACAAGGTTTGTTAAATATGATGTTATGTCTGGGGTAAATTGTCAGGTCAACATTATGCAAATGTTGTCTAAAGCTCAAGATGAATATGACAAGGTTTGTTAAATATGATTATATGTCTTGGGTAAATTATGCAAAAGTTGTCTAAAGCTCAAGTTGAATATGACAAGGTTTGTTAAATATGATGTTATGTCTGGGGTAAATTGTCAGGTCAACATTATGCAAATGTTGTCTAAAGCTCAAGATGAATATGACAAGGTTTGTTAAATATGATTATATGTCTGGGGTAAATCATCAGGTCAACATTATGCAAATGTTGTCTAAAGCTCAAGTTGAATATGACAAGGTTTGTTAAATATGATTTATGTCTGGGGTAAATCATCAGGTCAACATTATGCAAATGTTGTCTAAAGCTCAAGATGAATAGGACAAGGTTTGTTAAATATTATTGAAGGGAGAAGAGTAACACAGCATAGGGTTCTGTCTGCTTGTCCGTCTGTCCATCTATCTGTGATGCTATGTCATATTATAAGAGATGATTTCCTTTTCCAATTTCAAAAACTTTCATGCACTATTATATCACCACGGTGAAAACATACGATTTCAATATATTCATCAGAATGGAAGCCATCTTTGTTTGAGGGTAGAAGTGGCCCTTATAGTCGAGGGTTAAACACATTTATTCCTTGCTGATCCTACTGTTAGTTTCAAATGAGTCTGAAAATATTACAGTAAAACCTACTTTGCAGAAAACACAGATAAGTCCAGGTATTTTTCAATTCTTATCCTAGACTGACCATTTTACACTCTAACAAAGATGGCCACCATTATATATAGAATATAACCTACTGATTGTCCAATAAAGAAGTAAAAGCATAATTTTGTATTTATACAATAACGAGCCCTTATAGTTTTACAAGCTTCTGTTATTGAATAGTGCCAAAATGGGAACTTAAGTCACTTCAAAATAACAGCTTTGAATAAGATAGTTTTGTATGTACTTGATCTGATGATGATATAATAACATGCAATAACTGACAGGTATAAAAGCAAAACAACAAACAGACATGTGCAGATCATTGTTATGTATCATCAGATTCTGTTAATTAAATTACTGTTTATTGTTACTTTCGTCAGTTTATGTAGTTCTTTGTAATGGATTGAATGGTGAGTTTCAAGGTCATGTTGACATTGAGAAATGTTTCTCTGTTTATATAATGACAAGTAGAGCAACCGTTCTGTCAGATGTAATTAGTACCAGTTTCATTCTCTTCTTTGATTCACGATTATATTACGTTATACTCATAGTTGAATACTGAAGCGCTTAACTAAATATTCTTTAATATAAATGTTGTAATTACTGTATATAAATAGTTCCAGGAACAAAGCCCTTGACATTCGTGTGATTTCTTTATTATCCAGACAGACTTTATCTTATTAAGGCTGCACTAAAACCTGGGATGGGGATTCTGTAAGGAATGGAGTGATAACCAACCAATATTGTCAAGCCAAATTTAAGCCATATCATTTTTTTATAAATAGAAAATCAGTAGACACTTTGGAAATGCTGTTCTTTTTTTTATTTTCATGAAATGGGACAAAAATTTAGTAGAGAGTAAAAAAAAAGGGAAACAATTTCGTTGTATGTTAACATGAGGACAACTTATGCAAAAGTTAACAAAAAAAAAACTCAATGAATTGAATTTGTTATATAATGACTCATAGGAGGTCTGTATATTTAGCATAATTACACCTTATGTAAGAATCTGGGGTTTTGATTGGTTAATAGCCAGTGTATTTTTACTGTTATCAAATGAATATCGTTCATTTTTAACGCCGCCGGGGTATTTGCTAAAAGGATATGCCTTTTTTACCCTCTCTGCCGTGGTATTTGCCAAAAAATACTCTATCCGACTGGACGCTAAGTAACGTCGCGATCATCAATGCGTTTTAGTACATTAACATTCGGTGTAATTAAACAGATATATCATGTTATTGAGGGGTATTTGCGAAAAATACCAGTTACGGCTCGTGAAATTTAACATTCTCTCGACTGGTATTTTTCGCAAATACCCCTCCTTAACATGATATATCTGTTCACAATTGACTGGCTGTTGATGAAAAAGTGTTGGTGTCCAAATCTGATCATCCAGTTCAATGTTTGGGGTTTCTACTGACTGTTGACTTTGCATTATTGACCAAAATATATGACTGGTTTACAAACATATAGATTTCCAGTCAAGACCTCCACCCCACAATACTGGCTGGCCATTGTTCTGTATGTTAAGTGTTATGATTATTCAGATGTGTTTGATATAACCAGAAGGGTATGATAAAGGATTCATTTTATGTTTTGTAGCTAATAGGAAACATGTCTTAATGTTAGGTATATTGCTCATTTGTCATCTAGAAAAAAAGAAAAGAAATAGATAGTTCATTTAGTGCCCCATTTTTATTTTCTAGTGGTTTTGTTGTATAAGAAATGTATTTCCATTTTTCTGATTCTTGACAAATTTTGTATTGATATCAAAGTTGATTTCCCTTACTTGTTTATAGACAGAGTGACAACTTAATCTCTGTTATCCAGAATTAACACAGAATATCATAAGGCCTTTTCAATTTTACATTTTATGAATAAGAAACACCAATACAATCAAGAGAGCTCTGTTCGAGGAATAAACCTTTTTCGAGTTCGTCCGTCACTGGAAAAAAACTTGTCAATTATGCGCACCTTAATGACGTCATTTACCAGATAGAGGGGATATTTTAGACAATTTCATTATAAAATCAAATATAGAAATAGTCCCTTGTCCCAAACATTAAGATTAAAAGACAGGTTCACACCAGGTTGTTCACATTTAGTGGTTATTGCTAAGGAAACTATAATTATATAGTTCACAAAAAATTATATTACCAAACTTCAATTATATAAAAAGTACAGATATTAGTATGAAGTGATGTCATTTCAAAACCATAGAGTATGTTGGGGGTTCAAATAAGTCATCTTGACAGAATAACACTATTAATACTCTGACTTTCTATATAATTTCCTATTAAAAAGCTCTACATGTGAGGTATTTTTACAGCCAGTTAATGTAAATAAAGTTTTTGTGTGATTCACTAATTGTTACACAGTATTTATCTAACGAGTATTGATTAGCCCAAGAATTAGCCACGTAATTGTTGTTTAGGATGCATGTAAGATTAGGAATTTTTATGGCGTTAAAAAAACTGAAGACAATTTTTACAATGTTATTAGCTCTCTAATAAGTTCAAAGAGGCATGTGAACTTTTGGCGTGGTTTGGCAGCCATCATCTGCCTCATATTCTTTACAAAATTAGAAAAATAACGACTTCTGATACAATTTAAACCAAACTTGAAATTAGTGATTTGTATTCTGTACAAACCTACATTTTTAAGACAACAATTTGCATTTTGGAATTTAAAAAAAAACAAAACACAAAGGTGCCAGAATTGAATTAATGGATAAAAACAATATATATATAAAGAAATAAGAAGATGTGGTATGAGTGCCAATGAGACAACTCTCCATCCAAGTCACAATTTGTAAAAAGTAAACAATTATAGGTCAAAGTATGGCCTTAAACACAGAGTCTTGGCTCACATCCAACAGCAAGCTATAAAGGGCTTCAAAATGACTAGAGACAAAAAAAGGGGGAAATACCAAAAGACAAACAACAGTACACAAAACTAAGGCTGAGCAACACAAACCCCATCAAAACAGGGCTTATTAGACATCAAACAACAGTACACAAAACTAAGGCTGAGCAACACAAACCCATCAAAAACAGGGCTTATTAGACATCAAACAACAGTACACAAAACTAAGGCTGAGCAACACAAACCCATCAAAAACAGGCTTATTAGACATCAAACAACAGTACACAAAACTAAGGCTGAGCAACACAAACCCCATCAAAAACAGAGCTTATTAGACATAAACAACAGTACACAAAACTAAGGCTGAGCAACACAAACCCCATCAAAACAGAGCTTATTAGACATTAAACAACAGTACACAAAACTAAGGCTGAGCAACACAAACCCATCAAAAACAGGCTTATTAGACATCAAACAACAGTACACAAAACTAAGGCTGAGCAACACAAACCCCATCAAAAACAGGGCTTATTAGACATCAAACAACAGTACACAAAACTAAGGACTGAGCAACAAACCCCATCAAAAACAGAGCTTATTAGACATCAAACAACAGTACACAAAACTAAGGCTGAGCAACACAAACCCCATCAAAAACAGAGCTTATTAGACATTAAACAACAGTACACAAAACTAAGGCTGAGCAACACAAACCCCATAAAAACAGAGCTTATTAGACATCAAACAACAGTACACAAAACTAAGGCTGAGCAACACAAACCCCATCAAAAACAGAGCTTATTAGACATCAAACAACAGTACACAAAACTAAGGCTGAGCAACACAAACCCCAATCAAAAACAGGGCTTATTAGACATCAAACAACAGTACACAAAACTAAGGCTGAGCAACACAAACCCATCAAAAACAGGCTTATTAGACATCAAACAACAGTACACAAAACTAAGGCTGAGCAACACAAACCCCATCAAAAACAGAGCTTATTAGACATCAAACAACAGTACACAAAACTAAGGCTGAGCAACACAAACCCAATCAAAAACAGAGCTTATTAGACATCAAACAACAGTACACAAAATAAGGCTGAGCAACACAAACCCAATCTTAACGAGCTTATTAACATCAAACAACATACACAAAACTAAGGCTGAGCAACACAAACCCATCAAAAAGAGCTTATTAGACATCAAACAACAGTACACAAAACTAAGGCTGAGCAACACAAACCCAATCAAAACAGATTATTAACATAAACAACAGTACACAAAACTAAGGCTGACAACACAAACCCATAAAAAAACAGAGCTATTAACATCAAACAACAGTACACAAAACTAAGGCTGAGCAACACAAACCCATCAAAAACGAGCTTATTAACATCAAACAACAGTACACAAAACTAAGTGAGCAACACAAACCCATCTTAAACAGAGCTTATTAGACATCAAACAACAGTACAAAAACTAAGGCTGAGCAACACAAACCCCATCAAAAACAGAGCTTATTAGACATCAAACAACAGTACAAAAACTAAGGCTGAGCAACACAAACCCATCAAAAACAGGCTTATTAGACATCAAACAACAGTACAAAAACTAAGGCTGAGCAACACAAACCCATAAAAACAGAGCTTATTAGACATCAAACAACAGTACAAAAACTAAGGCTGAGCAACACAAACCCAATCAAACAGAGCTTATTAGACATCAAACAACAGTACACAAAACTAAGGCTGAGCAACACAAAAACAGAGCTTATTAGACATCAAACAACAGTACACAAAAAAGAGACAACACAAACCCATCAAAAACAGAGCTTATTAACATCAAAACAGTACACAAAACTAAGGCTGAGCAACACAAACCCCATCAAAAACAGAGCTTATTAGACATCAAAAACAGTACAACAAAACAGGCTGAAGCAACACAACCCCATCAAAAACAGAGCTTATTAGACAACAACAACAGTACACAAAACTAAGCTGAGCAACACAAACCCATCAAAAACAAGCTTGACAAACAAACATACAAAAACTAAGTGAGCAACACAAACCCCATCAAAAACAAGGCTATTAGACACACAACAACAAAAACAAGGCTGACAACATCAAACCCCATCAAAAACAAGGCTTATTAGACATCAAACAACAGTACACAAAACTAGCTGAGCAACACAAACCCATCAAAACAGGGCTTATTAGACATCAAACAACAGTACAAAAAACTAAGGCTGAGCAACACAAACCCCATCAAAACAGAGCTTATTAGACATCAAACAACAGTACACAAAACTAAGGCTGAGCAACACAAACCCAATCAAAAACAGCTTATTAGACATCAAACAACAGTACACAAAACTAAGGCTGAGCAACACAAACCCATCAAAAACAGCTTATTAGACATCAAACAAACAGTACACAAAACTAAGGCTGAGCAACACAAACCCATCAAAACAGGGCTTATTAGACATCAAACAACAGTACACAAAACTAAGGCTGAGCAACACAAACCCCATCAAAAACAGAGCTTATTAGACATCAAACAACAGTACACAAAAACTAAGGCTGAGCAACACAAACCCCATCTTAAACAGAGCTTATTAGACATCAAACAACTAACAAAACTAAGGCTGAGCAACACAAACCCCATCAAAAACGAGCTTATTAGCATCAAACAACAGTACACAAAACTAAGGCTGAGCAACACAAACCCCATCAAAAACAGAGCTATTAGCATCAAACAACAGTACACAAAACTAAGGCTGAGCAACACAAACCCCATCAAAACAGAGCTTATTAGACATCAAACAAAGCACAAAACTAAGGCTGAGCAACCAAACCATCATAAACAGAGCTATTAGACATCACAAAACATACAAAACAAGGCTGAGCAACACAAACCCCTCCAAAACAAGGCTTAGCATCAAACAACAACACAAAAACTAAGGCTAGAACACAAACCCATCAAAAACAGAGCTTATTAGACATCAAACAACAGTACACAAAACTAAGGCTGAGCAACACAAACCCCATCAAAACAGAGCTTATTAGACATCAAACAACAGTACACAAAACTAAGGCTGAGCAACACAAACCCATCAAAAACAGAGTTATTAGACATCAAACAACAGTACACAAAACTAAGCTGAGCAACACAACCATCAAAAACAGGCTTATTAGACATCAAACAACAGACACAAAACTAAGGCTGAGCAAACAAACCCATCAAAAACAGAGCTTATTAGACATCAAACACAGTACACAAAACTAAGGCTGAGCAACACAAACCCATCAAAAACAGAGCTTATTGGACATCAAACAACAGTACACAAACAAGGCTGAGCAACACAACCCCATCAAAACAGGCTTATTAGACATCAAACAACAGTACACAAAAACTAAGGTGAGCAACACAAACCCATCAAAAACAGAGCTTATTAGACATCAACAACAGTACACAAAACTAAGGCTGAGCAACACAAACCCCATCAAAACAGCTTATAGACATCAAACAACAGTACACAAAACAAGCTGAGCAACACAAACCATCAAAAACAGCTTATTAGACATCAAACAACAGTACACAAAACAAGGCTGAGCAACACAAACCCATCAAAACAGGCTTATTAGACATCAACAACAGTACACAAACTAAGGCTGAGCAACACAAACCCCATCAAAACAGCTTATTAGACATCAAACAACAGTACACAAAACTAAGGCTGAGCAACACAAACCCCATCAAAAACAGAGCTTATTAGACATCAAACAACAGTACACAAAACTAAGGTGAGCACACAAACCCATCAAAACAGAGCTTATTAGACATCAAACAACAGTACACAAAACTAAGGCTGAGCAACACAAACCCATCAAAAACAGAGCTTATTAGACATAAACAACAGTACACAAAACTAAGGCTGAGCAACACAAACCCCATCAAAACAGCTTATTAGACATCAAACAACAGTACACAAAACTAAGGCTGAGCAACACAAACCCCATCAAAACAGGCTTATTAGACATCAAACAACAGACACAAAACTAGGCTGAGCAACACAAACCCCATCAAACAGAGTTATTAGCATCAAACAACATACACAAAACTAAGCTGAGCAACACAACCATCAAAAACAGAGCTATAGACATCAAACAACAGTACACAAAACTAAGGCTGAGCAACACAAACCCCATCAAAAAGCTTATTAGCATCAAACAACAGTACACAAAACTAAGGCTGAGCAACACAAACCATCAAAACAGGGCTTATTAGACATCAAACAACAGTACACAAAACTAAGGTGAGAACACAAACCCATCAAAAACAGGCTTATTAGACATCAAACAACAGTACAAAAACTAAGGCTGAGCAAACAAACCCCATCAAAAACAGGCTTATTAGACATCAAACAACAGTACACAAAACTAAGGCTGAGCAACACAAACCCATCAAAACAGGCTTATTAGACATCAAACAACAGTACACAAAACAAGGCTGAGCAACACAAACCCATCAAAAACAGAGCTTATTAGACATCAAACAACAGTACACAAAACAAAGCTGAGCAACACAAACCCCATTAAAACAGCTTATAACATCAAACAACAGTACACAAAACCACAAAAGGCATAACACAAACCCATCAAAACAGGCTTATAGACATCAACAACATCAAAAACTAAGGCTGACAACAAAAAACCATCAAAACAAGCTTATAGACATAAACAACAAAAACAAAAACTAAGGCTGAGCAACACAAACCCATCAAAACAGGCTTATTAGACATCAAACAACAGTACACAAAACTAAGGCTGAGCAACACAAACCCCAAAAAACAGAGCTTATTAGAATAAAACATAACAAACAGCTAGCAAACAACCCCATCAAAACAAAACGACATCAAAAACAGTAAAACTAAACAACACAAACCATCAAAAAAACAGAGCTTAAACATCAAACAAAACGTACACAAAACAAGGTGACAAACAAACCCATCAAACAGCAAACATCAAAAACAGTACAAAATAGCTACAACACAACCCATCAAACAGAGCTATAGACATCAAACAACATACAAAAACTATGAGCAACACAAACCCACAAAAACAAGCTTATTAGACATCAAACAACATAACAAAACTAAGGCTACAAACACAACCATCAAAAACAGAGCTTATTAGACATCAAACAACATACACAAAACTAAGGCTGAGCAACACAAACCCATCAAAAACAGAGCTATGACACAAACAAAACACAAAACTAGGCTGAGCAAAAACCATCAAAACAACTATTAGACATCAAAACAGTAAAACTAGGTGACAACACAACCCCATCAAAAACAGAGCTTATTAGACATCAAACAACATAGCACAAAACCTAATAAACAACTAATAATAAACAGTTAAAAATAAACATAAACACATTAACTAACACTAGGCTACATACAACAAACCCATCAAAAACAGGCTTATTAGACATCAAAACAGTACAAAAACTAAGGCTGAGCAACAAACATCATAAACAGGGTTTTAACATAAAAAATAGTACCATTAAGCAGCAACACAAAACACTTCAATACTAGAGCTTAATAGACCAAAACGGCTACAACAAACAATAAGAGGTGAGCATACAAAAACACATCTAAATAAGTTGTAACTCAACAGTACAAAAGCTAGTGAGCACAAAACCACATCAAAAACAGGTTATTAGAATCCAAAACATACAAAAACTACTTGAATCAACACAACATTAACAGATTATACAAATAGTACCAAAATAGCTGCAACAAACACCATAAACAGATATGACATCAAACAAAGTACAACTAGGCTGAGCAACACAAACCCCACTAAACAGGGCTTTTATCAAAAAACAGTACACAAAACAAGTGAGCAACACAACCATCAAAAACAGAGCTTATTAGACATCAAACAACATACACAAACAAGGCTGAGCAACAAACCCCATCAAAAACGAGCTTATTAGACATCAAACAACAGTACACAAAACTAAGGGAGCAACACAAACCCATCAAAAACGGCTTATTAGACATCAAAACAGTACACAAACTAAGGCTGAGCAACACAAACCCATCAAACAGAGCTTATTAGACATCAAACACAGTACACAAAAAAGGCTGCAACACAAACCATCAACGCTTATTAGACATCAAACAAATACACAATAAGTGCACAACCTAAACAACTATTGACACAAAACAGTACACAAAACTAAGGCTGACAACACAAAATCAAAAGCTATTAGATCAAACAAGTAACAAAAAGTACAAAAAATCAAAAGGTTATTGACATAAAAAATACCAAACAGCAGAACAAACCATCAACAGCTTATAGACTAAACAACGTACCAAAACTAAGGCTCAAACAAACATAAAACAGAGCTTATTAGACATCAAACACAGTACAAACTAAGCTGAGCACAACCATAAACGTTTTAAATCAAAAAAGACACAAAAAAGTACACACATCAAACAGAGCAAACCAATACTAACAGGTATAATCACAACAGTACAAAAACTGTGGCAAACAACCATAAAAAAAGCTTTTTCAAACACTACACAACAGCGACACACAACCCACAAAAGCTATTAGACATCAACACTCACAAAAGGCTGAGCAACACAACCATCAAACAGTATACAAAACAGTAAAAACTAGGCGAAAACACATCAAAAGCTTAGAATCAAACGTAAAACTAGGCTGAGCACACAACCCATCAAACAGGTTATAGACTCAAACAACTACACAACTAGGTAGCACAACCATCAACAGCTTATTGCACAACAAAGTACCAAAATAAGGCTAGCAAACACCCTCAAACGGCTTTACATCAACAAGTACACAACTAGTGACCACAACCATCAAACGTTTACCAAAAGTACACAAACTAGCAGCACACAACCAAACGGTTATTGCATAACAACTACAAAATAGCTGGCAAAAACCTCAAAAAGCTATACATCAAAAAAGTAACAAAACTAAGGCGGCAACACAACCATCAACAGACTTATTGAACACAACTACACAAAATAAGGTGAGCACACCCATCAAAAACAGAGCTTATTAACATAAACACAGTACACAAAACTAAGGCTGAGCAACACAAACCCATCAAACAAGCTTTAGACATCAAACAACAGTACACAAACTAAGGCTGAGCAACACAACCCATCAAAACAGAGTTATTAGACATCAAACACAGTACACAAAACTAAGGCTGAGCAACACAAACCCCATCAAAAGGGCTTATTAGACATCAAACAACAGTAACAAAACTAAGGTGACAACACAAACCATCAAAACAGCTTATTAGACATCAAACAACAGTACACAAAACTAGGCTGAGCAACACAAACCCCATCAAACAGAGCTTATTAGACATCAAACAACAGTACACAAAACTAAGGCTGAGAACACAAACCCATCAAACAGCTTATTAGACATCAAACAACAGTACACAAAACTAGGCTGAGCAACACAAACCCATCAAAACAGGCTTATTAGACATCAAACAACAGTACACAAAACTAAGGCTGAGCAACACAACCCCATCAAACAGAGCTTATTAGACATAAACAACAGTACACAAAATAAGGCTGAGCAACACAAACCCATCAAAAAAGGCTTATTAGACATCAACAAATACCAAATAAGGCTGAGCAAAAAACCCCAAAACAGAGCTTATTAGACATAAACAGAACAAACTAAGCACAAAACAAACATAAAACAGGTATTAGAATAAAAAAGTAAAAATAAGCTGCAAAAAAACCATCAACAGGCTATTAACTCAACAACAGTAACAAAAGACTAAGGCTTAGCAAACACAAACCCCATTCAACAAACAGAGCCTTTATTAGACATAAACAACAGTACACAAAACTAAGGTGAGCACACAAAACCCATCAAAAACAGAGCTTATTAGACATTCAATCAACAGTACACAAAACTAGGCTGAGCAACACAAACCCATCAAAACTCAGGCTTATTAGGACATCAAACAATCAGTACACAAAACTAAGGCTGAGCACACAAACCCCATCAAAAACAGAGCTTATTAGTGACATCAAACAACAGTATCAAAAATAAGGTGGCAAACAAACCCATCAAAAACAGAGCTTATTAGACATCAAACAACAGTACACAAAACTAAGGCTGAGCAACACAAACCCAATCAAAAACAGAGCTTATTAGACATCAAACAACAGTACACAAAACTAAGGCTGAGCAACACAAAACCCATCAAAAACAGAGCTTATTAGACATCAAACAAACAGTACACAAAACTAAGGCTGAGCAACACAAAACCCCATCTAAAACAGAGCTTATTAGACATCAAACAACAGTACACAAAACTAAGGCTGAGCAAACACAAACCCAATCAAAAACAGAGCTTATTAGACATCAAACAACAGTACACAAAACTAAGGCTGAGCAACACAAACCCAATCAAAAACAGAGCTTATTAGACATCAAACACAGTACACAAAACTAAGGCTGAGCAACACAAACCCCATCAAAAACAGAGCTTATTAGACATCAAACAACAGTACACAAAACTAAGGCTGAGCAACACAAACCCCATCAAAAACAGAGCTTATTAGACATTAAACAACAGTACACAAAACTAAGGCTGAGCAACACAAACCCATAAAAAACAGAGCTTATTAGACATCAAACAAATTAACTTGTGCAGAAGTTTTTGAATTTTTTTTGTCCTAATATTCTATGCAGCAAAATAATGCAACCCTAGCATTGAAGTGACAGCTCATTGCTCTAAGCCTCTAGTGTAATGTACATTAAAATCAGAAATGTCTATAATGTGTCTATTAGATCCAACTTTTAAATATAAGTAACTTTAATAATATTAATATTTCAGGTATTCATAGGGTATGATAATGTTATAATTATATTGTTTGGTGAATGTGTTTATCATGAAATAAATTTGAGGTTTCTCTTCTTCTTTTAGTCCAAGAAGAAACCTGATCCTAAGCCTTTCATAGATAATCCTAATGCTTCGGCTACCAAATCCTCAGATCTCATACGGCCTAGACCTGTTAAAGCAGGAAAAGAGGATTCAGGTTAGTTCAATTTTTACATAAACACATTCTGACATGATACATTTGTTAACCTTTATGAATTGTTATGAAACTCTGACGCAAGCTGAGACACAGAAAGAACACTTACATAAAAACTGGTTTTTTTTTAAATTCTGTATTTTACTGATAAATGAACTCACTTTTAAATCAACAGTACACTGACAGCTGCAATTGCAGGCATGAAACAAGGTTAGTAGTTTACCAATAAGTTTAGTATCTGTGTCAACGTGTATAAGCCTAATTTTTACAGTGGTATCTTGCTATTCAATCAGTAGTTTTCAGATGTCTTAATTGAGCATTCTGTGTTTGCCTGCAAGTTATAGATATTTACCTTAAGCACTAAAGGTGTCTTTTTACTAAAGGTGGTTTTTAGACTTGATAATTTCCACTTTGTAATTTTAGACGTAGATAATACACAGAATGCTAGACCATCCTCTGGGCCTTTGACGTTAGAAACTTTGTTTAGGAATGCTAGCATGCAACAGAACCAGGATCAGAAAATCAGAAGTCAGACTTCAGTGGTGGAAACAAGCAAACCTCCACCAACATTTCATAGGTATTTAGTATAGAAATAAAGAAATGAGGTCTGGTCACCTATTCTATCAACAGTAGACCAAAAAAAAACAATACACAAAACAACTAAAACCTATTGCATAGCCTTCAAAACAACAACAACCCATTGCATGACCTTCAAAACAACAACAACACATTACATGACCTTTAAAATGAGCAAAACATTGCATGGCTTTCAGAATGAACAAAACCAATACTGCGCAGTTAGCAATAAATGGCCTGACAATAACAAAATGTAATACAATAGAAAGAGAGAAAAACCAACAGTCTGGTGCTATCTTAATTTACTGATGTCTGGTGCTATCTTAATTTACTGATGCCTGGTGCTATCTTAATTTACTGATGTCTGGTGCTATCTTAATTTACTGATACCTGGTGCTATCTTAATTTACTGATGCCTGGTGCTATCTTAATTTACTGATGCCTGGTGCTATCTTAATTTACTGATGTCTGGTGCTATCTTAATTTACTGATGCCTGGTGCTATCTTAATTTACTGATGTCTGGTGCTATCTTAATTTACTGATGTCTGGTGCTATCTTAATTTACTGATGCCTGGTGCTATCTTAATTTACTGATGTCTGGTGCTATCTTAATTTACTGATACCTCAGCAAAGAGCAATAATGAGGAAATGCAAGGCATCTGTTAGACACGGTCAAGACTGTCAGTTTAACTTTTCTTCATGAAATTCATTGAAACTCCTATAAAGATTTATGGTACCAAATATTGAGTAAAATTTAAAATCATTTTTCGCATATTATTTATATTATTCTTTCAATGAAATGAATATGAAAGATTAATATTTGATACCATATCTCACTTCTATTCAAAATGAGTGATAATATTTTTCATAAGATTTATGTCTTTTTGAAATTCAGCTGTGAAGTGTTCTTTTAAGCAACCAGATTGACTTGAAAGTTATGTAATTCAGATCTCTGTCTGTGACAGACACACCTAAGATGTTTTTGTATTTCAGACCTCTGTCAGTGACAGACACACCTAAGATGTTTTTGTATTTCAGACCTCTGTCAGTGACAGACACACCTAAGATGTTTGTGTATTTCAGACCTCTGTCAGTAACAGACACACCTAAGATGTTTTTGTATTTCAGACCTCTGTGTATTTTCAGATCTCTGTCTGTGACAGACACACTTCAGATGTTTGTGTATTTCAGATCTCTGTCAGTGACAGACACACTTCAGATGTTTGTGTATTTCAGATCTCTGTCAGTGACAGACACACTTCAGATGTTTTTGTATTTCAGATCTCTGTTTATGTATTTCAGATCTATGTCCGTGACAGACACACCTAAGATGGCTACAGAAGGACAAGACTCACAGAATGTCCCAGCATTATTGAGACACATTATGTCTTCAGGATCGATGGTGGAGGATATAGAACGACAGCATAGGGGGGGAATATCTCTCACAGACACAACGCCTACTTCATCATTACCAAATGGAGGCTCATATACAATTCTTTCTAAATCAAAATCAGACTTGTCTCAAGGAGAAAGTGACTTTAGTGGTGAACCTGCAAAGTTTTCTTTATCTGACTCAAGTTGTCAATTTGGAACAAAAAATGTAACGCAAGATTTGACAGAAAGATTTGGTGATGCTGTTACTATAAATAGACTAAGTGATAATAATTTGAGAAGGGCATCCCCAGCAGAAAATATAAGTGCTAATAGACAATTACAGGGTAGTCTGCAAGGAAATGGGAGAGTAGGTAGTGCAGAATTGTTAACTCCTGCAGCATTAGAAAAGTCATCTTCATCAAGTTCTGAAAAGGTAATAAACCCTTTGAAGATAAATCCATGTATGTTTTGAAGTATGCTGAGTTGAAAATTACACACATTTTTGTAGGTTCAGCTTTTGAATTATTCATTGCAAGTGTGAATTTCCGACCAGCATTTTTTACATTTCATTTTAATTTTTTTGATACTGACTTCATTTGCTTGAATATGAGGCCTACCTTGCACGTTCGCTTGCTATTCTTGCTGATAATATAAGTATCAAAAGCAAAAATGCTATTATTCTGTATATATATCATATACTTCTAAGAACTTATCAATTTTAAAGATACTCAAGATCAAAGAAACATAACTACTATGTAATGATCTTTATTTTATTTTTATTTCACTTTTCTTGTCATTTGAGTGGAAACCTGTTTCTTATGATTTAGTAATTATTACATAACTTTCTGGTCCTTTGAGAGAAAGCCTGTTTTGTGTGATCTAGTGGTTATTACATAATTATTAAAAGTGTTTGTGTACTTGTAATTATATAACTCGTCTGTAAATTACATATATTATTGACATCAAAAGAATATTGATTCAAATGTAATATTTGAACAGTATTAACAATAACACAGATGTTTCAAGGAATTTGTTTTATAAAGTAAAGTTAAATAATAAAGATGTTTTTGATAGAGGGTCAGTGATGCATCATAATTTCTATAAATAATCTGTTTATATACGACTGCAAAAAATTTTGCGTTCGTATAATGGTGATGTTGTCATCGTCTGCGTTGTCGTTTGAAGACACATTTGGTTTCCGGCCATAACTTTAGTTTAAGTGAAAGGATCTCTATGAAATTTTATTAAAAGGTTCACTACCTCAAAAGGAAGGTTTGGATTGATTTTGGGGATGATGGTCCAAACCGTTTTTGAATAAGGGCCCAAAAGGGGCCCAAAACAAGTATTTTTCTACTTTCTGGATATTAACTTGTGTAATAGTATTTCAATTGCTCTTAAATTGTACCACAATGTTTAATACCACAGGTCTAAGGTTTGGATTGATTTTGGGGGTTATGGTCCCAAAGGTTTAGGAATTAGGGGCCAAAAAGGGGGCCCAAAATAAGCATTTTTGTAGTTTTCAAACAATAACTTGTGTTTAAATGTATGAATCTCTCTGAAATTATACCACAAGTTTCCATACTATGAAGGGATGGTTAGTATTGACTTTTAGGGGTTATGGCTCAAAATGTTTTGGAATAAGGGGCAAAAAAAGGGGGAAAATTAGGTTTTTGGTCAATGGACAATTAAGACAATTTAAAAGCACTGTAAGGGAGGTAACTCAAAAACATTTAACATACAATGTTAGGTATGTTCAGATTTACACTACTTGTAAATTATGTATAAAGAAATGTCAGGTTTAGGACTAATTGCAAAAAAAGAGGGGGGTGGTAGTAGTTTTCAATTTTTTTCCCCAAATTTTTGAAAAGTTGAAAGTAGAAATCTTTACTTGCACAATAGAGTTGTAAGATCTTGACATTTGTTTTGTGTCAAAAACTCATCTTAGGTCAAAAATTAGATCACAATCCAAATGCAGAGCTGTATCAAGCTTGAATGTTGTGTCCATACTTGCCCCAACTGTTCAGGGTTCGACCTCTGTATTCGTATAAAGCTGCACCCTGGTTAATTTAAAGGTTTTACACCTAGCAACAAAATCTTTTTATAGGATGAATTTGGTGATATTTTTTAGAAAATTTTAAAATTTTAGATAGCTGCCAAATTTAGATATATGGTCTTATTTAAAAAGGAAATTATATAGTGTTTGAAATCAATATCTCTAAAGTTAATTCACATGTAGTAAGAGTTGATTGATATTTTTGAAGAAAAGTTTTATAGCAAATTTTTTTGATAACTGAAGACTATAACATTACTTTTGATTAGAACAAAATATATCGATGGTCATCATAAGGACAATAAGGTTAAGGTTAATAACTCAGTTCTAGATCGTAGTAGATTCAGTTTCAGTATTTTATTATAGTCTCACTACTTGCAATACATAAATATACAGTACATATAGAGTATATACACATTATAAAACATGAACATAAGGTTAAAGCCATATAACAACTATACAATATAACAACTGGCTGACTTGATGGCTGGAGCATGAATATAATGTTAAAGCCATACAACAACTGGCTGACTTGATGGCTGGAGCATGAATATAAGGTTAAAGCCATATAACAACTGGCTGACTTGATGGCTGGAGAATGAACATAAGGTTAAAGCCATATAACAACTGGCTGACTTGATGGCTGGAGAATGAATATAAGGTTAAAGCCATATAACAACTGGCTGACTTGATGGCTGGAGTATGAACATAAGGTTAAAGCCATATAACAACTGGCTGACTTGATGGCTGGAGCATGATTAAGGTTAAAGCCATATAACAACTGGCTGACTTGATAGCTGGAGCATGAATATAAGGTTAAAGCCATATAACAACTGGCTGACTTGATGGCTGGAGCATGATTAAGGTTAAAGCCATATAACAACTGGCTGACTTGATGGCTGGAGCATGAACATAAGGTTAAAGCCATATAACAACTGGCTGATTTGATGGCTGGAGCATGAACATAAGGTTAAAGCCATATAACAACTGGCTGACTTGATAGCTGGAGCATAAACATAAGGTTAAAGCCATATAACAACTGGCTGATTTGATGACTGGAGCATGAATATAAGGTTAAAGCCATATAACAACTGGCTGACTTGATGGCTGGAGCATGAACATAAGGTTAAAGCCATATAACAACTGGCTGACTTGATGGCTGGAGCATGAACATAAGGTTAAAGCCATATAACAACTGGCTGACTTGATGACTGGAGCATGAACATAAGGTTAAAGCCATATAAAAACTGGCTGACTTGATGGCTGGAGCATGAACATAAGGTTTAAAGCCATATAACAACTGGCTGACTTGATAGCTGGAGCATGAATATAAGGTTAAAGCCATATAACAACTGGCTGACTTGATGGCTGGAGCATGAACATAAGGTTAAAGCCATATAACAACTGGCTGACTTGATGGCTGGAGCATGAACATAAGGTTAAAGCCATATAACAACTGGCTGACTTATTGGCTGGAGCATGAACAAATATACAAATATAAATTACAAGTACCATTCTATTAAGAATTATGAGAGACCGTAAAATAATTTCTTTATAAAACTAGTAACTGAAATTAGAAAAAAAAGTTGTAATGTATGTATTTTCAGAAGGTAATTTGAACCTTTCAAACAAATTGGACATGGATGAATTAGGTTTTTAGAGGCTAATCCGTCTAGAGTTTGTCTTCATATGCCATAATTATGCTCCAGCCATCAAGTCAGCCAGTTGTTTTATGGCTTTAACCTTATGTTCATGCTCCTGCCATCAAGTCATCCAGTTGTTATATGGCTTTAACCTTATGTTCATACTACAGCCATCAAGTCAGCCAGTTGTTATATGGCTTTAACCTTAATCATGCTCCAGCCATCAAGTCAGCCAGTTGTTATATGGCTTTAACCTTATGTTCATGCTCCAGCCATCAAGTCAGCCAGTTGTTATATGGCTTTAACCTTAATCATGCTCCAGCCATCAAGTCAGCCAGTTGTTATATGGCTTTAACCTTATGTTCATGCTCCAGCCATCAAGTCAGCCAGTTGTTATATGGCTTTAACCTTATGTTCATGCTCCAGCCATCAAGTCAGCCAGTTTTTATATGGCTTTAACCTTAATCATGCTCCACCCATCAAGTCAGCCAGTTGTTATATGGATTTAACCTTAATCATGCTTCAGCCATCAAGTCAGCCAGTTGTTATATGGCTTTAACCTTAATCATGCTCCAGCCATCAAGTCAGCCAGTTGTTATATGGCTTTAACCTTATATTCATTCTCCAGCCATCAAGTCAGCCAGTTGTTATATGGCTTTAACCTTATGTTTATGCTCCAGCTATCAAGTCAGCCAGTTGTTATATGGCTTTAACCTTATATTCATTCTCCAGCCATCAAGTCAGCCAGTTGTTATATGGCTTTAACCTTATATTCATGCTCCAGCTATCAAGTCAACCAGTTGTTATATGGCTTTAACCTTATGTTCATGCTCCAGCTATCAAGTCAGCCAGTTGTTATATGGCTTTAACCTTATGTTCATGCTCCAGCTATCAAGTCAACCAGTTGTTATATGGCTTTAACCTTATATTCATGCTCCAGCCATCAAGTCAACCAGTTGTTATATGGCTTTAACCTTATATTCATGCTCCAGCCATCAAGTCAGCCAGTTGTTGTATGGCTTTAACCTTATATTCATGCTCCAGCTATCAAGTCAACCAGTTGTTATATGGCTTTAACCTTATATTCATGCTCCAGCTATCAAGTCAACCAGTTGTTATATGGCTTTAACCTTATGTTCATGCTCCAGCTATCAAGTCAGCCAGTTGTTATATGGCTTTAACCTTATATTCATGCTCCAGCCATCAAGTCAGCCAGTTGTTATATGGCTTTAACCTTATATTCATGCTCCAGCTATCAAGTCAACCAGTAGTTATATGGCTTTAACCTTATGTTCATGCTCCAGCTATCAAGTCAGCCAGTTGTTATATGGCTTTAACCTTATATTCATGCTCCAGCTATCAAGTCAACCAGTTGTTATATGGCTTTAAACCTTATGTTCATGCTCCAGCTATCAAGTCAGCCAGTTGTTATATGGCTTTAACCTTATGTTCATGCTCCAGCCATCAAGTCAGCCAGTTGTTATATGGCTTTAACCTTATGTTCATGCTCCAGCCATCAAGTCAACCAGTTGTTATATGGCTTTAACCTTATGTTCATGCTCCAGCTATCAAGTCAGCCAGTTGTTATATGGCTTTAACCTTATGTTCATGCTCCAGCCATCAAGTCAGCCAGTTGTTATATGGCTTTAAACCTTATGTTCATTCTCCAGCCATCAAGTCAGCCAGTTGTTATAATGGCTTTAACTTATATTCATGCTCTAGCTATCAAGTCAGCCAGTTGTTGTATGGCTTTAACCTTATGTTTATGCTCCAGCTATTAAGTCAGCAAGTTGTTCTATGGATGTAACCTTATGTTCATGCTCCAGCCATCAAGTCAGCCAGTTGTTGTATGGCTTTAACCTTATGTTCATGCTCCAGCCATCAAGGCAGCCAGTTGTTATATGGCTTTAACCTTAATCATGCCCCAGCCATCAAGTCAGCCAGTTGTTATATGGCTTTAACCTTATGTTCATGCTCCAGCCATCAAGTCATCCAGTTGTTATATGGCTTTAACCTTATGTTCATACTACAGCCATCAAGTCAACCAGTTTTTATATGGCTTTAACCTTATGTTCATGCTCCAGCTATCAAGTCAGCCAGTTGTTATATGGCTTTAACCTTATGTTCATTCTCCAGCCATCAAGTCAGCCAGTTTTTATATGGCTTTAACCTTATGTTCATGCTCCAGCTATCAAGTCAGCCAGTTGTTGTATGGCTTTAACCTTATGTTTATGCTCCAGCTATTAAGTCAGCAAGTTGTTCTATGGATGTAACCTTATGTTCATGCTCCAGCCATCAAGTCAGCCAGTTGTTGTATGGCTTTAACCTTATGTTCATGCTCCAGCCATCAAGTCAGCCAGTTGTTATATGGCTTTAACCTTATGTTCATGCTCCAGCCATCAAGGCAGCCAGTTGTTATATGGCTTTAACCTCATGTTCATGCTCCAGCCATCAAGTCAGCCAGTTGTTATATGGCTTTAACCTTATGTTCATACTACAGCCATCAAGTCAGCCAGTTGTTATATGGCTTTAACCTTATGTTCATGCTCCAGCCATCAAGTCAGCCAGTTGTTATATGGCTTTAACCTTATGTTCATGCTTCAGCCATCAAGTCAGCCAGTTGTTATATGGCTTTAACCTTAATCATGCTCCAGCCATCAAGTCAGCCAGTTGTTATATGGCTTTAACCTTAATCATGCTCCAGCCATCAAGTCAGCCAGTTGTTATATGGCTTTAACCTTAATCATGCTCCAGCCATCAAGTCAGCCAGTTGTTATATGGCTTTAACCTTAATCATGCCCCAGCCATCAAGTCAGCCAGTTGTTATATGGCTTTAACCTTATGTTCATGCCACAGCCATTAAGTCAACCAGTTTTTATATGGCTTTAACCTCATGTTCATGCTCCAGCCATCAAGTCAGCCAGTTGTTATATGGCTTTAACCTTAATCATGCTCCACCCATCAAGTCAGCTAGTTGTTATATGGATTTAACCTTAATCATGCTTCAGCCATCAAGTCAGCCAGTTGTTATATGGCTTTAACCTTATGTTCATGCTCCAGCCATCAAGTCAGCCAGTTGTCAATTTGGCTTTAACCTTATGTTCATGCTCCAGCCATCAAGTCAGCCAGTTGTTATATGGCTTTAACCTTATGTTCATGCCACTGCCATCAAGTCAACCAGTTTTTATATGGCTTTAACCTCATGTTCATGCTCCAGCCATCAAGTCAGCCAGTTGTTATATGGCTTTAACCTTAATCATGCTCCACCCATCAAGTCAGCCAGTTGTTATATGGATTTAACTTTAATCATGCTCCAGCCACCAAGTCAGCCAGTTGTATGGCTTTAACCTCATGTTCATGCTCCAGCCAGTTGTTATATGGCTTAACCTTAATCATGCTCCAGCCATCAAGTCAGCAAGTTGTTCTATGGATGTAACCTTATGTTCATGCTCCAGCCATCAAGTCAGCCAGTTGTTGTATGGCTTTAACCTTATGTTCATGCTCCAGCCATCAAGTCAGCCAGTTGTTATATAGCTTCAACCTTATGTTCATGCTCCAGCCATCAAGTCAGCCAGTTGTTATATGGCTTTAACCTTATGTTCATGCTCCAGCCATCAAGTCAGCCAGTTGTTATATGGCTTTAACCTTATGTTCATGCTCCAGCTATCAAGTCAGCCAGTTGTTATATGGCTCTAACTTTAATCATGCTCCAGCCATCAAGTCAGCCAGTTGTTGTATGGCTTTAACCTTATGTTCATACTCCAGCCATCAAGTCAGCCAGTTGTTGTATGGCTTTAACCTTATGTTCATGCTCCAGCCATCAAGTCAGCCAGTTGTTGTATGGCTTTAACCTTATGTTCATGCTCCAGCCATCAAGTCAGCCAGTTGTTATATGGCTTTAACCTTATGTTCATGCTCCAGCCATCAAGTCAGCCAGTTGTTGTATGGCTTTAACCTTATGTTCATGCTCCAGCCATCAAGTCAACCAGTTGTTATATGGCTTTAACCTTATGTTCATGCTCCAGCCATCAAGTCAGCCAGTTGTTATATGGCTTTAACCTTATGTTCATGCTCCAGCCATCAAGTCAACCAGTTGTTTTATGGCTTTGACCTTATGTTCATTTTACATTTGTCATGTAATAAAATTTGCATTAATTTCTTATTAGACTTGCTATAATATACAGAGTAAAATATATACCTTATAAGTTTTATACCTATATTAACAGGGCAGTGTTCCGTCAACAAAGCAGCTAACAGCAGCAGCGGCCTCACTTAACTCAGATGTCTTATTATCACCTATGGCATTTGTCAGAGGTTCACAAAAATCTCCATCATCAACATTATCAGGTAGGTCTTGATCTGTCCATTCGTCAATCTGGCAAATCAGTTTTCCCATATGTTTTGTTCAGGCTTGAAGATATTGATTGATATTTGGTGAATTGTTTTACCATGACGAATTGCAGATCAAGTTGGAATTTTGTTCCGGTCTTATGGTTTTGTGCAGAATGCTTGTTCTATTAAAGTATGTAGCTAGAAACAGACCTTAAGAATACATTGAAGCCAAAAATGATGAATAAGACACAAATTTATCATGGCCAAATTTAGGACTATTCCTTTTAGCAGATGGTTCCATTTTTTTAACTTCATCATAATATCTATAGTAAATTCTCACATAAAAGTTATTTTGCATGTCACATTTCAGATCATCTTGTGTGAAAGATGAAAACTTTTTTTCACCTGGTCAACTTATTGTAATTTAAGTGTTTAAAATGTTGTCCATGCAATATATATGTAACATTTTCGGATTTTCAATTTCTATACTTTCATTATAACAGATGATCAAGGAAAACTGAATAGAAGTAATGATTCAGGTTCATCGGCAGAGGGCAGCACTAGTCTACTTCCTGTTGCAGCTTTAACTAAAGAACAATTACAACAGTCAATTGTATATCTCATGAAGGTAAATAGTACATATAAAATAAAGGTATGGCCTTGAAATACCCTTGAAAAGTCTTCTTACCCATTTCATGTCATTTCTGAGAACTGTATTTGTGAGAGAAAATATGGAAATTGTATAAAATACAAATAAAGACATTAAGCTTACCTTCAATTTTGATTATTTTCACTTTTCCATTGCAGTTTTATATAGAAAATATCGTCACTTTGATTAAACTTTTGTAAGATTTTCATTATTCTAAGATTGTTTTATTTTGATGTTGAATAACTCTGGCTTTGTTACATCAGTTATTGTTTTATATATTTCAGACAGATCCTAGTTTCATAAATACATTACACGAAGCATATTTAAGCAGTCTGAAAGAGCTGTCCAAATCGTAACACATACTACATAATTGACTGGTTTACCCCTTCATGAAGATCAACAGGAATAAAATCAACAGACCATGAAAAATCATTGAAGAAAAATGCTGAGTCAGTTGTTTTATCTGATTGTTGTGAAATCATTCAATGTACAATCTCAGTTGTAACAGTATGCTGGTATTTGTATTGTTCTAGCAATAATTACAAATCAGTATTAGACATATGTTATTTGTGTTTCAATGTGATATCTTATGATATTTTGTTATAAATACAATTGTTAGTATATGATGGTAAACATATTATTTGTCATGTGAAAAAATTGTAAGAAATAGTTGATGCTAAGTATAAAAGCATATTATGAAGATCTCTTAAGAATAGCAATGTTGACTAAAAATAGATATGACATTGTTATTACTTACAATGCTACAGCATTGTGACAAATTATTGTATGTAATACATTTCACAAATCTTTTTGCATATCTTTTAGAACATGTTTAATTTAGATTAAATACCTTGTGTATAAGTTGCCATGTAATATTCTATTTTTAGCTTACTCCTGTAAAATTATGGCTCGAGTGCAATATCTTTTGATACAAAGAATTATCAACAGCTGTAATTCATGTGATTACAGTGTAAGAAGAAATTTGCTCCACAAATATACATGATATAGTTAAAATAGTTTTGAACTAAAGGTATTTTGCCAAAATTTAATTGATTATTTTTGTGTTAGAGATGGTTTAATAGCTGTGTAATTTGCTTTTGTTTTACATGCCTTAGATATGAAAAATATATATTGGCGACTTATATAACTGAATGATATGGTTGTGGTCCTTTGATATATTTGTTTGATAGATTGTTACATGTGTGAAACCATAGAAGATATCTCAGGCCTTGAGAAGTCATTGATTGTACTCCTAGGTTCTATATGTGTAGTAATGAAACACTTTGTGATTTACATTTAAGTTTTCATTCATGCCTCCTGCTTCACAGAAGTATAACTTACCATCAGTCATTTTTTGAGTCCTTAGAACTATTACTGAATTGGAAGCTCAGCTTTCATGATTGTAAAAATAAGTAATTTGTTTCACAAGTCTGAAAAATGTAAATCTGATTAAATAAGGGAGATAACAACAAAAATTCTTCTGTTACAAAGCATCAATTATCTCCCTTAGGTACAATGATAAGGAAAGTTCATTTCTCTAGATCTTATATGTTATAATCATGATAGAAGTGGCCTATATATCCTAATTTACCATCAAAAGTCATATTTTGACAATAAATTCATTGTGCATTCTAAGTGTATCTGCAGTGTTTCATATACTACAATAGTAATGAAAATGCTATAAACTATTTGCATATGTTTGAACATTTTTTCATTTAAACTAGTCAATGCTTAATGCCAAATTTGTATAGTTCTAAGAATCATTGTAAATATTACCTATCACTATATTCTATTATTATTTTGTGATAGGTAACAAGTGAATATTACTTTATTGGCAAGAATGTTTAAACATAAGTGATTGTGTAAAATTTTGCTTTAAAAGGTTGTGGTTGTCACCATGCACTCTGGCTTTCTCCATCAATAAAAACTGACTGCCGGAAAAAAGCACAATAATATTAAAAGTTGGGCTAATTACCAATTAACTTATCAATCAAATTACTCTTTTCTCAGGTGCAATAAAATCTTGGGTCTATTTTTGGCATTTGGTGTCTTATATTTGTATTATGGTATTAACCAGTGTCCTATGAACTGTACCTGCTTGTGCTATTCATACAATTTAAGTATTTTTATTAAGCATTATTCCTTGAGAATAAATGTGGGAGGTTAGGAAAGGAAGATTTATTTTTGGACAAAGGTCATGTCCATTTAATGAAAGCAAACTTATTAAGAAAGTATATTCTACTGTATGGGTTTTGCTAGTTGTTAAAGGTTGAACCATGACCTACTGTTGCTAATCTCCATATCATTTTGTCTCTGGTGGTGAATTGTCTCATTGGCAATCATTCCACATCTTCTTATTTTCATATTGTATCAGTTTTTGAATAATGTTGACTTGTGAAGTTATTTCTGGTTGACTGCATTTCAAATTTACTTTTTTAACAGAACATATGTTTTGTTAATTTTTATTGAATCTGAATATAAGGTAAAAGATTTAAAACTATTTTCACAAAAAATCTAATGAAAAAAAGGGTATAGTATAAGGTTTTTTTATGAAAAGAGCCCCTGTATTTTTGTGTCAGTTTAGAGATTAGAGTTCGAACAAATATTGACATCATTGATAACATTTTCACATCACAAAATTTTCATTTTCAAATAAATTCAGTCTTCACAGAGTTAAAAATATACTAAGAATTAACTTACATTGTTTGAAAACCACATATTCTGTTATGCTGGAAGCCAGTTTGTACATATATATGTGTGATGTACAAAGTTAAAGTTAGACATGATGAAGTATAGGGGTTCACTGAAGGGATTATTAGTGATATGCTTTTTTCTTAACAATAATTTGATTGTTGTCATTTCCTAGATCTCTGTATAACATTTCAATCATTACATACACATACATATATGATAAGTGTGTATGTCAACATAGAGATGTGTGTATTTTACTTTTTATCATAAATTATTTAGTGTATTTTTTAAAAGGCATTAAATGCTAGTGTTATAAAAGGTGGTGACAGACATATATCTATTACTTTGTAATTTACAGAAATGATGAAGGGAAAATGTAAATTACACAAATCACATTACATTTTGGATATTCAATAGTGTTTTCAGTTATGTATTCTTCATAAATGTTGATTTGTGTATATTATGATGCTTTATATATATTGATTTGTGGTTATCATGCAGTGTTGAATGTGTATAAGTTTGTGTTTAAAGTTATGTGTAATATCAATAGTTTTGTCTGTGTATTGACAGTTTATGTGTGCAAGGAAAATCATACATTTGAATTTCCTTTTCATTATTGATAATAACTGGCTTGTGGCCTTATTTCTTTTATAGTATTTAAATAACAAGACCATTTTAATTTGTATGACCTAAGCTTTCAAAAGCAACTGTTTTCAAAAACTGAAAATTACCTCCCTAAATATAAAAAAAACTTCATTAGATTATTTACTGTAAATTGTGATATTAGATTTGTACAGTGACCTTTCTAGGTCATGTCTGTGTAAACCATATCCAATATCCCTGTGTGGACTTGTACCATGTCTGTAAACCATATCCAATATCCATGTGTGTACCAGATACTGGTTACTATGGTAAATACAACATCATACACATTTTGAACAAGTTTGTCCTTCTGTCTTGTCCAATCAAAATCTTTCAAATGTTTTTGACAAACTGGGTTTCACTGTATGTGATAGTGATGGCAGCTTTACATTGTATCTGAGTAATATGACATAAGTCAGTGATTTACTCAATACTTCCTCAATTTGTCAGCAAAGAAATTTGGACAGTGTAACCAATTCATTGTTTTAAGGAATTCTGACATTGGAGTGATGCAAGGGCAGAGATGATTTGACAAGATTTGTTGGGTATTAATTGTAATAAATATCAGTGGAGGATGCATACATTTTCATAAGTGGGGGCCCATTGACTGCCTAATAGGGGACCCCTGGTCATGCTTCAGTGATTCCCTATCTAATCAACCAAATTTTTTCCCAGAAAAGGGGAACCCTCTCTAAATCTGCCTCTGCATATTTACATAGAGCTTAGAAGAGGCAGAAAACATGGAGTATGGCTGTTTTAAAAACTAGTCCATATTAAATGTGTTGTGATATTGTATGAAAAAGTATGTGACTTGTGAATTTAGTAAATGTCTTATTGAGTGAAATAATATGTATAAGTGTCTTGTTGAGTGAAGTAATGTGTGTAAATGTCTTATTGAGTGAAATATGTATAAGTGTCTTGTTGAGTGAAATAATGTGTGTAAGTGTCTTGTTGAGTGAAATAATGTGTGTAAGTGTCTTGTTGCGTGAAATAATGTGTGTAAGTGTCTTGTTGCGTGAAATAATGTGTGTAAGTGTCTTGCTGAGTGAAATAATGTGTGTAAGTGTCTTGTTGAGTGAAATGTGTGTAAGTGTCTTGTTGAGTGAAATAATGTGTGTAAGTGTCTTGTTGAGTGAAATAATGTGTGTAAGTGTCTTGTTGAATTGAATGATGTGTGTAAGTATCTTGTTGAGTGAAATAATGTGTGTAAGTGTCTTGTTGAGTGGAATAATTTGTGTAAGTGTCTTGTTGAGTGAAATAATGTGTGTAAGTGTCTTGTTGAGTGATATAATGTGTACAAGTTTCTTGTTGAGTTGAATGATGTGTGTAAGTGTCTTGTTGAGTGGACTTTTTTTTGAATGAATGATTGCAGTGCAGAAGTCCCTCTCTAACTGTACATCTTGCACACAAACTTTTTCTTTATATTTCTCCATGTACCTAGGGAGGGTCTACTGTTAATACATTATGTTGTTACTTATAGATTTTCAAACCTACCTGCAGAACAGTCATAAACCTGTGGGGTACAAACTTTTGTTACAGAAATAACTGATTATTCTTTGTGGTCAGTTTGCCTTATAGATACCCTTCTACTAAATGTAAGTCTGCAGATAAGTTTGAAACGGCTATTTTGATGAAATAACTTGCAATATAGGAGTTTGATATCTTCAATTTAGGTTGTGAGAGAAATATATAAAGTCTGTAAGAATTTATAAATTATAACTAACTTTCTTAATGACCACAAACTCCTACATTGTATCAATTAATGATTATTCTAAGATGACATTGAATGAGGTTTGACAGATCTATTGGACACTGTGTAAATAACATTCAGACAAGTGACAAATTATACCCCTCAAATAGACTAACCAATTTATTTGAATGTATTCAAGGACAGAATTGTTATTGGTCAAAAATATTAATAACACTAATTTGAATGTTTGAAAAAAGCCATTTTTTCCAAATGGTCATGTAATCTGATACAATTATTTTTATGCCCCACCTACGATAGTAGAGGGGCATTATGTTTTCTGGTCTGTGCGTCCGTTCGTCCGTCCGTGCGTCCATCCGTTCGTTCTTCCGTTTGTTCGTCTGTCTGTCCCGCTTCAGGTTAAAGTTTTTGGTCGAGGTAGTTTTTGATGAAGTTGAATTCCAATCGACTTCAAACTTGGTACACATGTTCCCTATGATATGATCTTTCTAATTTTAATGCCAAATTAGAGATTTAACCCAATTTCACGGTCCACTGAACATAGAAAATGATAGTGCGAGTGGGGCATTCGTGTACTGAGGACACATTCTTGTTTTAATATTCTTTAAAGTGTTAAGATGTTGAAATGTTTGTAAAGAACACAAGCAGGTTAACAAGTTATTAAACAGACAATGTATGAACATAAACAAATTATATGCAAATTGTTTATTAATTTAATCAAATTATAAGCATAATGCCTATTACAAAGGAAGAAACTGAAAAATGACGTTGTCTAATGACAAAGACCAAGTGTCAAGATCAATACTATTGATAATGTTTGAGGTCAGACAGTTATTAAATATGAAATGTGTTAAATTGTCTACCTTTGTTTTCTATCCATTCATTTCAATGTTTTTGTTATTGCCCCGGTATAGTGCAATCTATAACAATGCAATATACCTTTTGATAGTAGCCATATCAATGGTGCTCAATTTTATATATTTAAACACTGTACATCAAACATTTGGAGTTGCTTCCAGCTTGATTAAACTGTGAAAAAAGGATATAGAAGATTAAGGAAAAATGTTTGTAGCAAAAGTATCAAATTATTGATATAAGTTTTTCACATTATTTTTTACATTACAACAGAGACTATATATAGTTTGTAAGATTTACCACCATTCAGTTTTATATTCATCATGTTTAATGTACAGTGTTTGAAAGAGATGATATGTTTCTTTTAACTTGTTTTAATGTATTAAAATATTTTAAGATTAAGTCTATATGCTAGATAGATTTAGAGAGATTTCAGACTTAAATTGAAATATTTCAATGAGAGAAAAGAAACATGGCATACTCATTCATACAATGACAGCTTACATATATAGCAACATTTCTTACTTTCCAAAAAATCTCCCTTTAACATTTTGTCTCCTAAGTGTGGTTAAATCTCCCATTTACTTTTATTTTTAGAGATTAATTGATAGTCATACAAATAAGTCTGAAGTAGGTTGTACAAAAATTAAAAACCAAAAATAATCCTCATAGGGAGGTTACTATATTGATGGTTATTGAAAGTTGCTACTTATGAAAGTTGTTATATGTATGTTGTTTTTAATAGTTTATGTTTATATGACCAGACTGCTTTTGATAATTAATGAATAATAATGAAATGGTCTTCAAATCATGAACAGAATTGTGTTTAAATCTTTGTTGTTTTTGTGAATTTCAGTAAGTAAGGCAATTGTTTGTTTGGTTTACAGTCTAAAGAGAACTTAAATATTTGTTTATCTCATTATCTGTATTCTTATTTCTTGTTCCTAGCAATTCAAGTGAAAATGAACAAAGATTAAAAGAAAATCATCATATGTGGATAGGGATTGAAAATGTTTAAGTTGATTCTATATTTGTTAAGGGTAAATACATTAGATAATGAGCAGTTTCACTGAATAAATGATAAACATTAAGTTTGGTAATGAAAAACTTAAAACATGTTAGGAACTGCATAATGATATTTCTATTTTCAGAACAGCTACATGTATTATTTGTAAATATATATAACTGATTCAAACAACAGTTTTATAACTTATTTAATTATTTTGAAAGCAGTTTGGTCATTTTTTGTTATGATTCTTATGATGCTAATAAGATCTTGTTGTGGAGTTAAGCTTCACATGTGTGTTCAGTACACACAGGCTAAAACAAATCAACAGCCCTCTTAAAGAGTAAATGATAAACAAAAAAAGAAAAAGAACTGATCCCGAAAGTTGAAATGAAAAGAAGATCCAGGAAGTAATACTGAAATTTAAATCCCATGAGGTGCTTTTGTTTCTGAAAAAAAACATTAATGGTGATATATGGGAAGAAATTAGTTAAATCTATTATATTTTGATTAGAAAAAAGGGTGCTTTTAGATCGGCACACTAATTTCATTCTATAGGAAGAAAATCTGACAATCCAACTTCATATTTAAAGTTTATGTTGGAGACTTGATATAGTTGTGAATATGTGATTAGAATTGTACCTTTTTAAAGAGAAAACAGAATTGTTTTAATGTATGTCCAACTGTGTTATTCTTAAATTGAAGGGCAGGGAAAATATTTTGAATACCAATAAATTTTGTCTTTAATAGTGGACTAAATTTGAAACTTAAAATTACATGAAAGATTACAATATAATGGGAATTTATTATTGTTTGTTACATCACACCATAGCTTTTTGCACTGCAACTATGTTGAGCAATCAATAATTTAATATGCCTAAAGAACATCCCCGGATGATTCTATCAACCAGCCTAATTTACTGATGTTGGCAATATTTTAGACGAACATAAGTATGTGCATTCATTAATTTCAAAGAGGTAGACAATGCAGTTCTTTGTTAACTTTCTTGAAAGTTTCTAATTGAAATTCCTATTGATGCAAAAAAATTATAAATTATTTCAAAAAGATAAAATTTTATAAAATAAAAAAATTTTATGCATTACATTTTGGCTTTGCCACTTTTATAACTGGGAAGACATAAAGATGAAAGAAGCAAATATGTTAATAATAGATCTATAAAGTATTATCATTCATGGTTATGCTATAAAGAAAAATAGTGCTGTTACTTTACCATCAAATTTAAAGAGTTTGTGCTAGTGACATTATTTTACTGAGAAATGTAATGATGATATTGAAGGTTTTGAAATAAAAGCTGTTGTATGGTACAAGAGGACTTTGATAATTATAATGTTTACTTAAATAAGATAATTTGTGAATTATGGATAAGCATTGTCATAAGTTCAGGACTATTGGACAACACCTGGTGAAAACAAGATCTCGAACATACAAGAGATTGGTTTTTTTTGTTTATATTTTTTATACATTTGTTTGTTATAGTAGGTTTACTAACATTATGTTGTATTATTGTTTTGGTTAATAGTAAATGTCAATTAATAATGGGCAGAGGACACAAAAAATAATTTACACTCAATTTTAAAAGAAAATGTAAAAATAATTTAAATCCTGAAGCAACCTGCAAAAACATTAAAATTTTTAATTTACATATTTTATTTTATGTCGTACAAGTTATGATTAGCCATATTAATAAATTATGAAATTCTCAATGCTCCATTTCTGGAATGGCTTGCCTTCAGCATAATAATTAAAATATCTTCACACATTAGTATTAAAAATATTGTTTTAGAAATATTTAGACTGTCTTTAAGAATGATATTTAGTTGAAAGAATTCTTGATTATTATTGTTACGTTACCAAGATTTCTATAGAAATAGCTTCAAGTTGATGACAGGATATGTGTTTGAGTAATACCTCATTGGTATATTGCTGTATTGTCAGAAGCAAATATTTTGTTTCTATCTGATGTTTCAAATTTTTCTTGAAAAATGGTGCTGTGATTTTCATGGATTTCTCGAAGAGGCTTAAAGGCAATTTTAACAATCAAGCCTGTATGACTATTTAAAATGCATCATGTGACATTGGAAAAAAGGCATCATGTGACTTTGTATATGACAGTCAGTGTTGTCACATGTCATTCAATGATATTGATTCTTCAACCTGCCAAGTGTTAATTTACATACAAATAGTAATCCAATTAATTTTTTTATAGACTTTATACTAAAGATTCTGGAAAAAAAAATATGTTAAGTTTATTTCAATTGTATGAGATATTTTTGAAAAAATTGTTAGACTGGTGATTGGTTGAATCAGAAGATAATTACAAAGACAGTAATTACACTGTGACCTCTTTTATATAATCTTTAGTGTCTCCTATAGAAATAGTTTTCTGCTTTAAACAACAGTGGTAGTTAACTCTAAACATTACTTTATTTTGTTTAGAAATTCAATTAATTTATGTTTGCATTTGTAATTATTTCTATATATGAGCTGCCTCCGATAGATATCAACCTTATTCAAATAAAGGAAACAGTAATATACAGCTGTACAAATGTCATAAATTGATTGAGAGAAGACCAAAGGAAACACATCAATTATAAAACAACAGGAACAAATAATAATATACATCTGTTCATTTAATTTTTGTTGAAAAATATCTGGAAAACTGTGAAACTGTTTCTAAATAGAGTTAATACAAGAACCCTACAAAACAGACTAAAACTCATCCTTTATTTCATAGTGCATTTCCAGAATCATTCAAAGTCAATTTTTATCCAAAGCAGCTCATATATTAACAGTTGTTTGTGCTTTTTCGTTGTAAGTAATTATATTATTACTTTTTTCTTTATTTTATTAGAACAAACTTTCTCTTTTTTTGATATAGATTTCTTGTAGTTATTGAATACATTACCTTTGTTCCAGTTTACCATACCTTTCTTCTTTATAAAACAATGAAGATAAAAAATGACAGTTAGAAACGACAAAACACTGTCAATCTTTGTATTGTATTTTTAATTTGATTTTCATTGATTTTCTAATCTTATTTTATTTTGTTTTCCTTGCCATCTGTGCATGTGATATTGAATTAAAAAAAAAAGTTTTTAAATTCAAGAATTAAAGTAAATGATACTGCATTTCCAAAACTTCAATATTTTTATTTGACATCAGTTGTAAGACATTTATCTTTATTTTTCTAACACTGTTTAGCAACTTTTTCTTGGTAAAGATTTTGTCTGAGTTGAAAAATAGTTCAACATAAAAGAAATCATCTTAGATTCTTATAAACATATGCATGCCTTGTGAGCAAAACTTGGACTGGTATGGAAATTTGACAAAAGATATAAAACAGTTTTTAGTTGGGCATAGAAATGCTGTTCAATATTGATTACATGTATTTATTGATGTCTTAATTCTTATCTGAGTAAAAAGATATGTTTGTAAAAAAAAAGAATCTTAAGGTATGCCTTTCTTTAATGAACATATGAGTGTGACCATCTCACAACGATCTTAATAAAGAAACAGAAAAATCAAAGTTTTTTATTATTTAACTTCATAACTCTTATAAAAGTTTAATGGTCTTGCAGGGACATTTAAACTAAATGCAATTTAACTTTAAAAGAAAGAGATGTGGCATGATTGCCAATGAGACCATAAAAAGAAAGAGATGTGGTATGATTGCCACTTAATATAAAAAGAAAGAGATGTGGTATGATTGCCACTTAATATAAAAAAAGAAAGAGATGTGGTATGATTGCCACTTAATATAAAAAAAAAGAGATGTGGTATGATTGCCAATGACACCACTATCCACTAATAGAGATGTGGTATGATTGTCAATGAGACCACTATCCACTAATAGTTAATATAAAAAGAAAGAGATGTGGTATGATTGTCAATGAGACCACTATCCACTAATAGTTAATATAAAAAGAAAGAGATGTGGTATGATTGTCAATGAGACCACTATCCACTAATAGTTAATATAAAAAGAAAGAGATGTGGTGTGATTGTCAATGAGTCCACTATCCACTAATAGTTATCAAAGGTACTAGGCTTATATTTTAATACGCCAGAAACACATTTTGTCTACATAAGATTCATCAGTGACGCTCAGATTGAAATAGTTAAAAAGCCAAACAAGTACAAATTTGATGTCAGCAATGTCCAAAAGACACTAACCAATACAACTAAAAATCATGAAAATGTACATGATATTTAACAAAATCTAAAATAATAGCAACTAAAACTCATTTTTAAGAGAAATTAAATTAAGAACGAAAATTTGAATGTGTTAAAGAGACAACAACCCGAACATAGACCAGACAACAGCAGAAGATCACCAATAGGTCTTCAATGCAGCGAGAAACCCGGCGGCGTCCTTTAGCTGGCCCCTAAACAAATATCTATACTAGTTCAGTGATAATGGACGTCATACTTGACCCGAATTGTACACAAGAAACTAAAATTTAAAATCATACAAGAGCCAGAGGCTCCTGACTTGGGACAGGCGCAAAAATGCGGCGGTGTTAAACATGGTTTTTTTTAGATCTCAACCCTCCCCTATACCTCTTGTCAAGGTAGAAAAGTAAACGCATAACAATACACACAGTAACAGTTCAAAAGAAGTCCGAGGTCAGAAGAGGTAACAAAAGAAAATAATCAAAATGACAATAATACATAATAACAACTGACTACTAGCAGTTACTGACATGCCAGCTCAAAACCTCAATTAAACTGATTGAAAGATTATAACTTCATCCTATGAATATCAGGCACAATCCCTCCTGTTAGGGTGTTAGTATTATACCATCATAAATTATAGAGAAGAACATAACCCGTGTCATGCCAACAACTGGTTTTGAAATAGGCACTGGCTACGGTTACATGGAAATGTAACAATGATAAAAATATTATTTTTACATTGGAGACTAAATGCGGGAATGCATGGTTGGGTAAGGACCTGATTAATTACGAATGTAACAATAACTATTGAGGCTACGGTTACATAGTGTTATTGTTACACGAAAAACAGCACTGTACGAATGTACTAAATAAAAAAAAGTTAAGGACATTTATTTTATTTTTGATGAAACCACTCCAAGCAGTCATCACACACCAGTGATGCCGCGTTGTGAACGTCTGCATCGCATACTGTGCAAATCCATTCTGCGATATTCCTTTTAGAAGAGGGAATATTGTTCCTCGTAGAACATATATTGCACTCGCAAGCTTGTGCAATATAAAATTCTACTCTGGACAATATTCCCTAATATTCATGCAATAACCCTAAATTATCTATCATTATTACAAGTATTATTTAGTACATATGTAAGAATTAAGCAACACAACCATAGAAGGTTTAAATTTAATAAATCTAGCTTACATTGCTATTGTTCATTTAATAATAACACAATGTAACCGTAACCTCAATAATTATTGTTACATTTGTTATTAATCTGTTCCTTACCCAACTTTGCATTCCAGCAATTAGTCTCCGATGTAACAATAAATTTTTTATTATTGTTACATTTCCATGTAACCGTAGCCAGTGCCTTTGAAATAAATGTGTTTAATTCCGATGCAAATACCATGTAAGTGAAGCAATATTAAAGCCAAAATATGCAATCTTTAATGACCTGACAACAGTATCGTAACTATATACCTTCTTATTGTCCATTTGACTATTATATACTTGCAGAAAAAATTCTTAAAAATTAATTTTTATAAATTAATATTTTTTTCCTCAACGTATGTTAATATATGATATATACGAACTCTGACTATCAATTTCATAATATTTGGTCAATAATTAAAAAAAAATCCCATTAGGTTGTATTTTATTTTTTTGAAGTGTTGATTATCTGATGGAGTACGAATAAATAGTGCAACAGCCTCCCAACCAAAACAAAAACAACATACATGTGCTTTTAATGTTTGTTTATTTGTACCATGTGACTTTGTATATTTAAATGTTAAGATGACCTCTACTGACCATAAAACAAACCTAGATTTTATGTCATGCTATTGTAATAATTGTTCTATATATGATAGGAAACTGCAATTTCCATTTTCTGTTTATAAAAATATTAGATATAGTATAAACTAGTAAAATAGTACTTTATAGGCAAAGGATATGAAAATGAATATTGTTTTATATGTTTACCTTCATATGTTATGTTAGTAGACATGAGTTATGACAGAATTTACCAGCTATAAAAAACATTTTGTTTTATTTTCCTAGATTGTTTGCTTCCAAGATGTGCATTTTGCACATTAATAAATAACTGAATGATATTAACTTTAGTCTGGGTTTTTTTAATAAACTTTTCAGAACCTCTTTGTATTGTTATACAACTCCCCATGCTAAAAGCAAGAAAAGCTTGGGTATAGTAAGTTTACTTGTATAATGATATAAAATCAATAATCAAAACTATAAAGTGATGATCATTTTCATTGGTGTCCTTTAATATTCAAATCGGTATAGTGACATGGTACAAATAAACAAACATTAAAAGCACATGTATGTTATTTTTGTTTTGGAAGGCCGTTACACTACTTACTCTTACTTCATCAGGTAATCAACACTTCAAAAAATAAAAGTAACATAGAGACCTAATGGGAAACTTTTTTTAACTATTGACCAAAAATCATGAAATTTATAGTCATGTTCGTATATATCATATATTAACATACATCAAGGAAAAAATATTAATTTATAAAAATGATTTTTTTTTTGAATTTTTTACTGCAAATATACAGAAGTCATAGAACAAAAGTCTGTTAAAATAAACATAAATGAATTCACCTGAAGAATTAATTTGGATTATATTAAAGATAAAACATCAAACGTTATACTAAGAAAATTAAATGGAATATGATGTCAAAAACATTGTACATGTACTATAAGAAACTGTTGTGGCATTTAAACAGCAATAATGATTAAAGGTAACACTCAATACAAGGAAAATATTATTCTATTATAAATCGACAGTAGGGTTACTTAGACAATGTAATGGTATTGAAACTAGATATATTTTATATCGACAATGTAGAGACAAAACGAATTATTTTCCCAAAAAATCAAATACATAAGGGAAAAGAGGGTTGGAAAAGTTCATTATGAAAAAAAGACACAAAACACGAAAATGGAGACACAATTGTAGTTGACAAATTAGGAAAAAAGTCAGGGTTTAAGGTCGTATTAACATTGTTATATTAATATATAAATTTAACAATTGTCTAAAATTTAAGCAACATATGGCAATGAGTTGCAATGATCTAGATGATAAAAAGAGGCAAAAGAATCCAATGAGAGACCCACAAAATACGAAAAACGTTAACAAAGCAGTATGCAAATAAAGTTTGTAAATCTTTATTTTCTGCTTATAATCTGAGCAATATGTATTAAAGAGTAATAACAGAATCAAATTGACTCGAATTTGGAATAGTATCCAGTCATTCCCAAAAAATGGGTACAATTCGAATGTAGACACTGTTAAAAAATAAATTTCAACTGAGCAGAGAGAGAGAGTGTTGTTTTCTTCTGTGTCTATATCTAGTCTGTCAGTTTTTTAATTTTTACTTACACCATTTTAGTTGTTTTCTAGTTTTAGCATTTTTTGTAAGACAAGGTTAGTATGAACGTATCGGAGGTTAGTGTTGTATGAAGTCATCTTAAAAATTGCATTAGAGAAAAACACAAGATTTAAATCCAGGCTCATGTGAAATGGGTTACATTTACCACCATAGCAAACTGATTTATACGTATTATTCTGTATATATTGAAAGCAAATACCAATTTTAAGGTCTGAATTAATATAGTGTTTAAAAAATAATTCAAATAAGTAGTTTTCACAACTTATTTAGTAATAAATTTAAATTAATTAAATGTTATGCTGTATAATATTTTAGTTTCATAATACAGCTTTCCAGGAAAACCCCTATTAATTATGTTTTGAATCACTTGTATGTATTTTTTATGCTTGTATTAATCCACACCCCATCTTTGTTACGGAGGTTGATATCAAACCAGTATCTAAATGCTGATACATAGTAACACTTAACTCTTTAATGCTAGCTTTTCTAAACAATTTATTGACATTACAAACTAAAAAAAATGTTTTCTATCAAGTTATATGTTTCTTTTAGTCAAATGGACTTGTTCTTGTCAAAATCTCCGTAACGATTCATGAACTTTCACTCAAAAATATGTTTTACCTAAACCGAATACTGTTCAACTTAATTTTATTAGCTCTATACAGATAATGTCATCTTCCTTCACACCATAATGTATGTATTATACTCAACTATGAAGTTTTAGAGTCAAAATAGTTTCATTTCGAAAATTTCTATTCTCCGTAACGACATTTATAACCTCCATAACGGACAATTCCAGTTCTTACCAACAGCAAACATATAAATGAATGTAAATATTGGAATTAAATGACAAACAAGACAACAGAATTAAACATTTTTCTTAGTAAATCGTTATCTAAAAAGAGTAAAGTCCTGTTAGGAAAAAAAACTTTTTTTCCTTAAATTTCTATCCTCCGTAACGTAAATCAATGATGTCGTCTATGATTGACATCACCTTTTGATTTTTATTAGTGATAATTGATGAACTGATTTGGTATCTATAACAATGTACAAGAATTTCAATTGGTATGATCGTGTTTACATGCATCTTTTGATTGTTTTTATTTGCATAACCTCCGTTACATTGATGAGTCCTAAATAATCTTGAAAATGTTTGCCATAAACCGCTATTAAAGTTACTGATTGTCGTCGTAATTACACAAGTTGTGTTGTAGACTATTTTAAATCTAAGAAAATGGCTGATATAACGTTTAATAAACGTTATAATGTTGCTCACATAATAGGGAAAAAACAAGTTAACCTACCTTTCTCAAAACAACATTTTTTTTTCTCAAAATCTGTATTTTGTTTGTCTGTTTTCTTTATAACAAATGATGTCTGCTACAAAAATGACTTTCGGCAGTGTCGGCAGCCGCTGATACTGATAAAAAAAAGTCTGACAACTTAACTGTAAATAACTGCGTCACGGAGGTTATTTAAACGGAGGTTAGTTTTATTTACTTCATACATGGAAATATGTAACAATATTGTTGAGTTGCTTTCTCAAAACTGATTATTGAGAAGCTTTATGGGTGCTTTCAATGAAATAATCATCATTTTGATTTGTTCTTGGTTAGTGCGTTCCAAAATATGCGTTACGTAGGTTGGATTCTTATATGCGACAATCGAAAAAAAGAGAAAGAGAAGATTTTTTTTTTGATTTTTCGTTTCATTGCAATAAAAGTTAAAGGCAGGATTTTAAAATTTGATGCATCAACTTTGCTTAAAGTCACTTTGGGCATGATTTCCAATCATATAAATAGGTTTTGACTGTACCTAAAGATACGTTACGGTAGGTTATACGTTTATCGGTGACATTGGTTTAATGGGTAAATCAAAGTGTATATTATAACTTTTGATTCTAAAATATTTTTGTGGATAAAAATCAATATCGTGTCCAAAAAAAAAAGCAAATCTAATCATGATTTAGATGAAATAAAGTATTTTAATTCACACCGATATTTGGAGTTTTTCTTGGCGACATTCGGAATTCGTGTGATTTCCGTATATTGAATAGAAAATCACACAAATATATTTAAGATATACATCACAAAAGAATATAATTTTATTTTAGTATACATATTAATCACTTAGAACACGAAAAAGATTATCTGTGACATATGTTAAGCTTGCATTTTGTGGTTATTTGCCGGCGACACTGAAATTTTGTAATTGTACCCATTTTTTGGGAATGACTGATCATGAATAAGTCGGGATTGACTTACGAGTACGGCATGTACTTCAGACTTATTTTTGAAACTCGTATGATTATCGTTCTAGTATTGAATTTGTTTCATTCAAGTAATAAAACTAGACCTAACTGTGTTCAAAGAACAATGCAGTAAATTTGTATCAGATGCGGTAACTATCGCTTCAGACTTTAACCCTTAACTTGCAAACTAGTATATGGACCTTGAATTAAAACGGTGAATAAAAACTAACAAAATCATACTTTACACTTTTATCATTAAACGAAACGAATGAAAAACAATTGTCATATTCCTGACTACAAGCATTTTTCGAAAGTAAAAACAATGGTGGATGAAACCTAGTTTCATGGCTAGCTGAGCCTTCCATTTGTAAGGCAGTTGTTTATAATGTGTTTAGTTTCATTATGTATGAACATTATTTGAAAAAAATATAAAAAAAAAAACTGCCTGTGTTTCTTTGGAACAATGTCTTTGCAAAGGATAGGAATGCCAAAGAAATCGAAATTTTAAGCAAAGTGAGGTGAGTATACCCTAATTGCACCAATTTTGATAGTTTTTTTTCAACCATATTATTTTATGGTCCAGCCAAAAGTTTCTATTCTGTGTTATTTTGTAGACATATCCATATTTACTTATAGTTACACCAATTTAATTTTGAATATATATTGAATCATATAAAAATGGGTTTGGACTGACTAATAAACAATGTCCGATTCGGAGTATCAGTTTGCATCCATGCTTTTCATAACTTTGAAAGAAAGAAAAAAAAAGAGTTTGTATGCACATTTTCGTTGAATAGGGTAATTAACCACTTTGATCTTTTATCGAAGAACAGCGGACAGGTAATAAATGTATCATTGTAAAATCTCCACTGACTAGTTTCTTACAGTAATCAATTTCAATCACTAAAACATCTAATGACAGACTATCGAAGTTAAGTTTAAAGCACATTAACATAAACCATACAGAAATACACTTTGTTATGATTTTTTTTTTATCTTTGTTTGAATAGTTTATACTTGTCACAGTTTAGTTGAAATTTGATTTTATTTATTTGTTGATAATGAGATAAAACGTAATCAAGAACAAAACAGGTAAATCAGGTCAAAGGTGAGAGGTGTTCCAAAAAAACTCAAATACAAGACAATTGATGCTAATGGAGAATACCATTCCTTCAGCAATGGCCCGGCTTTGATATATAAGACACAAGTGTTTCCTCGTCGACAAAGTCTACAAAGACGAAAACCTGTAATGAAGGTATGTGAATATTTGAAAATATAAAATTATAATGTAAAGTAAAACAGATCTTTAGAAACTTTAATGTTAAAACTTGTCATGTAGTGGTTATGCGATATTGAACTAGTGTTGTAACTTGTAGAATTAGTGTTGTAACTGGTAGAACTAGTGTTGTAACTTGTAGAGTACATAGGAAGTTGATTTATTCGGTCAATGTGCACAGATCACAGATGGAGGCCCCAAATTGTACAAATTTGCATCAATATACATTTATTAATATAATAGTTCGTTATCTTTCACCAAGTAAGTCAGTGGTATATATTTTAGTTTATTGATACTGGCTAGAGGATACTACTGGTAATAAACTTTGTAGATATCAAAGAGGGACGAAAGATACCAAAGGGACAGTCAAACTCATAAATCTAAAACAAACTGACAACGCCATGGCTAAAAATGAAAAAGACAAACAAACAACAGCACACACGACACAACATAGAAAACTAAAGAATAAACAACACGAACAAATATAGACACGCTAACCTAATATTTATGAATTCGAATATTTAGTATTCCTATCAAGGGCCCTTGATGGATAGCATGACATGTACACATAAACAATACATCATGATTTGTAACATGAAAATATTTTCATATGTTGAAATAAAACATTATTTTATGTGTGTATATGATAACAAAACAGACGACGGGCGAAACATAACAAAAAGTTTACACAATTTATACAACAAAATTATTTAATCTTTTGTCAACCAACAATATGCACAAATATATTTACATTAAATAGTATGGGCAGGATAACAGACAATTGTATTATCATAAGGGGTGACTGTGGCTTTGTAACGACACAGTTTGCTATGGTGCATATTCATTCATTAACATATTTCTAAACTTTTAATGGTTCGAAATACTAAAAATGTTCTGCCACAGGAATAAATCACATTACCTTATGTGATTTTACCTTTCTGAAATTTGCTCCTCAATATCCTTCAACTTGGTACTATAATTGGCCTTTTAACTGATCTATTTCAACAATCTCTGAGGAATCATTTGTAGACAAAACGATGTTCTGGCGTACAAAATTATAAGCCTAGTATAGTTTCTGTCTTATCAGAATTAAAAAAAAAGAAATTATAAATCACTACAAGTTTTAATGTCACTCTTTAATTACCATCAACGTTTTTTGTACAAATATGTTTACATACTTCAAATTTAGACATTTAATGAAACTTATGTTTTATTCTCCTTCAGGTAAAGTTAACATCAGAAGGTATTGGCAATTTAGAGGTAATTTTGCTCTTCAACTGTTTCATTTCTTATACATCATTCAAATATTCGGCTTTGAGCTTTCCTGTTGAAGTTAAATCCAGAAAGATGCTTCGAACCCCAGAAATTATAAAAAGCATTGTTTTCATTTCTTAATAATAAAAAAAAACGTCATTAATATATGCTGCAGTGATTTTTTAATCACTACAAAACCGCTGCTCAACTGTGTGGATATATCCCTTAGTGATATTATTAAAAATGTAAAACAACAAAAATACCGAACTCCGAGGAAAATTCTAAACGGAAATCTCCTAATCAAAATTTAAAAACTCAAACGCACAAACGAATGGGTATAACAACTGTCATATTCCTGAATCGGTACGGGCAGTTTCCTTGTGTCGACCATGGTAGACTAAACCTTGTTTGATGGCTAGTTAAATATATCACTTGTATGATATTTGCATAAAACTCCAATATATTGACAACAAGAGGTATCGTTTAGCTGTGTGATATACAGATAGTTAAGGAATAACAAATCAAATGATGTTAGAACATGTCTGACAAACACAAAAGCAATTCAGCAAGATTTTATTACATCATAACCATTATATATCTGGTTACTACAACATACTACAATACAGATGTATCAGAAATAGGGTCCTTTTTGACTTCCAATCGATTAGCGTTATAAGGTATTTCCTCTCTTTGCTTCGCACCAAGATATACTGTACGTATAATAATATGTAACCCTATTGACAGAAAGAAAAAAAAGACATTAAATACTTGAGACATCTTAGGAGAAACCTTGAAAATATCCTGACACGCAGTTTCGTTCAAGGCTGCAGATTAATTAAGGCAGCATAAGTAATTCGATGTTCAAACCGATAGCGATGAAGAAATTCCGTTGTTCAATTTGCTTTAGCGGCATTTTAAAATTAACTGTACTTACACAGCAACAAAACGAAATCTATACGTTTTACAATAATATTTATCAAAGGTACCAGGCTTATAATTTGATACACCAGACGCGCGTTTTGTCTTAATAAGACTCATCAGTGACGCTCAAATCAAAACAGTTAGAAAGCCAATAAACGTGTTCTATTGTATGCTTTGCTTTAATCATAAAAGTACATTATACATTTTAAATGTTAATTTATTTATTGCCTAAATGTGTGAATGCATTATCTTATTCAGCACATCGTCTGTATCTTATAAATACATGTGGTGTCACACCCGATTTACATTCTACAGGACAATACCAGGGAGGTATATCACAATGAATAAAACAGAACAAAAAGGATCCAAAAAAATGTAAGTTAATAATGTTTTAACTAGTAAAATGTCAGATTCTTAGTTTTAGTCAAAGTGTAAACTGTATGTCTTTGGGGGAAAAGGCCATATCGAGAAACAAATTGACTGTTCCATATTTTCAACCCAGTAAGCAAATATAAGATTCACTTAGTATTCATCTTGGGAAAATATTTTAAGGCAACTTAGATCGGTTCTTTAGAATAAATGAACATCATGACTATAAATCGAGCAGTCTGTCATTCGTTTGTGTGTTGGTGTAACAATTCTTCGATGAACAATATCAGAAATTGACACTAACTGCTTCCCTTCTTTGTTCCGTACATGATACAATATGTGATCAACTAGTATCGAGACTAGTGATCAACAAGACTTGAAAAGGGACAATGCATATTGCTTCCAGGTAAAAAAATGAAATTATCATTTTGACTATTCACCATCAATTTTCCTAAAAAAAAAAAACATTTTGAGTTTGGTGGATCCCAATCGTTATTCAATTTTGCTTCAAATTAATGCCAACCAAAAGCAAAGTCTGACAATCTGCATAGGTATTTCAGATTCACACAGACATGTCATCGGATTTGAAATATGATGAGTACCCTTTAAAACAATACAAATAAAAGTATCTTCTCTTTAAAATTATTTTTCAAATCTTTTCATTTAAACGTTTGAACTTTGTTGACTTATTAAGAAAGTTCACAAATGTGTACCAGGCTTGTTTTTTTTAACTTGACAACCATTCCATCATTGTGCAGTATCTGTTATTATATATATGTATAACTTTGACATAAACAAGTCGGGAACTCTAGATTCCCTGACATCAGAATATATTTGCATAGTAATTTCTCAAATAGGAGGTTAACATTGCCTTTAAAACTGACCAATTGCCTCAATGAACTCCAATTGTGGGCTACTACGAGTTCATTATAACTTTAAATACGTGGATTGTTTGGTAAAACTGTCAACTCATACAATATCTGGGACTCTCATAATGATTTATTTTGTTTGGCGAATGCGTTTAATGTGAAATACATAAGCTTCAAATGTGCAGGCTCAGATTTAAAAACAATATTGTTTACTGCCTTCATGATTTTACTTATTAGGACTTTCTTTTTCGCCTTGTGATAGTAGTTGCACTGGTTTTGTCCATCATAATACATTGCACTTGTAATCGTAACATTAAAAATCATGTATATGGCGTGGCTAACAGTATCAAATGGGAAACAGTATCTAAGAAAATAATTCAAATACTATACGCTTTGAATTTGGACGGAGAAATATATGGTGCAACCGAGACAAATTCAGAAATTTAAATCTGAAAAGAAAATCAAAATACATGTATCCAATACACACGAAACATATAATAGGTTTTGATCAAACGCTGCAATTTTCACAAAATTTACGTTCTAGTGGTACATAGACATGGAAAAATGTGTGATATTTCAGTTTGTAACACGTGTTCTCGGTTGATCATAAACACGTAGAAGTCCTTAATGGTAACTTATTTAGATGATTGGCCATTTACCCATGTTAACAAAAAATGCGTCATATGTAAATAAACAAAAACATATGCAAGGACATAAGTATATCAATTAATGCAGAAATATAAAAGGTAGTGTTCCCGACCTGATGAAGATCAATGCCAAAATAGTTAGGTCTGCTTCAAATATTGACTTACATCTAGAAATTGAAAACGAAGATCGTTTTTGAACTTGAATTAACAATAAAAGAGAAAATTTTCTTTTTTTTTCCTTTTTAACTTGACTTATATATTTTATTCTAATGCAATTTGTATGTAACAATTTTTTTCATTGGCTAAAAATTTCCGTCAAATCCAGAGTTGACCAGGCGTAACTAAGGAGGCACCCGTCATTTTTAATTGATTGAATCAACAAATGTTTGATGACTACTATTTAATCGTAAAAAATACAGCACCTACCTCGAGTTTGCCGTTTTATTGTAATTTTATTCGAATTTGAATCGTGCAGGTAACGTAATAACCTCCAGTTTGTAAGTTTTCAGTTGTATGACGTCACGTTTGGCCATGACGTCTTTGTGCCAAAATCATTCATGAAGTTTCGCGGATTTTTTTTTATTTGTCAAATTTAGACAATTTTTCAAGTATTATCGTATTATTTCTTTTATTTATGCATTAGAATCGGATAGAACCATTATATTACTTATTGAAAGCCACAACCGATAAGTCGCATTCATTTACAAAAAGAGGATGACATTGTGACTTTTAAAAGATGACAGATAGAAAGAAACACTATGATTAAATGACACAAAACTAATATATCAGGTATACTTAGTGCAATATATCAGGTATACTTAGTGCAATATATCAGGTATACTTAGTGCAATATATCAGGTATACTTAGTGCAATATATCAGGTATACTTAGTGCAATTTTTTAAAGTAAATTGTTAACAGCAGTTGCATGCAATTAAGAAATAATAGTACTGTAGGTGAAGAGTTGCCACCGTCAATTGTAGATTTGGCGGTCGCAAATGCAGTTTTACTGGCGACACGTAAGTCACAATGTCATCCTCTTTTTCTAAATGAATGCGACTTATCGGTTGTGACTTTCAATAATAATATAACAGTTACCACTTTTGAAACATGAACTGCTTATCTTTTCAAGAGGGACATTTAATGAATGTGACCTACCGAATTAGACTATTTACCGGATTTGTTATCACATAAGGTAGCAATACACAGTTAGGAGTTTAGTTTCGCATTTTGGCCCCTGTGGATTTTTCAAATTGGAAAGTTATTGTGTAATAAAATTCATTTTTAGACAGCGGAGTGCTAATTTAGCCTTCAAAGATGGGTTATCAGAGCATCAAGATTATTTTTTACATGTTTTATGGGCTGTTTTCTGTTTGACAATCCGTATTTTCATAGCTAGACCGGCCATCGGTCCAGAAATTAATGTAATGTTTACAAACACTCTTTTTCTACACGAAGTTTTTGACGCAATTTTACAAAAAAATGAGACGAAAGACATATGATTTTCATTGGATTTGCTGAATGATATATGTACACAGTTTCAGCAAAGGTATTACTTCAAGCGATTGAAATTCTACTTTTAGCCAAATTTTGGGGAAATATGTGACATCTTTTCCCCCTTTTTGCAATATTTTATAACAAATAAATGCAGATTGTTGCCATGGATACACACAAAAGAAATTATTTTTTACCATTTTATATTTTCTGTGTGTGTTAGTTACATTGTAGTGTTGTGTCGTTGTTCTCCTCTTATATTTATGCGTTTCCGTCAGTTTTAGTTTGTTAGCCCGATTTTGTTTTTTTTTCTGTGTGTGTTAGTTACATTGTAGTGTTGTGTCGTTGTTCTCCTGTTTTATTTATGCGTTTCCTTCTGTTTTAGTTTGTTACCCCGATTTTGTTTTTTTGTCCATGGATTTATGAGTTTGAACAGCGGTATACTACTGTTGCCTTTATATACTGGATATAAAATCTATGGAAGATTCTGATTACATACATGACACAAACAGTACGCTTGATATTGCAAACAAGCAATGAAAAGGGGATGGTAAAATTTATAAGGGCAAATTTCAATATTTTTTCCTAACTGTTTATTGCTACCTAAGTATGACGACGGGTGCCACATGTGGAGCAGTATCTGCTTACCCTTCCGGAGCACCTGAGATCACCCCTAGTTTTTGGTTGGGTTCGTGTTGTGTATTCTTTAGTTTTCTATGTTGTGTCATGTGTACTATTGTTTGTCTGTTTGTCTTTTCATTTTTAGCCATGGCGTTGTCAGTTTATTTTCGATTTATGAGTTTGGCTGTCCCTTTGGTATCTTTCGTCCCTCTTTTAAATTGATAAGTTAAAATAAAACTGACAACGCTATCGCTAAAAATGAAAAATAGAGAACAACAAACTAACAAAAAACTAGTACACAAACACAAGATAGAAAACTAAAGTCTGAGCAACAACAACCACACAAAAAACTGGTACACAAGCACAAGATAGAAAACTAAAGTCTGAGCAACAACAACCACACAAAAAACTAGGCGTGATATCAGGTGCCCCGGAAGGGTAAAATAGTCTACTGAATTGAATTTAACCTGATAGTTATACGATTGAGCTACTCGGCCACATTAGCCATGCTTTTTATGATGAGGAGTTATAGTGCGACAACAACCCTACAATCATTATAGAATAAAAGCTTGATTTATTGTAAACTGATGTTATTTGATGAAATTTTTTTTAGATAAGAACTATCAAACAACATTTAAACACTTTTACAATTTTAATTGCAGTGTATATAAAGCAGTTACACAGAAACCCGATGCAGCTTTGCAAACAGATTCAATTACACAGTAAGTTTTGGTTAAATGCACAGTCTATCTCTACGGTTTTCCCAAAATAGTTTATAGTTGTAGTGGTCGATCTAATTTCCACTTAAAAAAAACGAAAACAGATACCAGTAATCGTTATTTTTTTGTGTTATGACCATAGCAACTCTCGTCAAATTAGTTATTATGCCGTTAATCTATTAACAACGTACTCTTTCGTAAGTTGGATAAAATGTTGAGTTGAAGCGATTCATGAACGTGTATTAGGGTGAAAAAACATGTCCTCAAAAGATTTTACAGATACAAGTACGGTAATCTATTACTCGGTGTGAAATCTTTAGTATTTGGAAAAATTTAAAGTTTTGTAAACAGTTAATATAGTATTATAACCATATAAATGATAACCAAAGTGTTGACTACTGAACTACTCGGTATGGTAACCTCTACCATTAATGACATCGACCATGTGTTTAAAAATAAATCCATCATAGAAACAAGGCTTAAATTTTTGTACATAAGACGCACGTTTCTCGCCTACAAAAGACTCATCCTTGAAAAGTTTAATAACAAAAAATACCGAACTCCGAGAAAAATTCTAAACTGAATTTCCTACACAAATTGCAAAATCAAAAGCTCAAATCATCAAACGAACGTCAATGTCCTTGGTGAGGGAGAGCTTTAGTGCGACAGTGATCATGTTTAACCCCGCCATATTCTGTATGTACCTGTCCCGGAGTCTTTGATTCGTTGTCTGTTTTATGATTCGTTTATTTGTTTCGTTTAAATTCAACTGATTTTTCAATTCCACATAATTTATTATGTAATGAAATTGAGAATGGAAATTAAAAGATATACACAGTCACGCAATGGTAATAAATAAAGGCAACAGAAGTATATCGCTGTTCGACATGGGACATGCGTTAGATTAAATGTACCATGATAAAAGAGTTACATGTACTAAGAACCTAATTCCGCTTTGCAATTCTTTTCCAGTTCAAATTTCCGATCTGATCGAACCTGCGGTGTTTTTCTTATAGCTGACCATGTTGTTTCTACCTTCCCTTATAATTTACAATTACTGTGTACTCGTTCTGACAACAATCATTCGTAGTGCATGTTTCTTTTTGGACAAGTACATCAGTACTTTGATTTCGTTATTACTGTATAAGAGTACTGTTGTTTAAATATATGCACATACACAATTTTAAAGAAAATGGCGTGAACTAATTAAGCGATATCATGTTCAGGAATTTCAGCAGATCTAAAAAAAAAATATCAGAATTAATTGTCGACAATTTTTACTTTATTCATAAAAAATAAAGTTCTTAGGTTTTTGTCACTTTTTGTAGTAAAAATAAACATTTTTCTGATTCACTAGGTTCTTTTATCAAACATCTAAAATTCAAACTATTTTGAAATATTATTCAAGACAGCTTTAATTTTTCAAAATATCTCAACCGTTTAATAAAAGATACCAGGTTTATATGCCATTTTGAGCTTCTTTATTACATATTTGTTTGGTGTTTTTTTTAGAGATTAAGATTATAACACAATGTTGACTGCCGTAATTTTGACATTTTAACCTTTTATGAAGATGATGGAATTTGATGCGATTGTAATACAACTGAGATGTTTAGCTAGCTATAAAACCAGGTTAAATGTACCATTTTCTTCTTAAGAAAATCCCTGTAGCAAGTCATGAATATGACATTTTCCCATTTGTTTGATGTGTTTGAGCTTTTGATTCTGCCATTTGATTAGGGACATCCAGTTTTGATTTTTCCTCGGAGTTTATTTTTGTGATTTTACTTCTTTTTTTTTGTGTACGCAAGACCAAATTTTTAAACGAAGCAAACATAAAAGCTTCTAAGAAAAGAAGGTACAAAATAAAGAACATCAAGAAATATCTTGAAATATAAATCGCAAAATGAAATATATAGAATATTTCTGATATATTTTTTTATGCTTTTATATATCTTTCGTTTTTTTCATGGGCTATTATTTGCCTTTGGTTCGGAATAACGACTAGGTATATTAAGTTGGTTTTTTTTTCGTGTTTGCTCTGTCTTAACGTCATATAAAACGAGTGACTGTTGAAAAATAATGTTATCCAATTCTTAAACCAATGCATGTATTTAAACGAAGTTACGATACTGTTGTCAGGTCATTAAAGATTGCATATTTTGGCGTTAATATTGATTTACTTATAGGGTCTTTGCATCGGAACTAAACACATTTATTCAAAAACCAGTTGTTGGCATGACACGGGTTATGTTCTTCTCATATATGTTATGATGGTTTGATACTAAACCCCTAACAGGAAGGATTGTGCCTGATGTTCATATGATGAAATCATAATCTTTCAGTCAGTTTAATTGAAGTCTGGAGCTGGCATGTCAGTTAACTGCTAGTAGTCTGTTGTTATTTATGTATTATTGTCATTTTGTTTATTTTCTTTGGTTACATCTTCTGACATCAGACTCGGACTTCTTTTGAACTGAATTTTAATGTGCGTATTGTTATGCGTTTACTTTTCTACATTGGCTAGAGGTATAGGGGGAGGGTTGAGATCTCACAAACATGTTTAACCCCGCCGCATTTTTGCGTCTGTCCCAAGTCAGGAGCCTCTGGCCTTTGTTAGTCTTGTATTATTTTAATTTTAGTTTCTTGTGTACAATTTGGAAATTAGTATGGCGTTCATTATCACTGAACTAGTATATATTTGTTTAGGGGCCAGTTGAAGGTCGCCTCCAGGTGCGGAAATTTTTCGCTACATTGAAGACCTGTTGGTGACCTTCTGCTGTTGTTTTTTTTTCTATGGTCGGGTTGTTGTCTCTTTGGCACATTCCCCATTTCCATTCTCAATTTTATATATCATAAACTTAGTCTCATGTGCACGATTTTATCATTTCTTACGCAAACATATCATAACAAAACTTTACGACAAAAGAAATGATTTCAGCTTTCCAATTGTGAACTTTCCATTCCTAAGTAGTAACATTCCAGCAGCACCTGCATACAGGGTATATATCTCCCAATTGATACGATATTCCCGTGCTTGCATTTCCTATCATGATTTTCTTGATAGAGGGTTGCTGCTCACAAGGAAGCTATTAAACCAAGAGTTCCAAAGGGTGAAGTTGAAATCATCCCTTCGTAAATTTTACGGACGGCATCACGAGTTGGTTGACCGTTATGGAATAACCGTTTCACAAATGATATCGGATATGTTCCTTACGTCGTAACTACAATCCCCTTCCATTTCATGAATGTGACCTACCGAATTAGACTATTTACCGGATTTGTAATCACATAAGCAACACGACGGGTACCACATGTGGAGCAGGATCTGCTTACCCTTCCGGAGCACATGAGATCACCCTAGTTTTTGGTGGGGTTGGTGGGGTTTATTCTTCAGTTTTCTATGTTGTGTCATGTTAACTATTGTTTTTCTGTTTGTCTTTTTCATTTTTAGCCATGGCGTTGTCAGTTTGTTTTAGATTTATGAGTTTGACTATCCCTTTGGTTTCTTTCGTCCCTCTTTTATATAATCGTCAGTTTATTTTTTGTCTCTGTCGGTTATGATGTGAAAATATGGCAGCCAATTAATTGCCGTGTTTTGCAGCCGTAGTTTAACGATTGTCCCCTTATTGTAAAAAATCAACAAAGAAGTATGGATATTGAGCAAGTGTATTACACGTACAATCAGATAATACTTAATTTCAATGACATATTCATGTGTATTGCGATCACCGGATTTTTTCGAGAATGTCCACGCTTAAGTTACTGGCATACGGAAAATATTTCGGCGAATTGCGTCATGGAAGCAAGCAATTAAGCAAAGTTAACTTTTAAATGTGGACAAATTAAGAGATTTTCTTCAGAAAAAAAGTATACATATGTTGTGTGCAGATGTAAGTTTGTACAAATTATAATTTGTACAGGGTTTTTGTACAAGTTATAAATTTTTTGACACCTACCTTCTTGCAACAGGTGGTACAGGTTTAACTTATAAAATGTACCAGTGTAATGTTTTAAATTCAAATAAATATACGTCAACCAAACATTAAGTGCTATTCTCCTTGCCTTCAAACTGGAAATGAGGATACCTGAATGGTTTAAATTCTAATTTTCTTTAATTCCTTATACAATATTCATATCTATACAAAATCTTTGTGAGGTCTTATAATGTTTTTGTATCAATGCTCAGTATTAGACTGTATCATAAAGTTGTGAAAAATTGACAGAAATATGCGGAGCAAAAGACTGTGTGCTTGCATCATCCATTTTTTATTCAGCAGGTCATAAAACACTGATACCTCAGTCTTGTACAAAAATTCTGTACAAATTATAATTTGTACAACATTACAACGTGTACACAACACATACATAAGTTTTATAATGAAAAGTAAAATCACAAAAAATACCGAACTCCGAGGAAAATTCAAAACGGAAAGTCCCTAATCAAATGGCAATATCAAATGATAAAACACATCAAACGAATTTACAACAACTATCCATTAAGTTATAAAAAACATATGCATCATGGTTGTTTTTTATTTGCGGTTTCATATGACTTTAAGTCTTCTAAGAAATGTCTTGTTATTGTTGTCTATCTCTCGTTCGTTGTGTTTATGGTTATGAATTTACGGTCTAAAAATAGTAATAGGACGAAAAAAAATAAGTGTGTGTGACGTCGCTTAAAAAATCAATGAACATTTTTTACAAATTCTTGTCATATAACCTAGTAGTGAGGAGATTTTCATACATGGATGAATTTAACGAAATTCAGATTTTATTTTAAAATGGGAGCCAAAGAAATGTGAGTATCTTTTCCATTTTAAGTTTATAGTTTAAAGTGGGGTTTTTAATCTTGATATTTTTTTAATAAAAATCACGGTATTTTTCTGAAATTTACAAACAATCCAGTTGATGGACTTTCGAGGAACATTTGATATTATTATAAACATTCAAATAGCATCCAATAGTATTATTTGAAAGAATCCGAATATATCAAAAACATTCAAAGTTCAAAATTCATAAGGGGAAACAAATTTAACGGAAATTGATGAGACTGTCGTACAAAGTAAGAGGTTTAGCGCTATTAAACCAGATTTAATCACATTTTTTTTCATTTGAAAATGCCTCTACCAAGTCAGGAATATGACAGTTGTTGTCCATTCGATTTTGATGTGTTTTGTCATTTGGTTTTGCCATGTGATTAGAGACTTTTCGATTTGAGTTTCTTCTGAGTTCAGTATTTTTTTTTTATTTTACCTTTTACAAAACATTACATTGTAAACCTAACTCTCAGAAACTACCAATTTCTTAAACATAATATATCTTTTGTTTGTTCTTATTAATCAAACAATGTTACATTAAAAATGCAATTGAAAAGGGTAGAGAAGTTTTATACTTTCATAAATGCAAGATAAAACTCAGATTGTTTGTACTTGAACAGAAAACCGTTGATTTCCCGTTTCAATGGTTTTACACTAGTAATTTTGGGATTCTTTATAGCTTTTTGTTCGGTGTGAGCCAAGGCTCCGTGTTGAAGGCCGTACAGTGACCTATAATGGTTTACCTATAAAAATTGTTATTTGGATAGAGAGTTTTCTCATAGGCACTCACACCACATCTTCCTATATCTATTTGAATGTGAAGTGTACACACCTGATTCCCCTTTTTCTTGAGGATGCAGTTTCATGTTAACTCTGAATAACGGCTTTTGTTGCTGATAAAAAAAAAAATCTATGCTATGTTTTTTTTTGTGACTTACACCAAGTCTTAACAGATGAAGAATTACTATGCCTAAAGTAAATTACAAAAACTCATCCAACGTCTTATTTTAAAATGTATAGCCTAACCATTTCAATGAATTACTCATTAAATGTCATAAATATAAATAGTGTACTGAAAATATAAAATCTTAATATGACTTTGCTATGCAGTCCGAAAACTGAATGAAAATAAAATTAAGAATACGTGGTCAATTTCAAATGAGACTACTCTTAACCAAAGACCAAGATCCATTTGTTAAAATACTTTCGAGCTATCAAATATTCTGGGCACACGTCGATGCTTTCTCATTGAAACTTACCCTGACTTAACCATTTATTCGTATTTTCGTTTTCGTGCTTTATTAAAATGTATAATCCGATATATATATATATATATTTGTTTACCATTTAATACCTTTGTAAACTATAACATAGATTTTTTTATGATATGAAAAAGAACATATTATACAGATGTCCATGCGCACGACATAAGCTAGCGGAATAATTTTTATCTGGTACGTCCTAACCAAGTGTTTAAAACATGTTTGGTCGTCCATGCTGTCCAACTTAGTACTTTCTTTGCCTTATTTCTTTGCTAAAGCTTCGCTGATGATTCTTTCGTAGACAAAATGCACGTCTTACAGTCCAAGCTATTAGCTAGTCTATATTCAACCTTTGAAGATTTTTTAGATGAATAAATGTATTCAACATTTGGAAATAAAAGAACGAATTGAACAGTTATAACTGTGGGAGTTACAGCTTTTGATTTTTTCAATATTTTACAAATTTTTCTTGAATAGTTCCAAATTTATTCATAATTGATAAGTTCAATTGTACATTAAGATTATCAATTTTAATATCTGACATATCATTTATATTATTATAAAAAGATTGAATAACTCTACCATTTACTCTTATAATGAATGTGTTACACTATCATATCTTTAAATCAAAAGATTAGCTGTAACACTATTCATACACATTACTTGTATGTTTCCATTTGATTAAGATATGACAGAAGACACATAAAAGAGAGACGAAAGATACCAAAGGGACAGTCAAACTCATAAATCGAAAATAAACTGACAACGTCATGGCTAAAAATGAAAAAGACAAGCAGACAAAAAATAGTACACATGACACAACATAGAAAACTAAAGAATAAACAACACGAACCCCACCAAAACTAGGGGTGATCTCATGTGCTCCGGAAGGGTAAGCAGATCCTGCTCCACATGTGACACCCGTCGTGCTGCTTATGTGATAACAAATTCGGTAAATAGTCTAATTCGGTAGGTCACATACATGAAAGGGAAGGGGATTGTAGTAACGACGTAAGGAACACATCCGATATCATTTGTAAAACGGTTATTCCATAACGGTCAACCAACTCGTGATGGCGTCTGTAAAATTTACGAAGGGATGATTTCAACTTCACCATTTGGAACTTTTGGTTTGATAGCTTCCTTGTGAGCAGCAACCCTCTATCAACAAAATCATGATAGGAAACACAAGCACGGGAATATCGTATCAATTGGAAGATATATACCCCGTATGCAGGTGCTGCTGGAATGTTACTACTTAGAAATGGAAAGTTCACAATTGGAAAGCTGAAATCATCTCTTTTGTCGTAAAGTTTTCTTTTTAACCGACCCTCATTGTCAATTTCTAGATGTAAGTCAAGATATGAGGCCGACTTAACGATGGAATAGATGCGTTCCACATAGTCACAAAATTTTGAATTATTTAGTGAAAGAACATCATCTATATAGCGGAAAGTAGAGTTAAAGGATATCGCTAACTTCTTATCTTTCTTCCTAAGAAGTTCTTGCATGAGGTCAGCCTCATAATAATAAAGAAACAAGTCGGCAAGTAGAGGGGCACAATTTGTTCCCCTTGGAATGTCGACAGTCTGTTGAATAAACGTCTTCCGAACGTAACAAATATGTTGTCAATAAAGAAATCAAGCATCTTGATAATATCAGTTTCAGAGAATTTTTTGTTTGAATCAGAGTGATCCTTTACAGAGTAGGATTTATCCCTCCCTAAGACAAGATACTTGTATCTACGTTGGCATTTTTATGAAGCAAAGCAATACCAACTCTTTCAATTTGTCTTTAGTTTGGAATGTGGAATACTTGTGTAAAGAGTAGAAAAGTCAAATGTTTTAATACTGTTACAAGATGAAAGAGAGTTAGATTGTATGTACTCTACAAGATACACATAAGTGACACTCAGGGGTCCTCAGTTATAAGTAAAGTTGAACAAAAACACTCATACTATTTTTTTCACTTCATTTAAATAACAACTTAAAATTCAGTATACAGTAAGTGAACATAGAAAATTCCGTAGATTTAAATCAATAACATAATGTCGAAATGTTCGGTGTGTTAACTTACATTAAATACAAATGTGATCTATTTGATAATTCTATAATTATTTGGAAATCTTAAATTTACACAGAAGAAGTCTTTTTCTGCGTAGGTTGATATATACCACTAACACATTTTGTTTTGCATTACAAATGATAAGATGAATGAATGATCAAATTCATATGTTTACTTTTGGCTAAATATAGGCATTAATACTTTATAGTAGTAATTCCTCTCATTTATTGTACTTTTACCTTGGTTCAGTCTCAGTGATGATGCATGTCACACCCAGGTATAGTAATTTTTATTAATATTTTGTCATGGTGTTTTTCATTGACTTTATGATATTAAATATCTTTGGAGTCGGGGGAGGGGCATCATCTATGTTATACAGCATAAAAGGACATGCCGCTCGAATTGGTAACTTTTCCAGCTTGGAATTTGGAAAAGGTTGGGGGCCATTATCAGAAGTATATACATTTTTACCTGCGCAATATATGAAAAGGTAAAATGGTAAATATGTGTAAGAACTGCATTATATGAAAAGGGTGGAATAACAGAATTAACTCTATCAATAAGTATTGAAGTGACCCCACCCCTCCCCTTGCCCCATTTGAAGACCCTTCTGGTATTTTCTGACTTCTTTAAACGATATCGATTAAACTGCATCAGCTCTGCGTTTAAAAAAAAATTCTTTTCACAGTGAGGATCCTACTTCATACAAATTATCTTACGTCAGTCAATTTTTTAAATCGTCAAAATGGAAGCCATTGTAGGGACGACGCGCTGCCAATTTAGCTCTTGAAAACCAATACATTTTCCCGCATAGAACAATCATAAAATGCCTGTTGTATTCTACAAGACAAATATATCTACTAGCTATTGAGCATCATGTAAGGTACTTTTCTGCTTTCAGTCAACTTTAAACTATTATCTTATCGGTTGTCAGGTGGAATTTTCTAAAGTTCCAAAACGTTTTAAAAAAAAAATAATAAAATATTTCGTTGAAGGGCAGACTTAAACAATTTCAGAGGTTGAAAACTGATAAACCTGCATAAACACACACACAAAAAATGAAGCTTAATTGGAGTTATACATTTTTAAGATCCAATTTTTAAGTCTGTCGTCAAGTTCTTTTAGTAAAAAATAGTAATTCCAATACACCTACGCTATTGTTAAGACTCATTAGAAAGGTCGACCCTTATAGTACTGCCAATTTTTAAAGTTATCAAATCAACCTGTAGCGTAAATATATAAAAGTAATAGAATCTGATGCGAGAAGATATATCAAATATCTTGCTTATAACGTTTTCAAGACATAACTGTCAACTTAAACACGTCCAGGCTTAAAAAGGTTCACTCGACTTTCGATTCAATGTTTGCTAATTTTTGGGGATTTTTGCCATACAACTATCGCCGATCAAAGATGAAAATTAATGCTTTAGAAAGATCAATATAGTATCTGTCTAAGGAATTTTTGTGTATGCACAAAAAGATCCACTTGGATATAGGTTCTACCACAATCGACTATTTTATAAAAAATTGTCTATTATTTCAAAGTTAACATATATCTCGAAGCTCCATACTATAATTAAAGTCAAAACATCTATATAGAATGCGAAAAAATCCTAAATTAATCACTTTTATTAAACTTTTTAAGCCCATAGAAACAGACAGATGTAAACAATTTAAATATACCAATATGGCGTTTCCCCTTTTTAAACAAACATCACTGATTTTACAATTTATCTCAAAATTTTTAGTTATCTTATGATGAAATAAATTAAATTTTTAAATCATGATAAAATATTGTACCCGGTAAATTTTTCTTGATGTAACACAATATGTCAACTTCGTTCTAAATTAACCTTTAAACAAGAAGTCAACTGGTTTTTGTTTCACAGACACTTTTTGGAATTGAACCCCGTTTTTGTCGAGCCTGCGACTTTTGTCAAGTCTATATCTCAGATACTATAAGCAAAAAGGCAAGTATATTCGGTGTATGGTAGGACAGTAAGGTGTACATGTCCAACTGGCAGGAGTCATCTGATCTTGACCTCATTTTCATGGTTCAGTGGTTTTAGTTAAGTTTTTGTGTTTTGGTCTGTTTTTCTTATACTGTATGCAATAGGTCTACTATTTGGTGTATGGAATGATTGTAAGGTGTACGTGTCTAACTGGAAGGTGTTATCTGACCTTGACCTCATTTTTATTCAGTGATCAAAGTTAAGTTTTTGAGTGGTTTTTTTCTAATACTTTATCCAATAGGTAAACTATATTTGGTGTATGAAAATGTTTTATGATCTATATGTCAGTCGCGCAGGTTTTATTTCACCTTAAATGAGAATTATTAAAATTTCAATCTATATTTTCCTTTTTTATTATGAATTGTTGAAATACAGTACAACAAATCATAACTAGGCAATGACCTTTGGTTGTGTAAATCAATTGGCAACTGTTCAAGTTTTCTGTCCTGTCGAAAAATCACAGCTTAAACGTAGGAATAAGCAAGTAAGAAGATGAATCAACAATCAAATTAAATTTTGAAAGGTAGACGTGTAGTTCTTGCTAAATATGGGTATTTTTACTCTACCGTATTAAAGTCTTTCATTTATTTTACGTCTTATCTTGATTCTGTCACAGGGATGATGCGAGCCTCACGCAGGTAAAGTAACTTATGTTTTGTATTTTGATGCCTGATGATATCCTTTTGGTATCTTCTGTCTCCTTTTTAACGGTATCAATTAAACCTCATCAGTTGTGCGTTTCTGCATAAGGAAATGTCAGAAATATGACAGCTGTTTTCCGTTTATTAGATGTGTTTGAATTTTTATTTATTTTACCTTTTTAAAAGAAGTTTCCGTTTTTAAAAATTATTTTTGTTATTTGCCCTTTTTCTGAAGGCGTAGTACTTTTAAAACTTTATCTGGTATCAAGCCGAATAAAATATAATTTTATCATATTGTTCAATAAATGTTATATACCTTTGAACCCGGATTTGTTTTCTCTCAATCTGTTTAAGACTATCGAACAGTGGTATACTACTGTTGTCTTTATTTATAAAGAAGTTACTTCAAATAGATTTAAAAAAAAACCAGAAATGTTCCTTTTAAATGAATCTATTTGCGACTTAAGGTAGCACTACAGTCTAACAATGATTTTTTGAAGATATTTTTTTTATCACATAATTTTGAAGTTAAAATTATTCTGCACAGTTTTTAAAAATCCCAAAGTCATTATCACATCACAACAGGGAGTAAATTGATAATGAACTTATTGAAATAAAAGCACATGGTAATTAATCTAAATATATAGGCATTTGGGAGGGGCTAATATGTCAATCATCTGTTGATACCAGTGTCCAGCTGTTAATCCCTGACCACAAGATAAATATTGTAGTCTTATCTTATTGTTTTGCAACAAAATAATTTACATAACATGGAAGTGAACAAAGAGAAAGAAAAAATCTAAAAGGAAAAAATCTACAAAAAATTAAATAAAATTAATATGGTAAAGAGTGGGAAAGTATTTTTGAAAGCCTCTGACTGTCTGTATAAATATCTTCTCTTTGGTCTTATTCATTTAAATACAGTTTTATGCATTTTAACTAATTTTCAGTTTATGTGCAATTTGTCAGTTCCATTAAATTAAAAAAAAAAACATGTGGAAAGTGGATTTTCAAGAAGAGTGTGGTCTAACTCTTGATCTTTTTATGAACATGTTTTTTGATGCACACTTTTAATGCTCTAGCTTATTTCAGACAGTTTATTTCTTTTTTTTTAAATTAAAATGAAAGTTATTCTTTATATATAGAGAATAATGATGTTAAACATTGATTATATGCAGCTGGTCAATCTTGTTATTCTCTTATCTAAGACTGTCTGGAAAGAGGCGGAGCTTTGTCTATATTTAATTACTACATCACAGATGTTGGTCAAACCTGTGACGTCAAACTCCCGCCAAATGCCAAGTTAGTGTTGGACAGTTCACATATAATGCAAAATTTACAGCATTAGAGCATCAAAGACACAAAGTGTGTGGTTCTATTGACATAGTAATGGTATCAGAAATCTCCTGGGGTGTTCCAAGTGGAATTTTTGTATTTATATTGTCTTTAAAGGGGTTCTAAGGGGGAAATTCAGTTTTTAGGTCATTTCTCAGAACACTTTTTCATGAGAATTGTAAGGAAAAAATGAAAATAGAAACTTAATGATTACCCCCTTTGGCCTGACTTTGATATATCTGATTAAAGGGTGTATTTTCTACAATACTGTGTCCCAGTTTTTGGATAATTTGTTTCTAAATGAATTTATAGGTCTTCAAAGATGAAAGGTGAAATGAGGTTTGGAACCCAGCAGTTAAATCAATATATCTTTTTACTGGAGGAATATATCAAAAATCTAAGACACGGTTTTGTTGATTGTATATGGTTGATTAAAGGGATGAAAACAAATTTTTACTACCATTTGACATGAATGTGCCATTTTCATCCAAGTTGGAAGACCACTTTTTGGGCAATTAATGAGCTATATTTTGAAATTGATCAAACAAAAAATAAATTTATATATAGATTAAGAAAGAGTTATATTTCAGCTTTAAAATGAGTTAAAGATTTTAAAAATCCATTGAGTAGTTTTGTAGAAATTAATCTTTAAAGACTGTTGATTGGAGTCTATAAATTTTGACTGTAGTGCTACCTTAAAGACGTATAATCAAACCCAGCTATTAACTATGTTCATTAGCTACTGTTGAGAATATCTTTTAGAAAAATGTTCTGGCAGTAAACTGAAATTATGTCAAGAATATCGATCAATATTTGTTTAAAAAAATATATTTTATCTTCTGAATTTAGAAGTTTTTATTTAATATTTAAGTATTTCTATACCTAGGTTACATTTCAAACGTGCATTCCCCGACTCAACAAATTATTGAGTGACCTTTCCCATATGTTGAAAATGAGGTTCAGTTACTTTTTGATTCCCAATAATGATTTATTGTCTAGCATTGCAAAAATTCAAACCATTTTGATAATCTGAACAGTAAAAAAGATTGTTTGATTTTTTTCTTGTAGAAAACAATACAAATGCAGTTGCAAACAAGTTATTGAAACTATTATATGCATAAATATCTTACCTTTTCACTGTAGATGGTCTTGAAGTATGGATTTTGCGTACTGACGTTGGTTATCATCTTAATAACGTGTTATAGTATTCTTTTATTTGTCCTTATTAATATTACTTGTACTGTTAAGTCAGTTTTTTTAGATATTCTTTTGAAGTGACTCTGTGGTTATGTAAACCATCATACTTTGAACGACAAAATTATTTCATTTATTAATATTACTTTTACTTATGGATCTTGACATACTATGAATGACAAAACTATTTTATTCAATAATACTTCTTTTTTTGTTAAGTCTGTTTTTTATGATATACATTTGACGTGAAACTGTTCTTATGTATCCCGTGATACTTTGAACCACACAATTATTTTATTTATTAGTATTACTTCTACTGTTAAGTCTGTTCTTTTGTTATATCTACTGTACGTGACTCTGGGGTGTGTCTAAACACTGCTAAGGAGTCCTTAGTGCACTAAGGACTGATAACATGCCACTAAGAACTAGATGGAGAGCTGTTACATGCAATTTCTTTTCATATTACGGTAGAAATTGAAATTTAATGCATAAATTTCAAATTTTATAGAAAAAAAAAATAAATTAAGGAGATATTCAACATTATTTAGACACGTGCCTGTTTTTCTTTGATATGCCGAAAATCCATGAACCGTTTGACACGTGTCAAATTACATATTAATTGATTACACGGGAATCCTTTTGGTAAAGTTGGATACTAATAAATGAATTGTTGTTGAAATTTTATTAACAAAAAAATCTGAATGAAGAAGTATTTTCTCAAGTGTATATTTCTTGTAAATAATAAATTTGTCACCAGAGAAATATATCTAATGTCGGATTTTTATTTGATGTTCATATTAATAAGTGACTGAAATACAAATTTTTATAGATATTTAATTCACATTTATATATATTTTTTTTTAAAGTACGTGTTGAAGTTTGGATAACCGGCAGATGCTTGTTGCGTTTTCATAAAATTCATCTTGTTATTGGGCTGTGATAAGCCCGGTAGTACCGAAAAATTAATCTAATATTTCGTAGCGTTCTTTGTCTCATGAACCAATTTTATTTTTCAGGTGGTCGGACACATTATCTATAATGTGTTTTGTACCCGTATCTCTATTCTGTTTATTTTTTCTTGCAAGCGTGCTTTAATGTGGTGACAGGCGACGACGGACATGCGTTTGAACATTATAGACTGGTTTGGAGCTGGAACACTTTAGTTTGTTTCTTATGGTGCACTGTTCAAAATTTATTTTCATATATGAAGACATTTTAAGAAATGTATAACTGGACAAAACGAAACCAATAAGATAATGCATTTTTGCTACATGCAACACACTAAGTTCATATATGACCCGTTTGAGTAATATATTTCGGGCCTTCAACAATGAGTAAAGCGCATAGCACATAGTCATTATTTCATAAATTATTTCGTACGATATGTTAAGCAGACAATTTGTTAAAAACAATACAAATCGGATTTCCTTCTGACATACTTGCCACAGGCATTTGTCTCAGAAAAAAATTTCCTATATACCTTTTCTGAGACAAGTGCCTGTGATACTTGTTCTTCTTTAAGAAAAGTAGATTTAAAGAAATTATAGTTGAAAATATTTCTGTCGGCTTTTTCTTTTTTTCGCGTAATATATTTAGGTTTAAATATTCTGATTATATTGCATTACAAAAAATAATTATTTACACATCATGTGGTAAAGGCATATTTTCAAGGCATTCATACGAAGCATTCTCTTTCTCTGTCAGAATTATATCTTTAGCTCTAAATTTACACATACTGAAAAAAAATTCGTGAATACTGTACTAAAAAGTGTGGAACATTTTTAAAACATTTGTCTCTTTTATATATTTGAAAATGAAACTTAATCTGACTTAAAATCGGGAAATGATTTTTTTAACTTCTTTTACTTTTAGAAGAATAATAAAATGTCGAAATATACAAACAAATAAGTACCGTATGAAGCCTTTGTAAACAAATATCAAGCTGGTTGAAAACTAGTGGTTTGGATAAACCCCAAGAACGACACATAATTTTCTCTCTCTCAATTCCATCGTATTGTTTTAGTGAAACCATTTGTATATATACACGCATCTTTGTCGAAATTAAAATAAAAACAAAACACTTATCAATATATATATTTATTTTGTCTTCATATCTCTTACATAACAAGCTGACCACACCTTAACTTATTAGTCATTTAGTAGGCGCACATCAAAGTCGTGCACCTGTGGCAAATAACTTTGTCGGGAAAGAAGTAAAACAAAAACAAAATTATTTGTTCTGTAATCATTTTTCATAAGAACAACACATTTAATTATAAATATTAAGCATACATTTTTTTAGATACAATTGTTTATTACCTAAAATAAAAAGATTATGATTGTTTAATGAATTGTTTTGTCATTTGGCACGTGTCAAACGGTTCATTGATTTTCGGCATATCAAAGAAAAACGGGCACGTGCCTAAATAATGTTGAATATCTTGTTTATTTATGATTATTTTTCTATAAAATTTGAAATTTATGCATGAAATATCAATCTCTAACATAATATGTAAAAACAATACACACAACAGCACTCCTTCTAGTCCTTAGTGGCATTGTATAGTCCTTAGTGCACTAAGGAGTCCTTAGCAGTGTTTAGACGTACCGCGTGACTCTGTAGTTATGTATGCCGTCAATCGAACGACAAAATTATTTTTATGTCTACCTTTTCGAATTTCAAACGCGCAATTTTACACCAGTACTGAAAACCTTCTATCCTTTACGGGTAGACTTAACATAGATAAATTAAGTCGTATAAGAAAAGCAATATGAGTATGTTAAATTTGAGTATGCCTTTTTGTGCTTCTTCGTTACATTTGATGTTTTTATAGTGATATTAAGATGATAACACAATATTGACTGCTGTACCCCTATTTTTGACATTTTTACTCTTTGAGTATGTTTGTTTTGTTCATGCATCGTTGACAATGTAATGGAATTTGATGCGACTGTCATACAAGTGAGAGGTTTAGCTACCTATAAAACCAGGTTCAATCCACCATTTTGTACATTAGAAAATGCCTGTACCAAGTCAGGAATATGACAGTTGTTATCCATTCGTTTGATGTGACTTTTGATTTTGCCTTTTGATTTTGGATTTTCCTTTTTGAATTTTCCTCGGAGTTCAGTATTTTTGTGTTTTTACTTTTTTTTAACCTACTGATATAAAAATCAAACACATGTTATTTCTTTAAAAGATATTAATTGATGATGTACATTGTTGAACTCATTCTTTCTAAGCGCCGCCCCCCCCCCTCCCCCGGCCGCTAGGCGCTAGGCGAATAACATATTAAGTGTTATCATAGTCTGTCCTGTCTTTCCGTCCGTCGCGTTCGTCCCCAATCCTAATATCGAAATGTTGTTATATCGTTATGGCATGATTCCTTGGTGTTCTAGTTACCTTTTATATTCTGATGCAGGTAATTTAGATATTTCAACATATATATTTAGCATAACAGAAAGTCTTTACATTAGTATATGACGCCAGATGTATCTAGGATAACACAATGCTATCGTAATTGCTGCTTATCACTTGTAGGACTGTAAATATTTTAACTATAATTGTTTTGCATGTAAAATGTCAAATGTTTAAGCCATTCTGCACCCTTATTTCGAATAAAACATTCTTCTTCTTCTTTAATCTGTCTCTTTTTTCAACATTTGATTATGTTAATCAAGTACTTTGATAACATGACGAAGTACTAAATGATCTGCATCGATTTTTATCTAAACGTATGCAGGTAAAAATAATCTTAACTTTGAACAAAAAAGTAAAAAATCTTAAATGTTTATAACTCAAGAAAATGATGATTCATCGTTTACAAAAACGCTGAGTAGACTCTTACACTTGATTTAGATATAAAGGAAATTTAAGATACTATTTAGAAATAGTTATGAATGAATAACTTTTGTAATTAACATTTAGTTCATATATAATAAAGTGAAATGCATGCCAACGCATACCTAACGACTACTTCTTTTGATATTTTTACGAAGTTTCTGTTCACTAGTAGGTAAAGTACATTAAGTACATAATTCAAATGTATACAGATAAGAAGAGCTTATACAGTTCAGGTTCTCTTGGTGTAGAAATATTCAGTATGTTTACTTACATTAAAGATAAATGTGATAGTTATATATTTACATAACTTAAGTTTTTCACCAAAATTTATTGGCTTCAAACTTTGAGGCTTAGATACAGTTGTTCCCGGGCTTATATCTACTATCACGATTTCCTTGATAGAGAGTTGCTGCTCACAAGGAAGCTATTATACCAAGAGTTCCAAATAATTTATATCATCCATTCTTTAATTTTACGGACGCCATCACGAGTTGGTTGACCGTTATGGAACAACCGTTTCACAGATGATATCAGATATGTTCCGTACGTCGTAATTACAAATCCCTTCCCTTTTCACGAATGTGACTTACCGAATTAGACTATTTACCGGGTTTGTTAAAGCATGAACAATACCACGAGTGCCTAATGTGCAGGATCTGCTTACCCTTCCGGAGCACCTGCGATCACCCTAGTTTTGATGTGGTTCGTGTTGCTTAGTCTTTGGTTTTCTGTGTTGTCATGTGTACTATTGTTTGTCTGTTTGTCTTTTTCATTTTTAGCTATGGCGTTGTCGGTTTGTTTTCGATGTATGAGTTTGACTGTCCCTCTGGTATCTTTCGCCCCTCTTTTGTAATCAAATAGACTTTTCGGAACGTAACCTTGATCCTATGGTGATGTAGTTTGAGTCCAATTCCGTACCAGAGTGCGATACTCTTAGTTCAAGTAATAGCATTCTCGTTTCGATAGTAACAGTTCGAATTATGCCATATGCAAGCTCATTCTAATATATGATTTTGTCACCGAGTCAATTATTATTTGATCTCACTCTTTATCCCCATGTGCAAATAGGAGATACTTCAAACTTCAAATTTTAATTTAAAAGTATTTAGCAAACCATCGAAAGCAATTCGAGTTGCTTGAACATATTCACTACATTCATTTTTGATAAAACAGTTGCTGTGTTGTGGGACATTAAATAATAATTTCGACAGTAAAATCTTTTGTTTTGCATTCTATTTAATTGTAACTAATTTGCTTAGAAAGTTGATTTTTTAAATTTATGTATTTAAGAGCATATTGGGGTTCTTATCAAACTACAAAAAAAAACAGTCTAATACCACAACATTTTGTATTACAAACAAACAGGTTAATTTCTTATCATAACGAAATACAAAGTCTTTGATGACAAGGTTGATTGCTTTAAATGGTGTCGACTAAATGTACAGCAACACAATTCACGTTAATAGTAATTTAAATTAAATCTTAGTATTCTATGGTAGATATGAAAATTAGAAATACAAAAATATAGCTATATTAAGTGTTACCTTAGTCAGATCTTATGACATCCAATCAGAACCGATATTTGAACAGAATTATTTCAAGATAACGCAAATGTCAAATGAAACAAATAGCTTGAAGCTATTAGCTTCCCATCGTGATAATATGCAACAATGCCTGAAACGCATTGTTGAATTTACCTCGAATCAACCTTATGTATTCGATTAATTTAATTGATAAATAGACTGTTATCTTTGGTAGGGTTGTTGTCTCTTTGACACATTCTCCATTTCCATTCTCAATTAACTAAGGATTTTTTTATCCTAGGCATAGATTTCCTAAGCCGTATTTGGCACAACTTTTTGGAATTTTGGATCCTCAATGCTCTTCAACTTTGCACTTGTTTGGCTTTTTAAATATTTTGATATGAGCGTCACTGGTGAGTCTTATGTAGACGAAACGCGCGTCTGGCGTACTAAATTATAATCCTGGTACCTTTGATAACTATTTACATATCTGTACCACATTTTGATTTTCTTTATATGAATAATTTATATGATTTCTTATTTTGTAGAACTGACCAAATACCAATAAACGATGTTGGTATACTATCGTATATTTTTCTGTCTTGGTTGACACCACTTGTTATGCAAATGTACAAACATGGAGACGAAAATATGGACGAAACTGACATTTGGCAATGTTCTGACCTTGAAAAATGCAAAGTCAATACTGACAGGTAATTAGGTTTTTCCAAGATACTTTGAATACTAAATCATGAGATACTAACCCAAAATTGACAGAAGAGTAAAATCGGCAATCAAAAACAATAAGTCGAACAAACATAGAAGAAAAAATATTCGGAAGAAAAACAACGAACATATAAGCAACCGTCCATAAAACACTACACAGAAAATCGAGAGATCCGAAAGACGGATTCTCGACAGAAAGTATTCATTGTATTGTTCATAGCAAGTTCATTTTTGTATTTTGCAATTTTGCGAGGAAACGACAATTATAACATATTTACGGCCTTCGCAGACATTCCTTAGATATAGGAAGATGCGATATGAGACAACTCTCCATCCAAGTCACAATTTGTAAATGTTAACCATTATAGGTCAAGGTACGGTCTTCAACACGGAGCCTTGGCTCACACCAAACAGCAAGCTATAAAGGGAAACCAACGGTCTAATCTATATAAAAAACGAGAAACGAGAAACACTTATGAACCACATGAACACACAACAACTACTGACCATCAGATTCCTGACTTAAGATAGGTGTTAACAATTGCAGCCCTATTAAACATTTAATAGTACCAAACCTTCTCCCTAATCTGAAACAATAGTGTAACATCACAACATAGAAAGACACATTATACAAACTTAAAAAAAATAAGGGGTGAATAATTAATGCTTTACAATTTCAGAAAAACATCAACTTTGAATAAAAAATACGTCATATTATACACAAGTAAATGAAAATAATTTTGTTGTTAAGTATACTTTTCTGTCTGCATAATCTTCCGTTTAGGAATACCAAATATTTCTTGTAAATCAATAAAACTATTCTAAAACTTGGAACATGTGGGTATTATTTGCAACCCTTTGTTCAATAGTTTCCTTATTGGTAGCAAATTAGGGGCGAAATATACCAGAGGGACGTTCAAATAGAAAATATGTATCATGAGTCATTAAAGTAATCGCAAGCCATGGAATATCATATTTATTAACTATGAGATGTATACTCAAAATGCGCAAGTGCTGTTGAAATGTTGCAACCTTTATGTGTAAACAAAAATCAATCCAATCCAAAATATAAATAATTATGTACACATTAAAATATAAAATAGTAGATAGCAAGAATTCTCATATAACTGACGCCGTTGTTTTTCTGGTTTGAATCGTGTTTTTAAAAGGAGACTATACGGCATTTTTCACGAAGAAGGCCATACAATGGCCTATCGTTGCTTACATCCAAATCATTTAAACTCTGGTCGATAATTGGTACTACATGTCCTTTTTTATATAGACATACACAAAGATACATGACACGGGTTATGTTCTTCTCATATATGTTATGATGGTATGATACTAAACCCCTAACGGGAAGGATTGTGCCTGATGTTCATATGATGAAATCATAATCTTTCAGTCAGTTTAATTGAAGTCTGGAGCTGGCATGTCAGTTAACTGCTAGTAGTCTGTTGTTATTTATGTATTATTGTCATTTTGTTTATTTTCTTTGGTTACATCTTCTGACATCAGACTCGGATTTCTCTTGAACTGAATTTTAATGTGCGTATTGTTATGCGTTTACTTTACTACATTGGTTAGAGGTATAGGGGGAGGGTTGAGATCTCACAAACATGTTTAACCCCGCCGCATTTTTGCGCCTGTCCCAAGTCAGGAGCCTCTGGCCTTTGTTAGTCTTGTATTATTTTAATTTTAGTTTCTTGTGTACAATTTGGAAATTAGTATGGCGTTCATTATCACTGGACTAGTATATATTTGTTTAGGGGCCAGCTGAAGGACGCCTCCGGGTGCGGGAATTTCTCGCTACATTGAAGACCTGTTGGTGACCCTCTGCTGTTGTTTTTTATTTGGGCGGGTTGTTGTCTCTTTGACACATTCCCCATTTCCATTCTCAATTTTATGTCAACAACAGATGATCCAAATCAAACATAAACGAGTAATATTGACTTATAACTTGAAATCGACAGTGAATGTCGATTGAGTACAAACCTTTATTACACATCAGATGATTCCATCTTCCAAAATGTGAACTTTCCATTTCTATGCATTAACATGTAAGCACTGTCTGTATAAGGAGTACATATTTCCCAGTTGATTCGATATTCTAGAGCTCACATTTCCGTTTAAGATTTCCTTGATATAAAATTGTAGTTTACAATTAAGTGATAACAAAAACTAGTGAAGTTGAATTCATACAATATTTTTACGAAACTAAAATTAAATAATATATTCTTGAAAAGAAGATTAGCATGTGTTGTAGATTAGAGGAAATTTGGGACGAGGAAATTAAAAAGAACGGGAAAGAAAATGCTTCTTTTATGAGATGCTGGTGGAAGTTTTGTTATGGTCGATTTCTCTCAAGTTTACTTGGGGTCATCGTAAATGCTGTGGCAACATTTTTAGTTTCGGTAGGTCTTTGATAAACTTTAGCAACATTATTATTATCGATAGGTCCTTTATAGATAGTTTAAGAATCTATATATAGGTCTTTAATAAATATTTTTACTGATAAAAAATGATTATGTTATTAGAGTCGGATTCAAAATCTGTGCTTAGTGCTGACGAAATATGAAAATAGTATTTGCAAAATGCAAGTGCCAAAAAACAAAACAAAAGTAAAATAAAATACCAAAAAATATAAAAAAAAATACCGAACTCCAAGGATAATTCAAATCGGTAAGTCCCTTATTAAATGGTAAAATCAAAAGTTAAAACACATTAAACGAATGGAAAACAACTGTCATATTCAGGCATTACCCTATGTAGAAAATGGTGGATTAAACCTGGCTCATAGCTTGCTAAGTCTCTCACTTGTACAGCAGTCGCATAAAATTTTAGTATATTGACAACAATATGTGAACAAAACAAACAGATATTATAGGCACACATGTCAAAAATAGGGGTACAGTAGTCAACATTGAGTAATAATCTTTATTACTATTGTTATTTACTATAAAAACAAACAAATACGTCAACAAAGAAAAACAAAATCGCATATAGACAAAATTAAAGCGCATAAGCAATAAATGTAAGATAAAGCCTGTATTCTTCATTTAGAATTTTTTTTTTTCAAAACATATTACTTATTTTAAACTGAATAGCGAGTTACATCAAATGATCAAGAAAAAAATATATAGTATTGACAGATTTATGAAAGTTTACTTTTAAAGATATATAATTAAAAATCAATTCATCACAGTGAAATATGTTATAGGGACTGCTCTTAAAAGAGATAGTATCCTACATTGAAACATCTGACGGTAATATGATACTTGGTATTGGACTCGTTATATCGATGTTAGTAGCTAATATTGTTAGAGCAGGGTCATTCTGCTTTATCATGGTGTTTGCTGCTCAAACAGGTAATTCAATATTTAATTAGAATCAATTATGAAAATGGCAGTCCCAATTTTTTCTGATTTTTTTCAAAATGGGACATTTTTTATCCGGTCTTTCAGTTTTGACAATGAATATGATATGTGAACAATTATGTGAAACAATATCATCACAAGATGGAAAATTGGGAAAAAAATATATAGATTTGATAAATTATAATGATTAATTAAAATAATAAGTATAAGTAAGATTTAGTGGTAATTCTATTAGTGCTTTTTTAGTATCGTCCCTTATTTTATCGTTACAGTCCACATGCACTTTGATTTACCTGGTTTCTTTTCATTTGCAAAGGTGCAAGATTTCGGGCTGGATTTTTAGGAATTGCCTACCGAAAACTTCTGAAGCTGAAAAGAGTCAAAGGAAAAGGTTTATCAGAGGTATTGTTATATTGATCAAACTATTTAATCCCACGTATTTTGTGTGAATGATGTTGTCAAAGAAACAAAAGACTCGTATTATTCTAAATAAATATAGAAGTAAGAAGATGTCGTATAATTGACAATGAGACATTCCAACATAGACGAATGCAATAGAATGGTCTTTAACAATGAGCAAATCACATACTGCATAGACAGCTTTAATATGCCCCGAAATGACAAATGTAAAACAATTCAAAGGAGAAAACCGAAGGCCTGATTTATGTGAAGAAGAAAAAACAATGAAAAAATACAAACATGATATACAGCATCAAACGACAACCACTGAATAATATGTTCCTTCATTTGAACAAACGACAACCACTGAATAATATGTTCCTTCATTTGAACAAACGACAACCACTGAATAATATGTTCCTTCATTTGAACAAACGACAACCACTGAATAATATGTTCCTTCATTTGAGCGGGCAAAAAAGAATGTGGCGGGGTTAAACATGTTTAAGGTCGCCCAACCTGCCCTAAATATGTATTCAAAATAGACACGTTATTGCATTTTATTAGGACTCGATTGCACGCACCAGTTTCTGCTGTCAACGATAAGATAAAAATCGGTTTGTTCATATTTCACAGACATAGAACTTCATCATCAATTGAGTGTCATGGATAATTATAAACCATTTGTTTATTTAGAATACAAAATTAAGAAGTCACCAGGTATTTTATATACAATTTTAAGACACACGATTATATGTTTTAGATAATAACGATATTTGGTGGAGATGCTTACCGTGTGTATTTTTATTGTCTACTATTTGAGTATCTGCTGGCATTACCAGTGTATTTGATCATTGCCATAGCGTATTTGTATTATCTTATTGGAACATGGTCTTTTCTAGCCATTGCTGTCTTTCTTGTTGGCTATCTAATTCAGGTTAGTATTCAATTATTTGATATAAGCAAAGCTGTTCCAATTGTACATAGAAATAATAATTTTTACACCTACAAAAAATTCCTACGTAGTAAAGAATTAACCTCATGTTTTGAGTTTCTTATATGTCGAACATTGAGTCTCGTTGAATATATTTCCTTATTGCTTGGTAAAACAGAACCCCATAAGCAGGTGCTCTAGCAATTAAGGTGTATTTGACAATTGTTTAGGGACTTTCCGTTTTTAACTTTCCTCGAAGTTCAGTATTTTTGTGATTTTAACTTTTTTCTTATCAGTTAATGTGTTTCGAATTGTTTATGAAACACATGATTTCGTTCATTGGTGTACTACCTTCCTTATTAATTCCGCGACTTGGTCTTTTAAATTTAAAATAAAATAAAACAGGAAATGTACAATTTATTTACTTTGATAAAGTCAGCAGTAGTATATCGTTGGGTTTAACCTGGTAAAAATGAATTCTTTATTCATGATATTTTAGCTACTTTTGGCCAAGTGTGGACAATTTTCAAGGGAAAAGCAATTATTGTTTACTGATGCACGGGTAAATATATTTAAATGCATTTAAGGTTTGCTGTAAATGTGTACTTATATATAAGGCTTGACGATTGTGTGTTATATAAAAAAAAAATAACACCACTTTATAAATTTGGTGTCTACTCTATATCTAGTCAACACAGAAGTGCTGACTACTGGGCTGGCGATACCCTCGGGGAATTTAAACTCCACCAGCAGTTGCATCGACCCAGTGGTTTTAAATAAACTCATCTTATATTTACGCCAGAAATAAAAAAATGTTAAAAAGGCCAAATAAAGTACGGATAAAACGCATAAATGTCAAAGCATCCACAAAAAACGGACATTAAATAAATACTAGTAGTCAAATTCACATACGGTCACATTACTTTGGAACCTTTGTTTCCAAATATATTTGACATTTATTTACGGAGAAACCTTTACGTTATGTCAAAGCAGAAACAATCCATAACAACTGCTATTGAAGACCTGATTCAAAAATAAATATTATAGTTTATCTTAATTTATAAAATTGTTTATTTCTTAATATAACTATTCAGTAAATAATTTGAAGAAGTGTTTAATGTTGTTTGTAATATATAAACTTAAATGAATTCACATTTTGTGTATTTTTTTGTGTGTTGCATTATGTTGGTGTATGTAATGTATCCAGGTTTTTTTTCTGTAATTAGTTAATACTTCAGTTTTATCATTCATATCTATCATATAGTTATTTTATAAAATTTATTGTTTGCAAAAGTATAAATAATTCTAAATAATAAGGAGGTTCTTATCCCAAGCACAAACCCTCACCATATTGGGCACAACTTTTTTTTAACTGTTGGTCATCAGTGCTGTTCACTTTTATACTTCTTTTGGCTTTCGAACTTTTGTATCTGGGCGTCACTACTTAGTCTTGTATGGACGAAACGCACTTCTGGCGTATTTAATTTTTAACCTGGTGCCTTTTGTTAGCTATTATTCGTGTGTTTCTTTGTCCAATATGTTCTCCTATTTATTTGTATTGTAGTCCTGTAATGTTATGTTGTCATTTTAATGTTATATTTAAAGAGGAAGGTTTGACATGCCACAAAACCAGGTTTAACCCACCAAAAATGTCCTGTACCAAGTCAGGAATATGACCATTGTTATATTATAAGTAGTTCGTTTCTGTGTGTGTTACATTTTAATTTTGTGTTTCTGTTGTGTCGTTTGTTTCCTCTTATATTTGAGTGTGAATTTACATTACTATAAGACGTGTCGCGGTACTTTTCTATCCCAAATTCATGTGTTTAGTTTTGATGTTATATTTGTTAATATCATCGGATTTTGTCGAATGCTTAGTTCGATTCTGTGTGTGTAACATTTTAATGTTGTGTCGTTGTTCTCCTCTTATATTTAATGCGTTTCCCTCATTTGTAGTTTGTTACCCGGATTTGTTTTTTTTTCTATCGATTTATAAGTTTCTAACAGCAGAATACTACTGTTGCCTTTATTTATATGTATATATTGTGTTTGATTATAGGTGAGAAAAATAACAGAAGTTTTAAATAGCATAAAATTCATAAAGATGTATGCATGGGAAAACTCATTTAACGATGCAATACTACGTAAGTTAAATGACAAAATTGGAAAATTATTGAAAAAAAAAGAGTTTTCGTTGAGATATATATATGCTTTCTAATCTTATTGAGAACATGGGGGAACTAACTATATATAATAAAAAAATAAAAACATCTACCTAATCACAAACAACACTTCCTTTCCATTCTTCTCTTGAAAACATTTCGATTAAACTCATCATAGATACCAGGATAAAACAATTATATTTACGCCAGACGCGCGTTTCGTCTAAAAAAGACTCACCAGTGACGCTCGAATTCAAAAATATTATTTAAGAATTTGAATATTGGTTATGATTAAATAATTTTCTAGTTTTGTCAACACTGACCTTTATTGCCAGAACGGTTTATATTTGTTTAATTGTCGGAAAGTCTGAAATTACTAAAGTAATATAGTTATAAGACATCGACACTGGAAATTTTCATTAACAACGTAATGATGGAGGAGAAGTGAACGATACCAGAGGGACAAACTGTCGAAAATAAACTGTTATCGCCATGGCTAAATATGAAAAACACTAAGCAACACGAACCCCACAAAAACTTGTGCTGCAGAAGGGTGACTAGGTCATGTAAGAAAGACAATTAACAATTGTTTTTGATAAGTACATCACTGCATTGGATTGTTTGTTCAAATTCTAAAACTAATATTTAATCATAATGAAACTGGATCTGTGTGATTGCATGTGAGTGCGTTTGTGTACTTGATATTAAAACATTACTGTGATTGTGATTGTCCTTCAGCTGGCCCCTAAAAAATATGTATACTGGTACAGTGATAATGGATGTCATACTAAACTCTGAATTATACACAAGAAACTAAAATAAAAAAAACATACAAGACTAACAAAGGCCAGAGGCTCCTGACTTGGGACAGGCGCAAAATTGCGGCGGTGTTAAACATGTTTATGAGATCTCAACCCTCCCCCTATACCTCTAGCCAATGCAGAAAAGTAAACGCATAAACCCTACGCACATCAAAATTCAATTCAAGAGAAGTCCGAGTCCGATGTCAAAAGATGTTACAAAAGAAAATAAATAAAATGACAATAATACATAAATAACAAAAGACTACTAGCAGTTAACTGACATGCGAAAAAAAGTAAAATCACAAAAATACTGAGGAAAATCAATTCATGCGAATGTATTCATGACATCAAAGTATCAAATAGTTTGCTTTTGACTCATGGATATATTTTTTTTAATTGTTTGACTGAAAATGGTACAATATTATTATTATCTTTTTAGGAATACGAAAACATGAAAGGAATTTTTTATTACTTTCTGCTACTATAAGTTCTATAGGGAGTGCTATCATACCTGTTTTACCTACATTTGCCTCAATAGTGAGCATCGCAGTATATCAAGCTACAGGACATGACATATCGGCTTCAACGGTTGGTGTTTATTTTCTTATCAAATGAAATAAAAAAAAAGAACATTCTTATGCTCCTGCAATTTTAACTTCCATTCTTGTCTTCGTTTTTGCAGATATGTGGTTTATCAATATGAGACAAGAACTGACGACCAATGAACAACCTATGAACTATAGATATGGAGAAACTTAACACAAATCATCGTAGGTCTTCCTACAACATAGAAGTATCACCTAACAAAAGACATTATAAAATGACAAACCGCAGTCACTGAAAAGATTCTCGAATGTACCGACTTCAGTAGTAACTACGACATTTATAAAAAATAAAGAAATATACGATAGTAGCCTTTACGCACTATGCTACAACATGAACACTGAAGCGTTAAAGGGGATACGTTATATCAATTTATAATAAAGATAATGAAGGTATTGTCAGACAGAAACTGTACCAGAACGAAATGATTTATAATTTCCTATTAAGGAATACAAGGATTACCCTGAAAAAAGCCTGGTAGAAAATTTATCGATGTTGCAATACACGATGAAATTGCACCTGATTCATTTTTTTACACGATTCTGTATGGAAAAAGTTGAATTTCAAGTTACTTTTGATTTATTAATTCATATATAACATTTTTTTAGGCTTTTGCCGTAGTTGGAACCCTTCATTTCTTCAGAATTATTGTAATATTTACACCAATGTGCTTTCGAATGCTCAGTGAAGTTCAAGTTAGTTTTGATCGAATGAAGGTATGTACTATATAATTGCACTATTTATCACGTTCCCAAGTGGTTTGTTTCACCAGGTTTTTAATTGAGTTAATATATAGTTGTGATTACTAATGACAACACGTACGTATGTCTTGCATGTCAATTAATTACAAGTAGCTAACAAAATTGCACAAACATCTCTTGATAATGTTTGCCTATTTTCAAAACGACAGTTAAACCAAACAGATCAGCATTCTATATTTACATTCCGAAGATTTTCATTTTTGCTAATAAAGTGTAATCAACAATACATTGCAGAGTAAAGGTTGATATGTAAATTTATGTCGAATGCAAGCTGATATGTGCCTTATTTTAAAAAAATCATTTAAAGTGAAAACGTCATTGTACATGAAAATTGTACCAATCTGTATTTAAGTAAAAAAAGCTCATAATTTCACTGGCTCAAATGTTTTGACCAAAAGAAATATGTTTTGAAAAAAAGATATATGAATGTACACGTCATAAATACAAAGATTACAATTTGAACGGTATTCGTGCGTATCGTCTACAATAGACTAATGAGTGACGCTCGATTCAAAAAGATCAAATACAGAATGAAGTCGGTTAGCATTGAGGACTCAAATATTCGAAAGGTTTTTACAAATACAGATAAGGTTATCTATTTCTAGTAATGTAAAAGAGGAGCGAAAGATACCAGAGGGACAGTCAAACTCATAGATTGAAAATAAACTGACAACGCCATTGCTAAAAAATAAAAAAAATAAAACAGACAAATATGTAAACTTTTCTTAGTTTATAAACGTTTGTCTTTACACATACCAATTGATCAGGTAGTAAACACTTGAGGGACGAGGCTTCTGACACATAACGTATAGTACGCTTTAAAATGCGCTTTGCTTGACAAACTGTAAAACTGTTTAGAAGGGAACACAATGGTTTACTTTTATGTTATTTGGATGGAGAGTTGTCTCATTGGCACTCATACCACATCTCCCTCTGTCTACAAACGCTATAATGCATGGTCCTTTCGGCACTCATACCACATCTCCCTCTGTCTACAAACGCTATAATGCATGGTCCTTTCGGCACTCATACCACATCTCCCTCTGTCTACAAACGCTATAATGCATGGTCCTTTCGGCACTCATACCACATCTCCCTCTGTCTACAAACGCTATAATGCATGGTCCTTTCGGCACTCATACCACATCTCCCTCTGTCTACAAACGCTATGATGCATGGTCCTTTCGGCACTCATACCACATCTCCCTCTGTCTACAAACGCTATGATGCATGGTCCTTTCGGCACTCATACCACATCTCCCTCTGTCTACAAACGCTATAATGCATGGTCCTTTCGGCACTCATACCACATCTCCCTCTGTCTACAAACGCTATAATGCATGGTCCTTTCGGCACTCATACCACATCTCCCTCTGTCTACAAACGCTATGATGCATGGTCCTTTCGTCACTCATACCACATCTCCCTCTGTCTACAAACGCTATGATGCATGGTCCTTTCTGCACTCATACCACATCTCCCTCTGTCTACAAACGCTATGATGCATGGTCCTTTCGGCACTCATACCACATCTCCCTCTGTCTACAAACGCTATGATGCATGGTCCTTTCGGCACTCATACCACATCTCCCTCTATCTACAAACGCTATGATGCATGGTCCTTTCGGCACTCATACCACATCTCCCTCTGTCTACAAACGCTATGATGCACGGTCCTTTCGGCACTCATACCACATCTCCCTCTATCTACAAACGCTATGATGCATGGTCCTTTCGGCACTCATACCACATCTCCCTCTGTCTACAAACGCTATGATGCATGGTCCTTTCGGCACTCATACCACATCTCCCTCTATCTACAAACGCTATGATGCATGGTCCTTTCGGCACTCATACCACATCTCCCTCTATCTACAAACGCTATGATGCATGGTCCTTTCGGCACTCATACCACATCTCCCTCTGTCTACAAACGCTATGATGCATGGTCCTTTCGGCACTCATACCACATCTCCCTCTGTCTACAAACGCTATGATGCATGGTCCTTTCGGCACTCATACCACATCTCCCTCTATCTACAAACGCTATGATGCATGGTCCTTTCGGCACTCATACCACATCTCCCTCTATCTACAAACGCTATGATGCATGGTCCTTTCGGCACTCATACCACATCTCCCTCTGTCTACAAACGCTATGATGCATGGTCCTTTCGGCACTCATACCACATCTCCCTCTATCTACAAACGCTATGATGCATGGTCCTTTCGGCACTCATACCACATCTCCCTCTGTCTACAAACGCTATGATGCATGGTCCTTTCGGCACTCATACCACATCTCCCTTTATCTACAAACGCTATGATGCATGGTCCTTTCGGCACTCATACCACATCTCCCTCTATCTACAAACGCTATGATGCATGGTCCTTTCGGCACTCATACCACATCTCCCTCTGTCTACAAACGCTATGATGCATGGTCCTTTCGGCACTCATACCACATCTCCCTCTATCTACAAACGCTATGATGCATGGTCCTTTCGGCACTCATACCACATCTCCCTCTGTCTACAAACGCTATGATGCATGGTCCTTTCGGCACTCATACCACATCTCCCTCTGTCTACAAACGCTATGATGCATGGTCCTTTCGGCACTCATACCACATCTCCCTCTGTCTACAAACGCTATAATGCATGGTCCTTTCGGCACTCATACCACATCTCCCTCTGTCTACAAACGCTATAATGCATGGTCCTTTCGGCACTCATACCACATCTCCCTCTGTCTACAAACGCTATAATGCATGGTCCTTTCTGCACTCATACCACATCTCCCTCTGTCTACAAACGCTATGATGCATGGTCCTTTCGGCACTCATACCACATCTCCCTCTGTCTACAAACACTATGATGCATGGTCCTTTCGGCACTCATACCACATCTCCCTCTATCTACAAACGCTATGATGCATGGTCCTTTCGGCACTCATACCACATCTCCCTCTGTCTACAAACGCTATGATGCACGGTCCTTTCGGCACTCATACCACATCTCCCTCTATCTACAAACGCTATGATGCACGGTCCTTTCGGCACTCATACCACATCTCCCTCTGTCTACAAACGCTATGATGCATGGTCCTTTCGGCACTCATACCACATCTCCCTCTATCTACAAACGCTATGATGCACGGTCCTTTCGGCACTCATACCACATCTCCCTCTATCTACAAACGCTATGATGCATGGTCCTTTCGGCACTCATACCACATCTCCCTCTGTCTACAAACGCTATGATGCATGGTCCTTTCGGCACTCATACCACATCTCCCTCTGTCTACAAACGCTATGATGTATGGTCCTTTCGGCACTCATACCACATCTCCCTCTATCTACAAACGCTATGATGCATGGTCCTTTCGGCACTCATACCACATCTCCCTCTATCTACAAACGCTATGATGCATGGTCCTTTCGGCACTCATACCACATCTCCCTCTGTCTACAAACGCTATGATGCATGGTCCTTTCGGCACTCATACCACATCTCCCTCTATCTACAAACGCTATGATGCATGGTCCTTTCGGCACTCATACCACATCTCCCTCTGTCTACAAACGCTATGATGCATGGTCCTTTCGGCACTCATACCACATCTCCCTTTATCTACAAACGCTATGATGCATGGTCCTTTCGGCACTCATACCACATCTCCCTCTATCTACAAACGCTATGATGCATGGTCCTTTCGGCACTCATACCACATCTCCCTCTGTCTACAAACGCTATGATGCATGGTCCTTTCGGCACTCATACCACATCTCCCTCTATCTACAAACGCTATGATGCATGGTCCTTTCGGCACTCATACCACATCTCCCTCTGTCTACAAACGCTATGATGCATGGTCCTTTCGGCACTCATACCACATCTCCCTCTGTCTACAAACGCTATGATGCATGGTCCTTTCGGCACTCATACCACATCTCCCTCTGTCTACAAACGCTATGATGTATGGTCCTTTCGGCACTCTACCACATCTCCCTCTGTCTACAAACGCTATGATGCATGGTCCTTTCGGCACTCATACCACATCTCCCTCTATCTTTCGGAGTTTTTACCTTGATTTGTATCTTCCTTACACATTCATGATATTTGAATTTCCAGATAATTGTGTTTTAATTAAAATTGTGTCTTGTGTTTTTTAATAGAATCTACTCCTTGAAGAAGAATTTCTTCCACATAATTGTAAATGTAAAGATGAGGAGAATGCTGTTGAAATTTCTGATGGGTTCTTTCAATGGGATGCACCACCAGACGACTCAACAGGTACTCGACTTTAATACATTCATTGCAGGTAGATACATAGAGGTTCCACCAAGATTGATATTCAAGAAAACAATTATGCAATATGACCTTTTTGGTCCGTAAGCCAAACTTTTTCGGAAAAGATTTTTTGGTCTAATATGACAATGTATATCCCTAAAAGGATATTGTTTCGTTCCATTGGATAACAAATTACTCCAGTAAGAAATAAAACGTATATTTTGACTATGAATTTAATTGATATATCTGGGTTAAAGTCATTAGTCCATGCTTGATGATGGTCTTAATTAGGATTACTAAAGTAACACGAAGCAGGTGCATTTTGTTAAAATTTGTAAATTAGATAATGACTTTTAAGTCTTTGTTGTTTGAATGATAAAATATTTACAAGGAAAAGGGATGGTTATTTTTTTTGTTATCACAAAAGCAATATTAATTTTGCCTTTGCAATCAGTGAGTTATTGTTAAGTTGTTTTATATAGTTTTTTAACAAGTTGTTTTCATCTTTTTTAGTTAAAGGATACACTATAGAAGGACTTAATTTAGTTATTCAAAAGGTAACGTAAAAAGTGAAATAACAAAGCAACTGAACTCCGAGGAATATTCAAAACGGAAAGTCCGTAGTCAATTTGCAAAATGAAAAGCTCAAACACATCAAACGAATGAATAATAACTATCATATTCCTGACTTGAAAAGGATTTTTTTATGCAGAAAATGGTGGATTAAGCCTGATTTTTTAGCTAGCTAAACCTCTCACTTGTGTACAATATTTGATTTACAGTTTCGAACATGATTTGAAAGTAAAAATGCGGTTATTGCTTTAATGAATTTTTAACATTGCAAAATGTTGAAATATCATCATATCAGCGTCAATACTATGGTAACTTGTGTAATAATTAATATGTTGATCACAAATTGTTGAGATCTATTTGAAGTCTGTATTCTTAACATTAGGTTTGCTTGTTACTGCAAAGACAAGATAAATGGAAAATGAAATTTGAAAATTAGTAATGTATTGTCATGCTTATTGTATATAAGTATAATTCTCAATTCTTTGTTTTACTTAAACATATGCACATTCAGTTGACTGAGAAGCAAGTTAACTTGATATCTTTAATTTCAGGAGAAACTAACAGCAATTTGTGGACCGGTCGGATCAGGGAGATCTTCAGTTCTTTCTGCAATCCTTGGAAGGGTATATTTATTTAATTTGTAATTCTACATAAAGTTAAAGAGCATAGAACAGTACTTACCAGTCTTTCCATATTTCAACTTCAATTTATCATTGCAATTTGATTTTGTAGTTTTGAAGGGTCTACAGAGTACTGTGGATTCATTTATTTTCGTGGGTACCAATTTTCGTGGATATAGAAAAATTACATGTTCGTTGATACTTAATTTCGTGGTTTTGGCAAAGTCTGCATACAAACCTATAGAAAATATGCTATTCGTTGAACATTGAATTTCGTGGTTCACCTGTACACACGAAATCCACGAAAATTGGTATCCAACGAATAATAATGAATCCACAGTAGTATAGAATAATGCACATTTCGATAAGTTTTACATTTTTTTTAAATTTATAGATGTCAATGATATCAGGAAATGTAGCAATTGATGGAAGTATAGCATATTCATCTCAGCAGGCATGGATATTTAACGACTCCTTGAAGGAAAACATTCTCTTCGGGAAACCATCTGATGAAAACAAGTAAATTATCACAAAATGGCATATTTAATGAGAAATCGTTTGGTCTCTTATCGATTTATGTAACATTACGGTGGTATAGTATATGACAGAAGCATACCAATTCATATATATGTTTTACAAGAATTCGATTGTCACAAAATTGAACAAGTAACTGAGCAACACATGAATATTCGAAAAGTTAGGTATAGATTTTATTATATTGACTCTAAATGTAAATAAATAGAAAACGTTAAAACAAATCATCTTCTTCCGTATTTCAGGAAGTATTTCGAAGTATTTATTGCCTCCAACAATATATTATTAGCATTATGAAGAGGGGAAAGTAACGAGACACAGAAAACTTTAGCACTGCATGTATTGACACTGTAAAAACCGGGGTTGAACTGATCTGTTTGGAGTGTTTTCGTAAACCATCATTCCACTACTTATCTATAATCCAGTTTGAGTATTTCAATTTTGACAGCATTTTATTAACTAACGTTTTGTTTGAATATCTAAATTTCAGATTTAAAGAAGTAGTAAACGTTTGTGGACTAGAGTCAGATATTTCTAATATGGACAACGGTGAAAACACAGAGGTTTGTTAAATTACTTTCAAGAAATACTGTGTTGTTTATGTTCTTAACTTTTTACGATGATTTGCGCAAGTAATTTTTCGTTCATTATTTTGTACATAATATTGTTATACATTTTCATCTCGGGGCCTTTTATAGCTGACTTTGTGGTATGGGCTTTGCTCATCGTTGTACGGTGACTTATAGCTGTTAATTTCTTTGTCATTTAGTCTCTTGTGAAGAGTTTTCTCGTTGGAAATCATACCACATCTTTTTTACATCTTGTGGAGAGTTGTCTCATTGGAAATTATGACACATCTTCTTATTTGCATGAGCTTAGCTTATAGTTTGCTAGCACTTTCAGCAATTAGAGTTAATAGTTTTACCGATACTAGATCAGTTTGTACCGAGATATAACGTCAACAGACTATTATGCGTATGGGTTTTGGATTTTATGGTTTAATAAACAGTTTATTTGGTTTTTTTCTGTTTGAATCATTGGTACTTTGCAATTCATAGACATAATTTGAAATATTCTTCAAATAAACACATAGCTTCATAAAAATGTAACAACGACTACAAGTGCTAACGACTTTACATGAAATACTTTGTGGGTTTTTTTTCAAATATATCTCTATATATGAAGTATGTTTCTTTTCAGATAGGTGACAGGGGAATAAATCTGAGCGGAGGACAGAAACAACGTGTAAGTCTTGCTAGAGCTGTATATAGTGACAGTGATATTTATCTTCTAGATGATCCGTTGTCTGCAGTTGATGTCCATGTTGGAAAGCATCTGTTTAATGAATGCATAAAAAAGAAGCTTTGTGGGAAGACCATTATTCTGGTTACGCATCAATTACAGGTAAGTGTATTTCAATTTGCATGACAAATTCTGTGTTTTTTTTTGTTTTTTTTTGTTTTGTCTATTACCTCGAACGTAATATAATCAATGGAGCATTAGACGAGTCGGTGAAATTCGAAGCGTTCATTTTTAAGTGTAGTAAGTACTTGATAAATTGCATGCATATATTGGTGATTTTGAATCTGTTGAAAGTTTTGATTTTTCTACCCTATATACCACTTTGCCTCATATTCTTATTAAGAAAAATTCACGTCCCTAAGTAACTGGGCATTTAAAAATTCAGAATGCGAGTACATAGGTTCAAACTCTTTAGGTCGTTTTTTAGTAGCAATAAACAAAAGAACTATGTCAATTGGACATGCTTTGATACTATATATGCGCTTGAATGTTTACTTGATAACATTTTTGTTCGTTTTGGAGATACCGTATATCGTCAAGTTTTTGGAATACCAATAGGGACTAACTGTGAGTTACAATTTATGACTAAAATTAGCAAAGACCCATCGAAACAACATTTGATACATAAATTTAACAATACTTTTAGATATTTGGATGATACATTGGCTGTCATAATGACGACTTCAGTATGTATACTAAAGAAATTTATCCTGTTGAACTTACTTTAAATAAAGCTAATACTAACAATGACCACTGCCCTTTCCTCGATCTTGATATCTATATCATTAACGGGAAGCTTAATACAAAAATTTATGATAAAAGAGATGATTTTTCATTTCCTATCGTTAATTATCCATTCTTAGATGGTGATTTTCCCTTGTCACCATCTTATGGTGTTTATATATCTCAACTTGAACGATTTGCTCGTGAATGTAACAACGTATTAGATTTTAGCGAGAGAAATTCATGTATTACTGAAAAATTATTACACCAGGGTTTTCCTCAACATGCAGACATCTTATACGTTCAGATATTTCACATCCAATCTTTTATGGTAATATTCTTTACAAAGCACAAAAATGTCAGTATTCACCTCAAAAGCTTATATAACCTTTAAACAGACTTATTAAGAAGGGATATAGTTACGATACTGTTGTCAGGTCATTAAAGATTGCATATTTTGGATTTAATATTGATTCACTTATAGGGTCTTTGCATCGGAACTAAACACATTTATTTAAAAGACAGTTGTTGGCATGACACGGGTTATGTTCTTCTCATATATTTTATGATAGTATGATACTAAACCCCTAACGGGAGGGATTGTGCCTGATATTCATATGATGAAGACATAAACTTTCAATCAGTTTGATTGAGGTCTGGAGCTGGCATGTCAGTTAACTGCTAGTAGTCTGTTGTTATTTATGTATTATTGTCATTTTATTTATTTTCTTTTGTTACATCTTCTGACATCGGACTCGGACTTCTCTTGAACTGAATTTTAATGTGCGTATTGTTATGCGTTTAAGCTTCTGGCCTTTGTTAGTCTTGTATGATTTTTAATTTTAGTTTCTTGTATATAATTCGGAGTTTAGTATGACGTCCATTATCACTGTACCAGTATACATATTTTTTAAGGGGCCAGCTGAAGGACGCCTACGGGTGCGAGAGTTTCTCGCTACATTGAAGACCCATTGGTGGCCTTCGGCTGTTGTCTGCTCTATGGTCGGGTTGTTGTCGCTTTGACACATTCCCCATTTCCTTTCTCAATTTTATACTTTAATAGAGTATGATAACATAAATAGAATGTACAATTTTCAAAATATGGAAATATGTTCAGTTCTGAATGATAATATCATTATTCTTTATAATCGATTGATCTAAAAATTGATATTGAGAATAAAGATTTCTCGTTTTAAATTACCATGTGCGGGTGTCCAATCAACAAATAGATATAGGAAGATGTGGTATGAGTACCAATGAGACAACACTCCATCCAAATAACAATTTATAAAAGTAAACCTTTACAGGTCAAGGTACGGCCTTCAACACGGAGCCTTGGCTCACACAAGCTATAAAGGGCCCCAAAAATTAGTTATGTAAAACCATTCAAACGGGAAAACTAACGGTTAAATATATATAAAAATGTCTTGCAGTTCCAAAACTTCCTCATGATATGAAGTTGTTGGTAGATGCTTCTATATATCTAGCTTTTGAATCAATTTAAACCATATTGAGTACTATGATACATCATTGTTGACCAGATAAAAAAAACCACCATTAAGTACTGTAGAAACATGAATTTTCTTGGGGTTAAAATTTCGTTTTTTTTTTTTATCTATATAAGATTTCATTGGGATTTAATTTCGTGGTTTCCAGTTAACCCGAATTAGACTATTTACAGGATTTGTTATCACATAAGCAACACGACGGGTGCCACATGTGGAGCAGGATCTGCTTACCCTTCCGGAGCACCTGATATCACCCCTAGTTTTTGGTGGGGTTCGTGTTGCTTATTCTTTAGTTTTCTATGTTTTGTCATGTGTACTCTTGTTTATCAGTTTGTCCTTTTCATTTTTAGCCATGGCGTTGTCAGTTTATTTTCGATTTATGAGTTTGGCTGTCCTTCTGGTATCTTTCGTCTCTCTTTTACATGTTCATGGAAGTTTTAATTTTGTGGATATATTCTTTCCACGAAATAAACGAAATTAGATGCTCCACGAAAATTTCTGCTTACTAGTATAGAGTATGTAAGGTAAAAAATGAAAAACTAGCTACGATACTTGAAATTAGTTCATTTTTATGACAGGTGTTGTAAATTTGAAAGTTGCCTTCCAGAATTTATACGTTTAACTACAAATATACATTATACTTCAAAGATGATGTTTCTATTCTATTCTGGTCACTACAATTACCTCGATTAAGTTCGATCAAAATCAGGCTTGATGGAACTATTATTTGTCACTGATGAGTCTTTTGATGACAGGTTTTATTTACAGGTTTTAAAGCAAAATCAGATAGATAGTATTTGAAAGTTTATGATGGTAAATTAGTTTTTTATATACTTATGCCCTTAAGCTTTAGCAGTTTGTTTCAGTATCTACAATTCTGTGACGAAATAGTTGTTATAGAAAATGGGAAAATAACCGAGAGAGGACATCATGAAGAATTGAATCAGATTGGTGATGGATACTACAAATCCATGATAGAGAAATATCACCGTATAGAGCAAAATGGTATGTAAAATAATCATTATCATAATTCAATAATATAATCTAAGTATTTCCCTAACTAACAAGTGATTTGAATTAGAAAACAATAACAATGAACCATTGTTGTATTTAAAGTAGACTATTCCTTTCAGATAATTTACTTATTCTGAGCATCGTTTACTAGTAAAATAGCAAAATATTTAATTTTTTCACTTTTTTAACATCAAATGTTGATGTTAATCTCATTTTTTAAAACTCCTAGAAAAAAATTAAACATATTTAGTTAAAAGAAAAGCAAAAACAGATTGATAATTAAAAAAACAGTAAAAAAAACATTAAGGAAAAAGTATGATACAGATTGATTTCATAGACATATATTATCAGACAATAAAGATTAGCACTGTCATATAACCTATGCAACACAGGCGAATCATTTCAATATTGAATATGGTTTCTTGCATAATTTTAGACATTACCTCTCCTAATGATATTACATTGGAAGATTCAAAGAAAGACGAACTAACAGTAGACAGTGAGGAAAAGAAAAGAAGATGAGCAAGACAAACAAACAACCAAATCTGACAAGACCAATGATAAGGAGAAAGGTAGGACTCTCAGTACCTTGGTGAAGGTAACTTTATCATAAATCTGACTATAACAAGACCAATGATAAGGAGAAAGGTAGGACTCTCAGTACCTTGGTGAAGGCAACTTTATCATTTTGTCATTTAAATGCTTTACGTTTTCAATGATTATTTTTCTTACAGTTGAGGAATGTCCCTCAATTTAGTTTGTAAACCGGATTTGTTTTCTTCCAATCGGTATGACTTTGAACAGCTATATACTCCTGTTGGCTATATTTAACAAAACAGGTATGAAGAAGTTTTATGACAAAATAAGGACCTGCGAATTCGCAAAATCCATTAAATGACCAACCTTGCCTTAGGGAGTTTAAACCTTAGTTTATTAATAATTTATGAATTTCAATAAATAAATTTTGATATATAAAATGGAAAATGGAAATGGGGAATGTGTCAAAGAGACAACAACTCGACAGAAGAGCAGAAAACAGCCGACGGCCACTAATGAGTTTTCAACACAGCAAGAAAATCCCACGGCCAGAGGTAGGATTTGGCTGGCCCCAAAACAAAAATGTGTACTATTTCAGTGAGAATGGATATTATATTCTCCAAAACATATAAATAAACTCAAATTAAAAAACATACAATACTTAAAAGATCTGAGACTCCTGACATTGGACAGGCCATACAGTGCTGTGAGGTGAAACATGTTCTTGTGTACAATTTGGAGTTTAGTATGGCGTTCATTTCCCTGAACTAGTATATGTATTTGTTTAGGGGCCAGCTGAAGGACGCCTCCAGGTGCAGGTTTCTCACTGCATGTTGGTGACCTTCTGCTGTTGTCTGTTCTATGGTCGGATTGTTGTCTCTTTGACACATTCCCAATTTCCATCCTAAACTTTATTTCTGAGATCTCAACTATCCCCGATACATCTAGCCAATTTAGAATAAAAAAAGCACACAACAATACAAACACTAAGACTCAGCTCAAAAGAAGTCCGAGTCTGGTGTAAGAAAGAAACTAAGCAAAAAATACCGCATAAATTAACAAAGGACTACTAGTAGTTACTGACATACTTGTAATAAATCATGTCAGGACTGAAGTTTTGACTGCTCAGCTCATGACACCGTGTTGAAAATGGACAAAAATATAAATTTATAAAGATTTTGTTTTGAATATTTATATAATGATATTATTATCATTTAGTTTTGACGTTTACAGGAAAGCTTACAGAAAAAGAGGACTTGGAAAAGGGAACTGTCAAATTTAGCACGTACACAGGTTACATGTCGGCTGCTGGGGGTGTACTCCTCTCCATTGTTGTGTTAATTTTGTTTGCGGCATCTACAGGGTCTGTAGTGTTTAGCGACTGGTGGCTAAGCATATGGATAAATTCTTTATCTAAGGTATGGAGACGATTTTTTGTTATACTAACGGTACATCAAACGGCTTGGGGTCGGTTTCATCTTTTCCTAAGACTGAGATTTGTCTAATAAAAAAAAAACTCGTATTATACTCGGATAACTCTTGACTAATAGTAACCAAACGTGACCTGTATTTTCTATCGACATGTCTGATACTATGCATATTGTTTACTTGGTCAAAAATATGTTCTAGGAAAAAACAAGCATTTTTGTATGAATATGATAGACAAAGGAGATGTTGTATGATAACTTATGAGACAGAGTCCAAATGAAGCACAAATATGTCACCCTACAGCGGTTTGTTTTGATAGAATTTACTTTTGTTGAACAACACACTTATTCAGAACATAATGGAGTAAATATATTGCAGATATTCATTTGGCAGTGAAACATGCTTACGACAAAAAAAAGACACCAGTTACCGTTAACCCTACAGTTTACATTACCTAAATACATTACTATAAAACTGCTGAAACTGATTACACTAGATAATCATACAAATAAGCAATAATGAATTATAAAACATAAACCATTTATGGCTGTGAGAATATTGTCCAGCATGAAACAATATGATAATATAAATAGGACCCTAACTTCTTAAGTTAAAGAGGGCCCAATTGCAGAACAGATTTTGGTTTTACATCTGCTTAATGCTGTACTATTGTTTACGATAATGATCATTTCCAATATTATACCACACAGGAAACTCTCCTGGAATCCAGAAACCTAACAACAAGTAAAATATTACTAGTGACAACACCTGTTACATACAATTCCACAACCAGATCATCAGACAATACAAGACAAAGTGATGTCTATTTTCTAGTTTATGTCTGCACAATTGGTGGCATCATATTTTTGACTATTATTCGAGGGTTTATTGGTGCTGCGGTATGATTATTTTATTATACATTGCTTCTATCAGGTTTAAATTTTGACTCGTACTTAAAGTAGATTCATGGTACACCGCCATCTTGGATTGTACAATCGCAGTACAAAATCGGTCTAGTTATTTGCCCAAATCTCCAAATTTGGATACAGATTTGCAATTTTATTGTTAGTTTGTTTGTTTATATAATGAAAACTTGGTGATTCATTGCATTATAAAAGATATTTAAACAAAAAATATAAAATTTTGAGTTTTTACAATCACTTTTTTCAAATAAGCCATTTCAGGGTAGATAACTCTTTCATTAGGTATTTATACTGGACTGATAGCGATTTTTTTATTTTTACTTGTAGCAAGAAAACAAGAACGGTGACACAAAAACATTTTATTTTCATTTTCTTAAAGCATATTATAAAACCTAAATTTTCTAAATTTATTGCAAAATTTTATCTCATAGAAAAAAATTTATACACTCAAATATGTTTTTTTTAACATAAACATAACTAGCCTGTCAGAGTCCTTGAAGGACAAAAACAAGACAATGTCCAAATATACTTATACTTTATTCTAAAGACATGTCCGCTTAAAATAAAATTATATAACTTTTTACAAAAAGAGATTCGTTATGTGTAATGAAAAAGATACGGAAGATACAATGGAAACATTCAAAAGTCGAACAAACACAACATAGAAAACTACAGCTAAATAAAGGCTGCAGTAGAACACCACAAACCCAATCAAAAATATTCGATGTAAATTTAGTTGTAATAAATAAACAGACGGTGATTTAATATATTAGCTTCATGAAATGATAAAAAGTCGAACGAGCTTCATGTTAATGTAGTATATTCTGCATTTATTTTGTTTGCTGAATTGCAATTTTTAAATAGGTGACAATACAAGCATCCGTCCAACTTCACAAGAGGGCACTACGGGCAGTTTTATTAGCTCCGATGCATTTCTTTGATGCTAACCCTACTGGTAGAATACTCAATAGATTTTCTAAAGATGCGGATGAGGGTAAAGTAATTTGATAATAGATTGGTTGCAAGATATGGCCTAAGTATGCAAATAGTTATTATTTAATACGCCAGACACGCGTTTCGTCTACATAACACTCATCAGTGACGCTCAGATCAAAATAGTTATAAAACCAAATAAGTACACAGTTGAAGAGCATTGAGGACCCAAAATTCCAAAAAGTTATACCAAATACGCCTACGCTAATTTATAACTGGGATAAGAACATCCTTACTTTTTCCAAATATTCAAAGTTTTGTAACAGGAAATTTATAAAGATGACCATATAATTGATATTCATGTCAACACCGAAGTGCTGACTACTGGGCTGGTGATATACCCTCGGAGACGAAACATCCACCAGCAGTGGCATCGACCCTGTGGTGTACATAGTTATTAAAGGTACTAGGATTCTAATTTAATACGCCAGACGCGCGTTTACTCTACATAAGACTCATCAGTGACGCTCAGATCAAAACAGTTATAAAGCAAAACAAGTACAAAGTTGAAGAGCATTGAGGACCCGCATTTCAAAAAGTTATACCAAAAACGGCTAAGGTAATCTATTCATGGGACAAGAACATCCTTAGTTTTTCGAAAAATTCAAGTTTTGTAACAGGAAATTTATAACAATGACCATATAGTTGATATTCATGTCAACACCGAAGTGCTGACTACTGGGCTGGTGATACCCTCGGGGACGAAACCATAGCAACCATAGCAACGATTAAATAAAAAAAAACATTTACACTGCAGCTGATTTCTGAAAACATTGCAAAAAATGCAACAACTAGATAAATAAAACTTATTGTTATGTAAAATAAATTATAAAAACATATGTCAAGAATTAAACTTTATCTTAATAATCATCATAGAAACCAGAACAAAAAATGGTACGCCAAACGCACGTTTTGTCAAATCCAAAAAGTTAAAAGGGCCAAATAGAGGTCTGACTCATTTTTACCTCACCTGACCCAACAAGATCTTCTTCCTAAATACATTTATTTCATTGTAAGTTGTCATCCTGTTTCTGGAGTCGCCGTATGCGGTTTATATCTTTGGTCTTAAAATTTACAATGTATATTCATGATTGACAATGCCACGTGCTGTTCGTTGTTGTTTCTGTTTGATTGTGTAATAGCTGACTTTTAGGCCTCAAGGAAAACTAAAGTCGCTTTGCTAGGGTTCAGGATATTTATTAATCAGTAACGTAAAACACCCTGTAATAACAATGATAAAGTTATACTAATTTTACAGATCAAATAATAAATTAGTTATATACGTGATAAGTATAATATTCTTTCATTACATATAATGGTATTATACAAAACATTACACTTTAAAAATACATTTAAGTTATGAACATAATGAGATCAAATATTATGTTTAATCATCAGATCATAGTATTAATGTCTTTACATATAATATTCAGTTGTTCAGATTAACAACATTGATAAATTAAACAAATATTAAAAGCATCTAAAATCAAGGGAAATAACTCTTTATCAAAACTATGTGCTTAACATAGTCCATAGTTAATTCAACCTTTTAAACGAAATACATTATAATTCTAATAATATATTACTAATCCTTACCAACTTGTGGAGCAAGGTAGTTACTGTCGTGGCACAAACCAATTCAAACGTACATACTGGTATATCACACAGTGATATTTATATAACAGCTTACAAATTCTGTAAACCAAAATTACAATGTTAAATAACGGATTTTAATGAAACCGTATTTAAACATAGACCTAATTATAAAACATACAATATAAATAATGTCCTTGTGTATAAAATAAAACATAACTCGGACAATACTTTAAATATGTGCAGAAACGTAGTTCGCTATCTAATACAACTTTGTTTATGTTTTCTATTTATAATCAATCAACAATGTTATTGTGTACGGACTAATTCACACAAGTATTACACGGTGGTATTTAAAATCTACTCATAACAAAGTCTTATCGAATACACCTCAAAGTATCGATCGGAATGTGTGTACTTTCTAAAGTGATTTACATATAGCTCTAACGAATGACTACCAGTACTTTATATAATAAAATAAGTGTATAATATATGCATTTTATGTAGCGATAATACTTTTCGGGATCATAGAGAAAAAATAACCATTCATACCAAAAATCATTCAATCTATGAAGATAGATTAGAAATATTAATAAAGAAGTCGATAAAGAAAACTCACGTCAAAATGTCAAGTCTGTCAATACAACACCATGCTGACTATTCAATATACTTTCTAACTATTTCAATGGCTACTGAACATAAACGTCTGTCCATTTTGACTCCATTAGTCCTTCTAACTCAAAACAAAGAAACTAAGAACTGAGCGGTAAAACTTTAAACTAACCAATCAAATCCAAGTAATCATGAATAATGTATGGAAACATTTCAGTGTAATAAAAGTTTATATTAGACAATATGTTTTGAAGATTTATTTAATATTAACATAATTATACATCTTTATTTAACAATTACAATATACACAAAATAAAGAGGCTACCACAATTGTACAACTGTTTTGATCGCAGTTTTTTTTTAAATGGACCCGTTAAATATCCGATTGTATTTCTGTTATCCTATTATATATTCTTTGATTGTAGTTGACGTTTTCCTGCCACAACGGATTGATGGTATACTACAAATATTGAGCACTGTGCTAATCTCCTTAGTATCAGCCGCAGTAGTAATACCATGGATACTTATAGGAGTTGTTCCAGTTCTCATCGCCTTTGCTGTTTTGAAAATCATTTTTAATGCATCAACTAGACAAATGAAAAGATTATCAAATGTTGCAAACTCGCCATTATTCGCCCATCTTAACACTACAGCTCAGGGATTATCTACAATAGAGGCATATCAAGAGAGGAATAGCTTTACCGAAAAGCAAGTATATAGTCATGTAACTGTACTCAACCTTTAAATTACTTATGCCTATACATCTCTAGCCTTTGTCTAGTATTTTCTTCGTGATTTGACAAATGATAAAACAAATCACCTTACATTAAGACACTGAAAAAGAATAACTTAAAGCGCAGATGAAAAAATATTTAACATGGTATTTTTAATTTCTTGCTTATAATCATATTCTAAGAACTATCCAAACAATTAAGTTTACTTTAGTCAGATAGTCAGAGAAGCTGATTGATATGACTTCTTCGGCTAATTTACTTTATGATACATGTATGAGATGTACATGTTTATTTAAGGTCAGAAAAGCTGATTGGTGTGACCACTACGACCGCTTTACTTTATGATACATGTATGAGATGTACTGGTTTGTTTTAGGTCGGAGAAGCTGATTGATGTGACCACAACAACCACTTTACTTTATGATACATGTATGAGATGTATAGGTCTGTGGTTAGATTTGATAACATCTATTATAGTAGTAGTAACTGCAGTTGTGCTCGTCAGTACCAAAGGATCAGTTAATCCAGCTTTAGCAGCTCTTGCCCTGACTTTGTGTCTAAAGGTATTTTATTCAATTATATATCAAAAGACATGGTTGTTGTGATAAATTATTGTTCACACTTCCAGTATCTACTATGATATTACTCTCGATCCTTCTACTAAAAAAAATAAAAAATGATAAGAAATGCAAGCTCTGTGCCATCGTATAAACTGGAAGATATATGCTCCATAGGCTGACGTTACTATATAGGCTTATCCACGAAACTTAAAGACAAGCTTCGGGTAATTTTATTTGCAATATTGGGATTATTGAATGTTAGTGAAAGAGTGAAACAACTACTTCCGAATCGTATTTAAATTTTTCATAGAGAGTTGTCATATTGGTACTCATTTTATTTATATCGGATAATTTTGAAAAAAAAGAGAAGTAAATTTCCTTTTGTTTTCGTTAATTAGATTATCACGGAGGATTATAATGCAAACGAAATATTTCATGAGTTCCTGTATTTATGACCTAGGGATTGTAGCAATGTTTAAAGTTGTTGTTACTTTACCTTTGCTTTAGAGACAATGGCTTATTTGTTTTCACTAATTTTACGTGTATTTGGTTTGCATTGATGTTTAATGAATTGGAAAGGCTTAGTTTCTTCTTACAATTGTCAGAACATAATTGTCAGTATTATTTCACAGGTTGTAGGTCTCATGCGTGAAACGGTTCGAATGATGAATGAAGTGGAAGCAAAATTTACCTCAGTTGAAAGGTTAAATCATTATATTGAGGTTTGTAGAATTAATTTAAATTCAAACTATGATAATAAAAAAAACCCGAGTAAAACACTTTATAACTTTCATGCGTCCGAAGAGCTGAACTCTTAAAAAGTCAATGGTTAAAAATGTATAGATAAAAATACCGAACTCGAGTGTTAATTCTTAAACAAGAGGCTGTCACAACGACAACAAACCGGATTTATTAACATTTATTTGTGTCCTGGCAATATCACAAGAACCATTACTGATGAATGGTGAAAGTGAAAATCGTCAATATCAAATTTGACCTCCATTTTGTCATCAGTATCAACATATTAAAATTTGAAAAGCTTAGATTGAAAGGTTCATGAGTAAATGCAACAACGTGAATGGAAACGCCATTTTACGATCTTTCAAGAACCATAACTCCTGAACGGTAAAAGTCAAAATTGTCATTATTGAACTTGACCTCTATTTTGTCATCAGTAACATCATATTAAAATTTCAAAAGCTTTGGTTGAATGGTTCATGAGAAAATGCACGGACACGACGGGAAACACCATTTTTCAATCTTTCAAGAACCATAACTCCTGAACGATAAAAGTCAAAATCGTCATTATTGAACTTGACCTCCATTTTTTCATCAGTAATAGCATATTAAAATTTCGGAAGCTTTGGTAGAACATTTCATGCATAAATGCACGGACACGACTGGAAACTCCATTTTTCAATCTTTCAAGAACCACAACTCCTGAACGGTAAAAGTCAAAATCGTCATTATTGAACTTGACCTCCATTCTGTCATCAGTAACAACATATTAAAATTTGGGAGCTTTGGTAGAACAGTTCATGCGTAAATGCACAAACACGACTGGAATCTCCATTTTTCAATCTTTCAAGAACCATAACTCCTGAACGGTAAAAGTCAAAATCGCCATTATTGAACTTGACCTTCGTATATTTGTCAGTAATAACATGTTAAAATTTTAAAAGCTTTGGTTGAACGGTTCATGAGTTAATGCACGGACAACATTTGATTGCCGCCCGCCCGCCCGCCCGGCCGCCCGCCGTACATCCCCAAATCAATAACAGACATTTTTGTCACAAAAATCCGGTTAAAAAGGAATTCTATAAATATTGTCATAATCAAACACGCGACTATATCATTTAACGGACCGAACAGAAACATCGTTTAGTTATTTTGTAACGCAGTTTATAAAAATTCTATTAAACATCAATGGTACAAAGGAATGGATGAAACTTTTTTCTTAACATATTGATCCTTAATACAAGTACAGGTTCAAATTTTCATATTTTTTACTATGAAGGTAAACCCTGACATGCAGCAAAATAATTTTTTTTTTAATACTTTTGTTGTAGAATTCCTGATATTTTAGTCAAATTAATAAACTTTTGAATAGTTCTTGAAATGAGGACATTTTTTTATTTTAAACATATTTTATTCATTAAGATATGAAAAGGATTGAGCAACAGGCACAGCCTATAAAAGCTCTATCCATATTACATGTTCAAGGTATAATTCAATTATAACAACTGTATTTAAAATAATGCAATATAGTGGAACATGCATGCTACTTATGAGCACACAAGAGCAAATATATGTTAACAGTGTTACTTACTAAATGCAAAGTATATCTAAATATATAGGCAATTACTCATCATGTATTCAAAAACCTTGAAACATGCAAGTATCCTTTATAAGTCATTAGAAATTTATATATATATATATGGCTAGAAAGAGACATTTAGCTTGTTTAGTGGATAAAATGAATTAATGTTTAAGTTGAGGAGAAAAAAAATAAAAAATTAAACTAAATGAAACAAAAAATAGGTAAGTTTCAAACAAAACGTTGAGTGTCGTTGATATATTTATGAACAGATTTAGAAATAGCAATATTCATATCATATGAAAATAATCTGTTTCCAAAATGTAATAATTCAATATTTATATCAACATTATCAGTAATGGAATTAATGGAATCAAGAAGGATCTGTCTTACATCATTGTACTAAGGGCAAATGAAAAAAAATGTTTGTTATCCTCAACAGGGTGATTACAGTTTGGACAAAAAGTGTTCTCGGATAAGAACAGATGAGATTTTAGGTTGCTAGCATTATTTATGAGTTGACAATGACTTATATTAAGTTTCCTTATCCCATAGTGAAAAGGTTTAAATATATCATCAGTCCTATAACACTTTTCCAGTACACTTCTAAATATACCCAAACTTGGGGATTTTTATAAACACAAAGGAAGACTATTCCAATGTCTTATAGTGGAAGGAATTAAACTATTAAAATAAGAGCTAGTTCTAGCAAGAGGCGGATGAAACTTGTTATTGTCATTCCTCAAAGTATAAGGGGTTTGTCTGGGAAGATATGGCTGGACTAACTCATATAAGTATGCAGGTGTCATCCCATTTAATATTTTATAGAATAGTATAAGTTTATGTTTATTACGTCTATTCTCCCGAATTTCTAAACCTAATTCAATATAAAGTTTTTGTCTGGAGGAATTACGTCGAAAACCTGTAATAATTCGAGCGGCTTCTATCTGAATATTTTCAAGAAGCTCAGACTCGTGCTGAGCAATTTCCCCATACAACATCACCATACTCTAATATAGGTCTAATAAAAGCATAATAAATACGTATAAGTGAACTCCTATCTAATAAATGTTTAACTTGACGAAGCACACCTAGACGAGAGCATGCTTTTTTATAAATAATATCAATATGTCAGTTCCATGAAGCTGATGACTGAAATGTTATCCCAAGATGACAGTGAATATTTATTTTCTCAACCTCTTCCCCATTTATCCCAAAAAATACAGGTGGGTGCTCCCTTTCCCTTCTAGTAAATACTATATTTTTAGTTTACTTAAGAGTTAAATTGAACAGCCCATTATTTTGCCCAATTTAAGATAACATCCAAGTCATTAGTCAAAGAAGCAGCTACTACAGCAGGATCATCATCTACTATAACAAATAAAGAGGTGTCATCTGCAAAAAGTCTAATATCATTAGAAATGTCATTTACTATATCATTTATATAAATAAGAAACAGGAAGGGTCCTAAAACTGATCCATGAGGGACACCTGCATGTATACTTCTTAGAGTTGACGAAAAACCTTCTGAAACGAACTGTTGTTGACGATCTGAAAGATAACTTTCTATCCAAGATAAGAGCTGATCATTTATGCCAGATTGTTTCAGTTTAAATAAAAGTCCTTTATGCCAAACGTTTTCGAAAGCTCTAAATACGTCACAAAATACAAACCTTACATCCCTCCCACTATCCATATTACTAATAATTTTATGATATATTTCAATTAACTGATTAACAGTAGAGTCACCTGGCTGGAATCCAGATTGAAACTTTGACAAAAGGTTGTTACTTCTCATATAATTATACAAATGTTTAAATAGAACTGTTTCCATAATCTTACAAACAATACTAGTAACAGATATTGGACGATAGTTTAGAGCTGAATGTGGACTACCTTTACCTTTAAAAATAGGATTAACATGTGCAATTTTCCATAACAGTGGAACCTGTTTAACTGATAGAGACATATTTAATAACTTAGTTAATGGTTTAGAAATAAACTAGCAACCTCTTTTAAAATTCTTGGACTTATACCGTCAGGTCCAGCGGGTTGGTTAACATTCAAGATTTTTAACTGATCTAAAATTTCTTTCTCAGTGATGACAAGTTTATTTAAATGATATGGAGGAGGCTCATTGTTATCAGGAATTTCTGGTTCTGTATCAATATTAGCTATATTAGCAAAATGATTGTTCAGGATCTCTGATTTGTCCAATTGATGAATAAAAATTTGGCCATCATGTTCCAAAAAAGGGGGGTAATCTCTATTTTAAGTAAAATTTGATACAGAAATGGCAATGCGCCACCATTTACCAGGAGGAATATTTTTGTCAATAAGTTGAGATGTCAGTTTGCACTTATAATCTTATTTTGCCTTTCTAACTAAGCTAATAATTTCATTACGAATTTCTTTAATTTGTTTCCAGTGATCTGGATACTTTGAAGTTGTCGCTTTGTGGTGAATTCTATTACAATGTCTTATCTTGTTTCTTATTAAGTTGCTCATAAAAGGTTTATCATTTGGTCTTACTGTAATAGTTTTAGTTGGTATATATCTATTTACGGTACTTTCGAATGTTCTGACAAAGTTCATATAAACATCATTTATATTATTTGAATTAAAAACAACATTATCCCAGTCAGTATCGTTCAACTGGGTTTTAAGACCTTCATAATCTGCATGCTTAAATTCACGCATTTGTCTTTTAAACGAGTGTTGTTTAAAAGTTTTAAATGAAATTTCGACTTTGACAGAATGAGAACTGCATATCGGTGTAAGACCAGTTACTGGTTTGATTAAGTTCTTGCGATTAGTCACACATGAATCAATACAAGTACCAGTTTGGATTGTAAAGTTGGTAGGCTCCCAAACAACATTTTCTAAGTTTAAACGGTGAAGTAACTTTTTAAAAGAGTTACTTGTGTTTGACATCAATTGAAATCACCACAAAGGAAAATTGTCAAATTACAATCAAGTGCTTTATCTACTGACTCATCAAATAAGTCCCATATATTAGAATTTGAGTTTGGAGGCCGGTATAAAACACAAACTAAAACTTTTTCATTACTATAATTCCTCACTTCAACCCACAGCACCTCAAGATTGCTTACAGATATGCCATTCTGTAAAATAAAATGTAGACTATTTTTCACATAAATGGTCACACCTCCACCATGTCTATTTCTATCTAACCTAATAGGCTTTTGAAACCCATTTAATTTAATTTAATTTAGTCATCGGTAATTGACTTGTCAAGATGAGATTCTGATATACAAATAATGTCATACTCATGTAGTTCATTGTTAATGAGATCTAACTTAGGAAGTAAACTACACACATTATTGTGTACTTTTTTCAAATTCTTTTTGTTATTTTGATCTGGACCTGGATTTTGCTCAATTCCATCAACCAGTAATAAAAACTGTATAATACTACTAAGGGAAAAAACATTTTTTTATGATTATAGAGAGGATTATGTTGTGATTAATATTATAGTTTACAAATTTAAAGATTAATGTTAAAAATATTGATCAGTCAAAACTACCAAAACGTATAATGAATATATAGTGAAACATAACACATGATGTACACTTTGGACAGACCTTCGAAACCAAAAGCTGGTATTTGCATTGATTAACAGGACACTCAAAATTAGACGAGATAAAGTACAACACAAAACATACATGTACATAACATATATATATACAATAGGAAAACATTGATAAATAACAAATGTTAACAACATCAATTATCACTTATATTGTGATACTGTAATACTATTGAGGAAAAAAAATAGCAAGGTCTGTGTTCCTTCAATAATCTTTGTTTTAGAGTTACAAAGATGTGGGCAGTAATTGTAAATTGTGAGACTGTGAAATGTAGAAAACAAACCTACAGCAAAATAAATAAGTAAAAGTAGGATAATATTTAGCATGCATTTAAGATAAAAATTCAATAATGCGCAATGATATTGACTAGACTAATCTATAGAATATGCTAGACGGAAATTTGTAAACTCGACTTAAACTTTCAATTTACGAGTGTAGAAGTGAGAAACATATTTATATGGGGACGAGGTCCCCAATAACAGTAGAAAAATCAATAATAAAAAAAAAAAAATCGGGCAAATTTTTCCAAAATTTTCATTGTGCTAATGAACTCAAAATCGTTCATTTTTTTATGTCATGTTTTGAAATCCCACATCTGCGCAGAAATCTACAATATACTTCCTTTTTTTCCGGTCACGTTTGTATCAAACTTTGAGTAAAATATATATTTATCAGTCTAGTATAAAATATGAAGGAACGCTATACCAATTTCATTTTTAATAATTCCTTGATATGAAAAAAACGTTACCTTATGATACATTCTTTGTTTACATTGAATATGACGTCATAACTTAAATAACGTCACAACTAAAATCCCTAACAACAGAACCAAAATCGAAAACGTTACGGTATTTCCGTTTCTTTTTTTTTAACAAATATTTAAGTTACAAAAAAATAATTCGTACAGACTTCCTGCCTCATATTATTCTCTATGTTTTAGATTCTGGTAATACTATAGTTATAAAAATAAATGTATGTGACACCCTTTGTAAGGAATCACTCTGATTCAAACACAAAATTCTCTGAAACCGATATTATCAAGATGCTTGATTTCTTGATTGACAACATATTTGTAACGTTCGCAGGACGTGTTTTTTCAACAGACTGTCGGCATCCCAATGGGAACAAACTGTGCCCCTCTACTTGCCGACTTGTTTCTTTATTATTATGAGGCTGACTTCATGCAGGAACTTCTTAGAAAGAAAGATAAGAAGTTAGCAATATCCTTTAACTCTACTTTCCGCTATATAGATGACGTTCTTTCACTAAACAATTCAAAATTTGGTGACTATGTGGAACGCATCTATCCCATCGAGTTGGAGATAAAGGATACTACAGATACAGTTAAGTCGGCTTCATATCTTGACTTACATCTAGAAATTGACAATGAGAGTCGGTTAACAACAAAACTTTACGACAAAAGAGATGATTTCAGCTTTCCAATTGTGAACTTTCCATTTCTAAGTAGCAACATTCCAGCAGCACCTGCATACGGGGTATATATCTCCCAATTGATACGATATTCCCGTGCTTGCATTTCCTATCATGATTTTCTTGATAGAGGGTTACTGCTCACAAGGAAGATATTTAACCAAGAGTTCCAAATGGTGAAGTTGAAATCATCCCTTCGCAAATTTTACGGACGCCATCACGAGTTGGTTGACCGTTATGGAATAACCGTTTCACAAATGATATCGGATATGTTTCTTACGTCGTAACTACAACCCCCTTCCCTTTCATGAATGTGACCTACCGGATTAGACTATTTACCGGATTTGTAATCACATAAGCAACACTACGGGTGCCACAGTGACAACAGAATCCCTAACTCAGAACCAAAATCGAGTTACAGGTATTGTCGTTTCTTGTTTTTATTCTTTAAAGTTACTATTTTGTGCATGTACTTTTCTGTTTTCATTTTATTTTTAGATTCGTGTATTTAGTTTAAAATGATTTGAACTGTCTTTGACTTCCCTTTTACTATTGCAACCATTTGTCACTTGTTTTTGTAGTTGATGGTATCAGAGACAAAGAGACATAATGTCAACCCAAGGTTCACATTTGTGTTATAAACAAAATATATGATAAATGAACAGGAATTATATAAAAATACATATTTGAAACAAATATTGAAATGAGGACATACTTTAATTTCAAACTTAATTCCATATATTTGTTATAGAATATAGACGTTGAACCAAGCTCATTTCAATGTAACCCAAATGATCAATGGCCAAATAAAGGAAATATAAAGTTTTCTGATGTAGAAATGACGTATCGAGAATCATTGGCACCTGTTTTGAAAAACATTTCATTTGATATTCAGCCACAACAAAAAGTAGGCGTTGTTGGACGAACTGGTGCAGGTATTTATCAATACATAACAAGAAATAATTACTTTTCTTCAGAATCTGATCTTATTATTTTTCAATGCCTCTACCGTTATCTCCGTATAAGACCACAAAAATCTATAATTTTTGAAATCCAAAGACATAATTCCGATCTTTTTTACTAGGAAACTTTTCTTCTTTAACCAATTCAGGAATATGACAGTTGTTGTCAATTCGTTTGATGTTTTTTGCATTTGATTTAGGGACTTTCTGATTGAATTTCCCCGGATTTAGTATTTTTGTGATTTTACGTTTTCTTCATATTCTGACTTGGTACAGCCATTTTCATTATAGAAAATGGTGGATTGAACTGGTGTTATAGCGCTAAACCTCTCACTTGTATAACAGTCGCATCAAATTCCAGTATATTTACAACGATGCGTAAACAAAACAGGCATGACAGGTAACATTGTAAAAATATGGGTACAGCAGTCATTACTGTCACAATCTCAAAACAAACATTCCCCATTTCCATTCTCAATTTTAAATATTTAACAAAGAAGCATAAAGAGCATCTATCAATTTAACAACCACAAACCGTTAGTTAACTTATAAATGACATAAATCATTTATGACACAAAACACGTACATGTCAATATTAATAGAGTATGTGTCAATATTAATAGATATTGTCAATAAAAGTATGTGTCAATATTAATAGAGTATGTGTCAATATTAATAGAGTATGTGTCAATACGACACAGATTATGCCAACGCTTGAAAGTTACATTCACAAAAACTCTCCTCTAACTGTATATTCAAGTCACAACCTAGCAATGGTTAATGTGAACTCTGCTAAACATTAACCACGCTTCATCTTGGAAGTTTATAAAGATTAAATTGCAGTCAAACGGAAGACAGACAAGGTCACTGATTTTTTGCGCGGATTCTTTATATCATGTGTGTGATTTGCTTTATGCATAAGAAAACTCAATCAGATGTTTCCTAACCAAAAGTCATTATATTGTACCACTTTGTAGGTAAATCGTCTCTTATTACTGCGCTATATCGACTTGTGGAATTGAGGAACGGACATATCAAATAGATGGTATTAAATATATCGTTAATTCCGCTAAATGATTTTACGATCTAGATTATCAACGATCCCACAAGACCCGGTCATGTTTTCTGGAACTTTGAGGTAGGTGAGATAAAATTCCGAAGACTGATGTTTCCAGTATATCTAACATACATTCTTTTTCTCCGACAAACACGAGGGAAATGGTTTTCATAACTGAATAATTGTGAAATTTTAATAACATAAACGTTACAACTTTTCTGCACCAAATGCGCATTTCGACAATCGAATGTCTCTTCAGTAAGGCTCGAGGAAAAAAAATCCTTCCGGAGCACCTGAGATCACCCCTAGTTTTTGGTGGGGTTCGTGTTGTTTATTCTTTAGTTTTCTATGTTGTGTCATGTGTACTATTGTTTGTCTGTTTGTCTTTTTCATTTTAAGCCATGGCGTTGTCAGTTTATTTTAGATTGATGAGTTAGACTGTCCCTTTGGTATCTTTCGTCCCTCTTTTAAAAATACAAAGCTTATTAAAAGGATGAAGAGCCATACACCAAAAAGGACCAAACAAAAAACCAACCAAAGCCTTCGGGAAAAGATTGTTTCACAATTTCTTAAAATTAACAATCATATTATTTCATTCTGAAAAAGAATCCTTTTTGACAGCCAAGTATTTTATTCTAAGGATCAAGGTTAAACAAACAGAAGGGCTAAAAAAATAAAAAATCTAAAAACATTCTTAAATTGACGAGGCACAACTTGACTAGAAGCCTTAATTGAAATTTAACCTCCTGTGAAGAATAGTGGTTGGTTGAAGGTAGATAAGGTTATTCCCTACGTTTATGAAATAAATAAGTCATGTTATAATACATAAATACTAAAAAGGACTTCAAAAACATATATACATTCTTTACACATAAACTTGAATTGTTTAAATAAAACTGGTCCATGGCTGTCCGAAATACAAGCATATTTTTCATAAAAATGACTGATGTTATATAGACACGAATTTATAATACTACACAAACGATTACAATTTTTTCAAATATTATTTTCAATTTAGATATTCACCAATGCGATGGAAGTATAGTATCATTTGAAAACGTTAATCTAATAAAGTATTGTTTAATTTCAGGTATAATCTAGATCCTTTTGACAATTACACAGATGATGATTTGTGGAATAGTTTAGAGAAAGCTCATATAAAGAAAAAGGTAAATATGTATGGTATTGGTTTTTTTTAATGTTTTTTTTATATAAAAGAACGTACTTTTTTCTTTATATAAAAGAACGTACTTTTTTGTATTTACTAAAGCCATGTTAAAATCAAAATAATACATGAAGGAAAATATGATAAAATTCTTTATTGGTCTTCCACTAATGAGTCCTTTGCAGATGAGAAACATTTTAATTGTTTACCAAATTATGAGCCACTTATCTTTGATGAGTTTTTAAATATCAACTTTTAACAGTTTTTTATACTGTTTTTTTAAACCTGACTTTAATAATGTTAAAAAAGCACTTCATTTCGGGCCATGACGAGTAAGACTAACACAATATTAGTTTTGAACTAAGATCATGTTAATTTATATTTAATGTGCATTATTTAAAATTACATTTTTCATCAGATACTGCAACTAGATAAAGGATTACAATTACTTATAGAAGAGAATGGCGATAATTTTTCTGTTGGAGAAAGACAGCTTATATGCCTTGCTAGAGCGATCTTAAGAAAACGAAAGGTGAGTGAAATAAGACGTTAGAGTGTATGACTTCATGTTAAAATAATTTATACATAACAATGCTCTGGATACAATCGTTAAATCCAGTGCTCCAAAAACAATTATAAAAACCGTTTTATACAGCATAGAAATAATACCAGTTTATCTCTTTCCGGCATAATGAGGAGCTCATTTTGGGGATGGAGAGATGGAGAGTACAAAAAGGTAATTTTTAGGTGTGTTTTAAAAAACGTGTAAATTAACATTTAAATTGCCATTTTTCTGCAATTTAGAAAAATATTTGTTAAAAGATTGATATTTTTTTAAGGTTTTCATAACATTATAAATAATTATTACATTGGTTGCCATGAATTACATTGATTTCCTAGTGAAATAAAAACCGAAAATTTCACATATGGAATAAAGATGATTATTTCACTACTCTGACATCATACAACAAAAGACGTTGTCAAGACGTTGAATCAAAACAAATTGTGAATGCGTAGAAAAATTCTAGTTCCTTACATTTATTACATTAATTGCATACAAAAAACTATTTGCCAATATAACAAAAAGAGTAACTAACCAAAGAAATAAAATATCGTGACCCAACAACATTGATATTCAACTCATGCGCTACGCGCAATCGTGAATTAATGTGTTGTTCGGTCACTAGTTGAATATGTTTCACTATTTGAACTCTTCAATTAATTGTTCTATAAATGATTCCGGAATAAAAGATGTATATGAACAAAGTATGGTCGACGGTCACAGAAATATGTGATATATCATTGCTGTTATATATCCTGTAATTTTCATTTTAGATACTAATTTTAGACGAAGCTACAGCTTCTGTTGACACTGATACAGACTCACTGATTCAAAAGACAATCAAAGAAGCATTTTCCAACTGTACAGTACTAACAATTGCCCATAGATTGAAGACAGTTATGAATTCTGATCTTTTAATCATAATGGAAAATGGCAATGTAAGTTATATTAATCTGTCTGGTTTAGGTATGACATTTTTGTCAACATTAGTAATCTGTTGATAGTGACAGCATATATGTGATGATAGGGATCATATATCAATGATATTTGAAATTCATTACAGAGAAACGTGAGATACTTTTCATTTGTTCTTCATTGCATAAAGTTAATAGTCATATGTTCGAACAATTAGGTATAGAAGCAAAAAATACAAAATGTCACAATAAAACTCATATGTCGAAGATTAAAACTGGTGATACTATTGCAAAAGGAAATAAAGAAAAAATATCAAGAAGAAGAATCAACGTTACAATTTTCTATACAGAAGATTAAAGAATAAGTAACACCAACTTCAACCAAATCCGGGGATGTTATCTGGTGCTATGGAACGGTTAGCAGATCCTGCTCCATTAAGGCACGTCATGTTGCTGATGACAAGTAAACATTCGATTTATAATCGCATCGTTGATAAGTCAACAAAGAAACAGACGATTGTGACTTGAAAATTGCAGCATATCTTGTAATTTTTAACAGGTAATTCATAATTCTTAGAAAATTGAGATGCTGACACTAATCATTCGTCAAGGACTTTTCGAATAGAACCTTTGCTAAAAACTTCAATACGCATATAGATATTCAACGCTTCTTTTATATTTCTATATATTTATACCATGTTCAAGCCTGCTAAAATGTTGATACATAAAATTATAATTAGACAGCTAAAATATTCTTTGTCCTAACGTTTATGTCTCAACAAGCAGACTTATGTTTGGAAAGCTGATTACTCTCAATCCAAATATCATATACTATACCTGTATTTTACTTTAACTGCATTTTTTTTCACCTTACTAACATGTGAATATTTATTTCTCTTAAGATATTTCTCTTAAGAATAATTATTAATATTTAGAGAACTATGTAATTATGAACGATGTATATCAATTACTTTCCCATTATCTTATTGGCAGATCATAGAAACTGGTAAACCAAGATCTTCTTGCAGTCTCAAGTTCTCATTTAAATGGAATGCTAACAGCAGAGACCAGTATATCAAATGCATGAATGAATGCGAGGAACTTTTCAATTTTTTTAAATAAAATAGATTAAACATCAACGTGACATTTCTATGAATAAGAAGATGAGGTATTATTACCAATGAGACAACTCTCCACAAGAGACCAAATGACACAGAAATTAACAACTATAAGTCACCGTACGGTCTAAAAAAAAATGTGCAAAGCCCATACCGCATAGGCAGCTATTAAAGGCCCCGAAATGACAATGTAAAACAATTCAAACAAGAAAACTAACGCCATATAGCAGCATTTACAATCAGTAGACATGTATATCAATATAAACAAAAGAAAAATATGTTGGTAAATCTGTAAAATAAATAAATTCTAAGATTTTTCCGGAAAAAATAAAATAGAAGTGATAAAGTTAACTGGATAGTGCAAAGAATGAATGAATACGATAATCACTATAAAATATTATTAACTAATAAAGAAAATGAGCTTGAAAAATCTAAATCTAGTTTTAAAGGGTAGCATTACAGATTTACCTTCTGAGATTTAGAAATAAATATCATAGATTTTTTTCTTCGATTTTTTTTTTATTTTAAGATTTTATTATTAGCCAGCGAAATTATCAAATATACATAATATTTTTACAACATAAGGTAATCGAAAGAGCAAAGAGTTTCATTTGAGTATTGGTTCCTTTACAAACGCCACCTTCTTTCCAATTTGTTGATGCTCAAAAATCAAAATCTACAAAACAAAAGAAATAGTTAAAAAAATGTTTTCCTTTGTTTAATTAAAAACTGTACAAAAATTGGCATGTCGTACTTGGTATAGATGAAGTATACACCTTATCGCTATTTGTCCGTCATTACTGGATATTACACAGTTTCCCGTAAAAATTTGACGTCACAAAACAAAATATCTGACGCCACAATGGAAAAGTGATTGTTGTATGCGTCAAAAGTTCAAGCGGCCGGGTCAGCTGGGATTAGCGATAAGGTGTATTATATTGGAATCTTATAAAAAATATTAGATCATAATACACTTATGGCTATTTTAAAACGCTTGACCAGAGAATATGTTCCTCTTGAACTTTTGACCTCCTACAACAATCACGTTTACATTGTGGCGTCACATATTTTATATTATGACGTCAAAGTTACACGGGAACTTTTTTTATGTACAGTAAAAGCGGACAAATAGCGAAAAGATGTATATAAACTTGTACTTTTAAAATGGTGAATAATATTCGGTGTAAACGTCCAGACTGATAACTTACCTGATTATCACCAGTTTTTAGAATCGGAGCTGGTACATACAATGTCCTTTGTGGACCTTCACTCCAATATCTACCAAGATTGAATCCATTTATGAATACAATTCCTTTACCCCATTCCTAAATGACAGAAATGTATTTTAGTTTAAAACAATCATTTAAATCAAAGCCCTCTTCTTTATTTGATTACAAAACTTTAGGTTTGATCAGCTTTTTAAAAATTCTGTATTCATTTAACTTCCTGTTAATTCAGTATTTGTTCAGTAGTTTATCGATAACAGTTTGGCCTTATAAATGAAGGCAACAGTACTTTACCGCTGTTCGAAACTCATAAATCGATGGGGAAGAAAACAAATTCGGGTTACAAACTAAAACTGAGGGACACGCATCTAATATAAAAGGAGAACAACGATACAATAGAAACACAACATTAAAATGTAACACACACAGAAACGAATTATAATATAACAATGTCCATTTTCCTGACTTGGTACAGGAACATTTTAAGAAAACAATTGGTTGGTTGAACCTTGATTTGTGGCATGCCAAACCTCCAGCTTTATGGCAATGTAAAATATAACATTAATATGACAACATTAATGACGGGACTACAATACAAATAAATGGAAGAACATATAGGACAGAGAAACATACAAATTATAGCAACAAAAGGTACCAGGTTTAAAATTTAATACGCCAGACGTGCGTTTCGTCCACACAAGACTAACCAGAAACGTTCAGATAAAAAAAGTTCGAAAGCCAAAACAAGTACAAAGTTGAAGAGCACTTATGACCATAAGTTCCAAAACGTTGTGCCTAATACAGCTAGGTTTTTCTGACGGTGATAAGAACATCCTTATTATTTAGAATAAATCATACTTTTGCAAACAGTAAATTTTATAAAATGACTATATAATAGATATACATGATAAAACTGAAATGGTGACTAACTACAGAATAAAAACGGATACATTACATAAAACAACATAATCAAGCACATAAAAATACAGGACTTGTTTGAAAGATGCACGTGGCTAGCAAAGGTGACTTTAGAGCTTCCATTTCAAGTTAAATCTACACAAAAAAAGGAAAGGAAAATGTGCTTTTCTTTGTTAACGATCCTTTTTAAATGTGGAATTTCCTTGAATAAAACAACATATGTGGTTAAGTTTACGGCACCAGTTGCAACAGTTAAGCACCACGACGGCTACCGCATGTGCAGCAGGATCTGCTTACCCATCCGGATCACCCCCAGTTTTGATAGGGTTTGTGTTGCTAAGTCTTTAGTTTTCTATGTTGTGTTTTCTGTACTATTATTTGTCTGTTTGTCTTTTTATTTTTAGCCATGGCGTTGTCAGTTTATTTTCCATCTTTGCTATCTTTCGTCCCTCTTTTGAAGTCGAATTAAACTATACTGATCATTTCCATTCTTCTTATCAAAATTCATAGATTGCTACCATATCTATCAACATCATCAAACCCAAAGAGTTCAATCGTGAATGATAGTTCTCTTTAATCCAAATTATCTGATAAAGCTTTGATGCATATAAACTCATCATAGATACCAGGATTAAAATTGTGTATTTCACACGAGCATTTCGTCTACAAAAGATTCGTTAGAGACTCTCGAATCAAAAAGTTAAAAAGGCAAAATAAAGTAAGACGTTGAATATCCTAAAAGGCAATTTCTTGGTCAGGTTCAATACTTACGCTTAGTAGAAGAAATGTGTCTTTGGGTGTATCACTGAGAGTCAAAATGGTTTTACATAGAACTGGGATATCTTTTCCAAAAGAGCTTGTCCAATTGTTACCGTGCAAGACACTGTACAAATATTAAATAAATTGGTTAAACAAAGAGTCAATCTCTACATCAAATACACAGTGTTATAAGTGAAAACGATATGCGTACAATATTGAATGATGAAATAACAATAAAAGTACAAACCGCTTTAAAGCAAACCTTCCTACTAAAAAAAATATTACAAAATTAAGAGGATAAGGAATTATTGACATTTAATATATTATAAAAAGAAAATGCTTAATATTTCTTTATAAATAAATTTGGTGTATTTACTGTCTTCTGATTGGTTAAAAGAATTAGCTTTATTTTCAATGTTATCAATTTTTATGGCGACACGCCCACTCTAACGTTGTGTATTCATACGCAAACATCTGTGTACGTTGTTATTCGTATTAATATACATCTTTGAGCCTTATTTTTGATAGAAATTTATTTATAATGAATGGCAATAATTTATTTTGAATTTATTGAACCATAAAATTAATTTTTGACTCTTTACATTTAACATAATCCGCTTCGCGGATTATTCAATGTGAAGAGTCAAAAATTAATTTTATGGTTCAATAAATTCAAAATAATAACAGCCATTCATTAACTATCATTATTTCTTTTTAAATGAAGTTTCTTCAACAATTTAAGGTGATTATATCTGCATCAGATTGAATATGTTTAATAGATAACATGGTAAATAAATGCCCTACCTTTGAACAAAATCACCCTCAAATTCCATTGGCACGATAGTCCAGTTACTAATGAGGTTATCATCGAGAAACACATTACCAGTTATACCTTTAACAACAAGTTATGTAGTAGTTACAGTAAAAGTAAGCTATTTACTTCATCAAAATGGAAGTTATACGAAAGTGTGTTATGTTAAAAAAAATATTAATCAAGACTTCAAATAAGATTCATGACAATAACTTACGAACTTTTTAAATTAAAAGAACAAAAAGACAAATTGTAAGTTTGGCAAAGAACAATATAAATTTGAATGGAATGCAATACAATTGTACAAATACTGTATCACTAGACCACTTTCAATCAGTTCTTTATGAGATATCATGAATGAATTCAAACAGAGAACTAGTTCATTATTATGAACTGTGCATTGAATTCTATAACCGGGTCACTGAAAGTAAGACTTACCCGATAAAAACATTTTGTCTTTAAAAATGAAAGCTTTACATGGCTTCTCGGGTGTCCCAAAGCCTCGCCATATAAAGATCAAGCATGTGTCAATGAAATACAAACATACTTCTGATCTGTTTTACATTTTAAAGTATTGAATGATATTTCACCAGTAAATCTCTCACAAAATTAATGGTCGGATTCAAATCGCAAAAAAGCTTTAGCCCGCAATGTCATTAAATAAAACAATTACTGAATTCTTTCATGTATTCAATATGTCTACCAATTATTTGTGATATTTCAAAATGTACTTCCAATTAAAAGCCGTAGTGGTATGTACCATTATCAAAATATAAACCAAGTATATACATATGCTGCTCTTCAACTAAGGCCGTGTTCACACCAAACGCCATGAACAGTAAACATGTTTACTATTAGTTTAATGTAATGTACACTGGCTGCACATTAAATTTGTTCACATCTATACACCTTGTTTAATTACCTGCACATGAGATTTGTTCACACTTGTAAACTATATGTCATTTAAATGTTCATTATGTAGTACCGAATGCAAATTTTTTCGGACAACTTTTCTAGCAGATAAATAGGGAACGACGGTTTGACTTCAAAAAGCGGGATGGATTTTTCCATGAAAAATATTCTGGTCCCTAATTTGATAAAAAGAATAATATTCTGGTCATTCAGAGTTTCCCCATACGTTATAGTGTTAAATATTGAAAAAATATATTGTATTGCTAGCATCTAAAAAAACTGAATAAAAACGTCCGCGCGAAAAATTCTGACTACAAAAAAAAAACCATATCCCCTTTGAAGTTAAGTGTTTGCTCCTTTATTGAAGCCATTTTGATGATTTGCAGAAGTTTAAAGATACTAAAGATGTCTCGATTACGAATTAAAAAAAGTATGCTGCATCAGCGTGCTTACAAGCGAAGAAAAAGGATTGAGATGTTAAGAATCATTACATTTATTTATTTTCTGTTGGTTTCAAATGGTATTTCTTCTCGAAGGAATATTTGGCAATGGGTTGGGGTATTTTTGTTTTATTTCTTAGTGTATTTTAACGGATCTGAGATACTAGACAAACAAAACATTTACTTCACACCTTTTTTAGTAATGCATTTATGAGTGAATCGTTGTTTCAGTAAAGATCAGTGGCAAATATTTCTATGTACATCCACTCGATTCGGGAAGACCTTTTCAAATGAATTATGTGTTCGGCAATGGTGATGCTTTGAGTATTGATAAGGGGTTTATAAAGCTACGTAAAGGTTTTTTTTAATAACTTATGAATATATTAAGTTTAGACACATATTTCTGTAAAGAACTTTATAAATAATTGTTATAAATATCAATTTTATTCAAAAATCTTTTCTTCCTTAAATATTCATGGTAAAACTAAAGTTCTAAATGCCTAGTTTTGTGTACACTTAACCTACACAAGGCCTACATCGACTATCGACTGCATGCAGACAAAACAGGATTTAAACTACATGTACACATTGAGTTTTATCAATGGGAACGTAATTGTGTTCAGTTTACGTGTGAGTTACACTAACACAGCACCGAGTTAAGGTCAATGTGAGCTCGGCCTAAATGAAGTAAGCATTCACTGTGATAAATATTTCACAAGTTTAAAAGAACTCATCAGAATGTGAATGAAAATTAAAGATTTAAGATGATAAGCTACTGCAACATTTTTTTATGACAATCATAAAAATCAGGGCACATCGTATCAATTTTAAGAATAAAATTAAAACTATCCACAAGAGGGTCAATTTGTGCAATGCATCATTAATATGGTAATATGTGTAAAGTTTTTCACCGTTGATAAATATCAACTCCAATGTATTTTGAATTACCTTTTCTTTGCTCGTTTAATAGACTTTCGCCAATTTCGATATAATTCACTCTCCCATGATTTTCAACCAAAACATCTAGAGTGTTGTTTTCCTTAAAGAAATAGGTAGACAAAGTAGTGAAGGCTAATGATATACTGGTAACTTAAAATTTCACAACTTTTTTTTTATTGAAGACTGCCTTCTAACTATAGTCAGGCGACAGTGTTGATTTTGATAACGAAGTAACTCATGTCTGTAGTATGTCCACATACACATTTTATCTTTAGTGACACTGGGTTGACGCTACTGCTGAAAGACGTTCTCTAGAATATCACCAAACCAGTAGTTAGCAGTCTTTACTTTTCTTAATTTTGGCCACTAGTTTTATTATTCGAACGTCACTGATCTGACATTTCAACTTCTAAATTTAAAATTTAGTCAAGTTTCAGTGTTAAGAAACTTACGTAACGAATGGTTTACCAATTTGTTGATGATTAAATAAGAGTGGTTAACAAACCGTTATTGTGCATGTTGTGTAATGCTTTGTTACCTGATATAACTTATCAACGTCCTTATACGAGAAATACGACAGATTTCACATGTGGAGCACGATTTGTCAATCCTCATGCAGGATCTTAAATCAACCCCGGCTTTTGATGGAGTTCATATTGCTCAATCTGTAGTTTTATATGCTGGTTTTGTATACTGTTATTTATCTTTAGGTCGTTTTTTCGCTTTTCTTGCAATGACATTGTCTGTCTGGTTTTAACTTTTGATCTTGAATGTTTACTACGGTATCTATCACCTTTTTTTTTCTGAAAAAACTTTCCCCCAAATAATAGTATTCTACAAATGCATAACAAAGACATGTTATCAAATAGCCCGTTTGTATGTATATTGGCTTTTATTTTCGTTGCAGTTCTGTGTTTCTGTTGTTTCGCTGTTTTCCTCTGATGTGTTTCCCACTGTTTATTTTGTTACCCATGTTTGCTTTCGTTGAATTTAATTGTGACTATTGAAAAGCTGTTTCTACTGTTTACTTTATTCATCAAGCCGTCAATATTATCTACTTATTTTAAATACAAAATATTGATGCTTTCAGTTAAATAAGTAGTCATTTACCTTATCTGTGTTGACCTCTTGTTCTACGGAATCTTCTCGCCAGTCTAATACACCATTCTGTATGCCATCAATAAAAATCTGTAACATAATCAATTATGAAAGCTTGTTTATACTTTAAAAAAAACCATTTCATAGCATAAAAGTAAAACGTTTGATTTTTTTATTTTTTTCAAATCAGTATTGCATTCATGTTTGTAAAATGAAAATAACAATCTTTGAACAGCAGTGAACTACTGTTGCCCTTTATTTAAATGTTATGCGTCCGAAGCAAGTTTCTGATTTTCCTTCATCAAATTGAATGTTTAAAGAAAATGTTTCATATCTAACAGGCAATTTAAAAAACTTCAGATTAAGAAAGTAGCAATGCCATAGAAAATCAAAATACCTGCGCTCTATCCGTAGGCTGTTTCTCAAATCTGAGCGTTCTGCCTTTACCAATTGTAGTTCTGTATAGAATATAACCATAGTTTTGTCCAAAACCATTGTGAATCTGTAGATTTTCCATGTTTATTGGTTTAGAGGATTCTACTTTTTCCTGCAATAACGCTAACGTATTATCATTGCATCAATATTATATCAGTCTTTCAGAAAATGCGCTTTATACAACTTGTCTTTTTAAAGTGTGTATTCAACCAAGTCTTTATTCTAAACTGTGTTGAAATGAATTGGTAAGGTCAAACTTACAAATTAACTGTTTACAAACATTGAATTTTCAAAATTCTATGGATTTTCTCGTTTTGGCAAAACTTTTCGGAGTTGTGGGTCCTCAATGGTCTTCAACTTCGAACTTTGATTTACAGGACCTGTCTTTAGAATCCCTTCTTATATTGTTCGTATTCTGAACTTTCGTTTGGAATTGAAATTTGGCGTTCATAAACAATAACCCGGTCAATTAACTAAATAAATGTGCTTGTAATACTAAATGCTAGTTCAAGTATTTATACAATAAATTTTAAACTCACATTGCAATATGTTAGCATTGAATCCAGGGAAAGATACTCTTTTATTTCTATTGAATCTGAAATAAAGAAAAAGAATACTTCAACGTACTTGCATTCTTGATAAAGATAAATCGCTTTACAGATTTAGCTCTTACAAATGAAGCTTTGTAAGATGGGTGTCTAGTCTTGTGCTCCCAATTTGGTTTTAGTTAGACGACATATAATCTAGATATGAAATTATGCTTGTGAAAGTAAAACTGGCTTCATCACACCAATTGTACGGCCTGTACATAATCATTCCTGTCATCCATTCTATGTATTAATCGTATTTGATGGAAGTTAAAGGAAAGTACATACTTATAAATCACAGTATCTGATTTTTAGTCTCAATATTATGCCATTGGAATATATAATAAATTGAAACATACTTCGCAGAATAGATTACTTCTGAGTGGAGCAGAAACTGCTTACCCTTCGGAATACCTGAGTTAAACACTGTTTTTGTGGTTGATGTTGTTCGATCTACGAGTGTCTATGTAACGTTTTGTTCTTTTTCTTATTTACCATGGTGGTATCAGTTTTTATTGTCCCTTGGTATTTTCTTTTTTAAAAACACTTCTAACCAAATACAAAATATTTAGTTGCAAGTGTTCTGCAAATATAAAACTTTATAAGAGTGACTTACCATAACTGGCTTTTTGTGTATTCGGTGGAATAGTTGGTAAACTATTGATGCCTAGAAGTCAGAAGATAAAAGCAAAACGTTATTCTTGGACCTCAACGGTTAACAAAGGTATTGAATCTTACAATTAAAACAGAATCATTCCATTGTTATATGTTTAAAACTTATTTCATTGATGAAAGTAATATCAAGCACTACATTTATACATATAAAATCTCTTTCTTGACATCGAGATTAGAAATTTCGAAGAAGGCTTAACTATAAAGGGTGATACGTTTTTTTTTATCTTAACATTATTTCATTTCATTAGAAATGAAAGTAATTAAGAGCGATATTTACGGAGTTTATTGATGTGTTAATGTGAAAAAGAAATTGATCATTACTGATAGGTCGGCAGCTAATCTAAGGATGATTAAACTAAAAATAAATTTAGAATGGGATGATAGACGTTTCAAAATAATCATTTTACTCTTTGAAATCCATACAAAGACGATAACTTTCGACAGTTTTTCTAAGTGTCCATTTTATACATTTGATTTTTACCTTTTTGACTAGATTTTTTCGATAATTAATGACAAGAACTATAAGAATTTTAAATTTACTGTTAAAATTGAGAATGGAAATGGGGAATGTGCCAAAGAGACAACAACCCGACCATAGAAAAAAAACAACAGCAGAAGGTCACCAACAGGTCTTCAATGTAGCGAGAAATTCCCGCACACGGAGGCGTCCTTCAACTGGCCCCTAAACACATATATACTAGTTCAGTGATAATGAACGTCATACTAATTTCCAAATTGTACACAAGAAACTAAAATTAAAATAATACAAGACTAACAAAGGCCAGAGGCTCCTGACTTTGGACAGTCGCAAAAATGCGGCGGGGTTAAACATGTTTGTGAGATCTCAACCCTCCCCCTATACTTCTAGCCAATGTAGAAAAGTAAACGCATAACAATACTCACATTAAAATTCAGTTCAAGAGATGAAGTCCGAGTCTGATGTCAGAAGATGTAACCAAAGAAAATAAACAAAATGACAAAAATACATAAATAACAACAGACTACTAGCAGTTAACTGACATGCCAGCTCCAGACTTCAATTAAACGGAATGAAAGATTATGATGTATTCTAAAGGGTACTGAAATATCACAGGATAACATTCGAACATAAGATTTAAAAACTCTATACCATTTTCCGAAGAATAAAACTATAGCTTAAATTCACCTTGTGGTTTCAATATTTTTTCGAATATGATATCCCTTGCTTTTAGATATTTTGCTGTAACATCTCCTGCCTCACTCAATGGTGCATCATAATCTAAACATTATAAAATATATTATTCATGAAAATAGGATTGTAATTCTAAAATCTATGAACCTTTTACTAAATACATATATGATATGCTTTATTGGGTTAATATAGAAGTTCCCTGTCCGAAATTAGGGGTCTGAAATTAATTGGTTGTTGTTTATTGTTGCATAATTAGTTGTTTTTCGTTTGTTTGCTTATTTCGTCATAAATCTCGCTTTCTCGTTTGATTTTTTTTACAATGTGTTATTATATGGCCATTTATAGCTTGTTCTGTGGTCTAGATTTTGCTCATTGTTGCATCATTTGGTATCTTTTGGATAGTTGTCTCATTTGCAAACATACAAACATAACACATCTTATCATTCTATATCTAAAAAATCTTCAAAAGGAAACCACCTGCTTTGAAATGTATTAAACTTGTTGCCTTTTGTTGACTGTTGTTCGTGTGTTTCTTTGTCAATTGTATTCTCCAATTTATTTATATTGTAGTCCTGTGGTGTTGAGTTGTCATTTTAATCTTATATTTCACATGGCTATAAAAGGGGAGGTTTGGCATGTCACAAAACCAGGTTCAATCCGCCATTTTTTTCTTTAAAAATGTCCTGTACCAAGTCAGGAATGTGGCCATTGTTATATCATAGTTCGTTTCTGTGTGCGTGTTACATTTTAACGTTGCGTCGTTTGTTTTCTTTTATTTTTGAGTGTAAATTCACATTACGATAAGACGTGTCACGATACTTGTCTATCCCAAATTCATGTATTTGGTTTTAATGTTATATTTGTTATTCTCGTGGGATTTTGTCTGATGCTTGGTCCGTTTCAGTGTGTGTTACGTTGTAGTGTTGTGTCGTTGTTCTCCTCTTATCCCTCATTTTTAGTTTGTTACCCCGATTTGTTTTTTGTCCATGGATTTATGATTTTGAACAGCGGTATACTACTGTTGCCGTTATTTACTTCTCTTTAGTTGTGTAAAATATGGTTAAAAAATTCAAAGGCAGACAGTTTTACCATAGCTGGTGACATCAGGTTTATATGTTGATTCTGGAAATCTATTGGCACCAGACATGAAACCAAAATTTGTGCCTCCATGGAACATATACATGTTAACAGACGATCCAGCATCAAGAATGTCTGTGAGTGTTTGCGCAAAGTCTAAAATAATAATGACAAAGCGTTACCGAGAACCATTCTATATCTTATATATAATCATGTCTTTTGTGATATGTGTAGTATATCAGTAGTAACTTATGAGTCTTTGAAGTAGTTTCTCCTATTTGCTCATACAAAGTCTATACTATATGAGTTTGTTTTGTTTGGTTCTGTTAATCAGTTAGTTGGTCAGTTAAAAATTTTGACAACAAAAGTTGACAACAAATGTTTAAAAAATATAACAATTTCCTTTTCCTCATGAAATCAAACTTTTATTGTCCAAATTCAATTGAAGTGCAATCATGTTCCATCCCTAAACATTTATAGATGTTCAATAGTCATAAATCGACTAACTGAAACAAAATTTGGTCACAAATCAAAATTTATTGTATTGCCTCAGATGCGTGTTTCGGTGTCACACCCTTATACACGTAACGGTATCATAAATTGTCTTGAGAATGATCAAGTAAAGAAATATCAATAAAACAAGTTAGACACGCGCATTTCGTCCCTTAAATTTTGAAAGGGTTTATATCAATATTTACTAATATTGGTTTGTTTTCATATATATTTCGCACCTTACTTAAACTTGATATACACTAACCAGGAAAAAACGTTTCTAAATATTAAAATGTTTAGTTCCTCTGTTCCTACTTATCATTCTAAAATGTGTGTAGAGTATATAGGAAATGGATTATAACATCTGGCATCACAGACAAACATAAATCAGCGCATATCCAACAAATAGAGATATTTATTCATAAAAAAATACCATCAAGAGGCAGTCCTTTATGTGTTGATGTCCAGTGGTCAAACCAGCCAGACCAGAATTCCGTTACCATCAGAGGAAAGCTTGGACTCCACTTTCGTATCAGGTCAAAGGTTTCTGCCCCAACTTTCATACTGGGAAAATTGGCTGTTGGAAGAGCTCCTGAAAAATTTGATGCAACAAAAGCAAATAAATTAATATATCTTTCAAATAATGTCAATATATACCTGTCTACTTTTCAAAATCTTGGTGTGTGTTTTTGAAAGTCGGAAAGTACATAAAAACTATGATTACATTAATTTGTAGATTACAAAAAAGTAACAAATACTTAAAAGATACATTACTGATTATAAATCTCAAGCGAATTAATGGGATTGCCTACAATATTATTGAATATTTCATATTATAGGTGTTATAGTATAAGTTTACGTAGAGGATGCCAAGTGAACATATACATTACTGTGTTTCTTTAGATAATCCATACCTCCGCTTTTCGTCAAATGTTAATCTTGGTTTGTTATGCCCTTATTATTCATTTTCTGAATAGGCGTCGAAAGTATGACAAAAAAAAAAGCTAACCAATATTTCACTTACGATCGTAGAAAGGACAGTTTGTAATCCCGTTAGGATTTTCAGAAGTCAAGAATAATTCTTTAGCACCATATTTTACCAAAGTCTGAAATAATCATAATTAGTTTGACTACTAACATTGACACCTTAGAAAAAATAATTGCTTTTAAAATGTCACAGTATTTATTACATTAGTGAGAAATAAGATCATATTCTGAAATAAAAATTTGATAACCGATTTTAGAATACGAATGAATTATGCCTAAAAGATGATCCAAAACTGGCCATATTATCTGTATGGTGAAAGATGTTCAGTAATGCATTCAAATATATGATTAAGGAGGCTCGAACTTGTTGGTGGCCTTTGTTTTTAATTTGTGCTACAAATACGTAGAGAAAGCCTCATTCAATACAGTTTTATATGCATAAATCACTATTTGCATTCTTTAACTAAAGAACTTGGAATTCCTAGTAAATCCGAGAATCCACCAGACTCTACATTATTTAAACACGTGGAGATTTAAGAGAATCGCAAATCCGTCTTTTTCTTCTTTGATATTAACATAAAAAGGACGATGAAACCTCTAATCGTTATACTGGATACCTAAACTTAACAAAAGTCTTCAAACACAATCTTCAAAACATATGGGGTTTGAGTTTTTCGCTTTACACTTATATTATATACTCTCAATTGAAAGGTAAACTACATTGCCTCTTTCAGATTTACTTTTAGATATATTGATGATGACCTGTCACCCAAAAACTCACATCTCAATGAGTGATTACATTTCATGTACCCCAGTGAACTTTTAATAGCTTAAAGATACTGCTTCATATATTGATATTTTCCTCGATTTTTGACACGGAAGACTACTTCAAACTAGAATAAAAGACAAACGTGATGATTTCACCTTTCCAATTGTGAACTTCCCATATCTCTGCAGTAGCATCCCTCAGCTACGCTCGTACTTGTTCACACTAAACGGACGTTGTTAACAGGTGTGTGTTGATTACACAAAACTGCTCTTACTGAATTTTGATGCAGATCGATGAGAATCGATATCCTGAAGTAGTTGACATATACAATATGTCAGTGTCTTAACTCACTAGCGATATTGGTTGCTATCTTAAATCTTTAGATATCAGTAAAGTCGTCTGATCTGTAGTTTTACCGATTGTAACATTTTGAATCGATGTGGATCCGCAAGGCAGGTGCAGCATGCAGAACAGGATACTCTTACCCTGTCGACGCATCAGCTCTCGCTCATTTTAAAGTTAATGTGATTAGGTTTTTTTTTGTTACCTTAAATTGTCTCAAATAACGACTGTAACAGGTCAGCAATATGACAGTTGTTTCACATTCGTTTGACGTTTTTAAGCTTTTGGTTTGCAATTTGATTAGGAACTTTCCTTTCTTGAATTCCCCTTGGAGTTTGGTATTTTTGTTATTTTACTTTTTCCCGATGAAGCTATATCCAGAAAAGAGCTTCGAGTGAAACACATTTAAAAAGCGTTTCTTTCATTTTTACTATTGAACCGACTCCCAATTGCATTATTTCATATACATATGTAAACATTTTTTTAACTTTTAAGTCTTGCCTCGTGAATAAACTTTAGATGTTCATACTCTTTACTGTAGGAACCAAATTCGTTCTCCACTTGAAATGCTATGATTGGTCCGCCACTTGATTTTTCGGGCAGTTTTAGACAATTCTGAATATAAACACAACATATTTCATTAGGCATCTAAAATAAAGTTATTAAAATTCGTAGATTTAGGAAGAAAGGTATATCATTGCAATGATTTTATCACTAAAGTATAAAGTATTTTGATTGGAAAAAATGGCTTCTCCTATTCTAAATAATTGAGCATAATTTCACAACAAAGAAATAAGAAAGTTAATTTTAGGAAATAAACAAACCTGCAAGTCGGACACTAGTGGAATGAGCTGACTGAAAAATCGGTCAACAGCATCTTGATATGGCTTATAATTACTTCGTACTTTCATTTCAGGGTCACGCAAAAGCCATCTAAAAATAGACGTAAAGGATAAAAAAAATGATAAGTCTATGAAATTTTTAGTTTACCTGTAAATCGTTCTCTTAATATGCATCGGCAAAGACATCATAATTTAACAGATATGATTTATCAACTTCTCAGTAGTGAATTTCCCTTTTCTGAGTGTGACTTTACCTATGCATCAAGCTTATGGTGTTTACATATAACATATGATTCGTCAAAAATCATTTTAAGTGTGCATCGAATTCGTTGACAGAGCTTTTTTCTATCTCCGATATTACAATTTTTAAGTTACAATCTTTTCAGAATGGTATTCGCACCAATGCAGTTTTTATGGTTGCTGTATCAGATTAAGTGTCTATAGGATGCCTGGAAACAGATTACCCAATAAGTCTAGAGTTCTTGCATTTCCGCAAGACTTGACTCATAACCGGACACTTCAAAATAAAGGATTTATCTACAGGACAATAAGACGGGTGAAAATTAGAATATACTTATTTATAAAAAATGATAAAACCAGTTTCATTAATTTACAAAGATGGTTCTGTACTTAATGGAAAACGCAAGCTTGCTAAGTTTGGCGCTAAAAAAATATATACTGTCTCAACATGTAAAATGTAAATGATTTGTACTTACGCAGGCATTCCTCCAAAATCCCATTCAGCACAGATATAAGGTCCCGGTCGGAATATTACATACAAACCTACTTCTTCTGCCAGTCTGATAAACTTTCTGTAAAATTATAACTCTGTATTTTGCTTTATAAATTGGTGGAAAACTAAGTTTTTGTGGGGTTCGTGTTTCTCAGTCTTTATTTGTTTATGTTTTGTTTTATGTACTATTATATTATCTATTTATGTATGTCTCTGTCCTGAGTGTTATTGGGGTTTTTTTTTTTTTGTTCTGTATACTCCTGTCACGTGGTGTTATCATTTTAGCAGTATGTTTAACATTGCCATGTCAGCGTGCGGTTTGGCTAGCCATAAAACCAGGTTCAATCCACCTTTTTTTCTCAAAATGTCCGGTACCAAGTCAGGAATATGGCAGTTGTCATCAAATAGTTCGTTTCTGTTTTTCCGTTGTATTCCTCTTATAGTTGATGTGTTTCTATCGGTCTTAGTTTGTAGCCAGGATTTGATTTCGCTTAATCAGTCTATGACTATTGAACAGCGGTATACTACTGTTGCCTTTGTTTGTCCATGGGATTGTCAGTTTATTTTTATGAGTTTGAATGTTCCTTGGTATCTTTCACTTCTATTTCTAAAATTAGTTTTGCTTGCAAGATGCAGTCAGGAATATATAAACTCATCATAGATACCAGGACTAAATTTTGTATATACGCCAGACGCGCGTTTCGTCTACAAAAGACTCATCAGTGACGCTCGAATCCCAAAAAGTTAAAAAGGCCAAATAAAGTACGAAGTTGAAGAGCATTGAGGACCAAAATTCCTAAAAGTTTTGCCAAATCCAGCTAAGGTAATCTATGCCTGAGGTAGAAAAAGCCTTAGTATTTCAAAAATTCTCAATTTGGTAAACAGTTAATTTATAAATATAACCATATCAATGATAATTCATGTCAGCACAAAAAGTGGCAGTTAATTGTTATCAAATAGTTCGTTTCTGTTTTTCCATTGTTTTCCTCTTATAGTTGATGTGTTTCCATCGGTTTTAGTTTGTAGCCAGGATTTGATTTCGCTCAATCCGTTTATGACTATTGAACACGGTATTCATATATATATAACTTACCGTACATCCAATATACCAGAAAAATCAAATTCATTGGGATACTTTTCGTGTAGGTTCCAACACACATATCTACAAAAATAAAGGGAGATTAAAAAAGTGTTCATCATTCAAACCATTCCATTGTCAAAAACTATCATTATAATTTGATAAATTATTTCCTACTTAAATGGTAGTACTCAGTTTATTTTCACATTTAAAACAATAAGTTATACTTCGTGTTACTTGATTATACTTCAATCTATGATGTCACTCGGCAAAGTAAAGATAGGATCGTTGTATAATGCATGCTGAAATTCCAAAGTTTTAACTCAAATGATTTTTCCGTTAACACTTTTAACACAGTCAATGATAGTTTATAATGATTATGTGGACCTATATTTAACTTACGTTTCTACTGTATTTAGTCCGCATGCTTTGATTTTCATCAATCGGTCTTTCCAATATTCTGGAACCACTCGAAAATAATGCATTGCTCCACTAAGAATCGTGAATGGTTTGCCATCTAGATAGAATTGTCTATCTCGAAATGTTAATGATCCCGTGCTGCAGTAGACTTCCGACATTTTAACATGTACACAGTTGTAATGTCGATATACCTGCGATAACAAGTATTATTAAATGGAGCAACATAAGTATGCATCAGGTATGACCCCTATAGTAAATATCTCAGAGGTCCACTCTTTATCAGTAATGTTAAAATACATGTAGCTTCTTTACTAGTAGAAGACAGATTTATTTATTTTTTAATTTTTGGTATTAACTTTGCATATTTCTATAAATACACATAACTCTTATGGCAGTAATGCAAACACAAGCCAGGGGTATTGATTCAGTATATAGAACACAAAACCCAAAATCATACAAGACTTTCAACCTGAGGAAAAACTGGTATAGGAAATGAAAACTACGGAAATAATGCAACGATCTACAGATTTATATATATTATTTGAACTTTATCTCTATAAAATCATAGTCCATTACTAGACTTCATTCTCAATTTTATTTTTTACAGAGTTTGTCTTTAGTGCCGTGTGGAGGCAGTAGAGTGCCTCCCCGTGCTTCAGGTTTATGCTCTTATAATATACTAGATTAGGGAGTGTGCGTCCGAGCGAGAACTGCTCTAATGCATTATTTGGTCGGGTTGTTGTCTCTTTGACACATTCCCCATTTCCATTCTCAATTTTATTCTAGAAATGAACTCAAAGTTCTGATAAATATATAAAGTATTACCGGCCTGAAGGACTGTGATATGAATGGTAAGTACTTTAAAAGATGTTTCAAGATTGTTAAACTGACAAGGTCAAGTTCAAGTTCAGATTCTTTATTGTAAACATAAATTATAGTTTTACCAGAGGAATTCAGTACATATATACACATGGATATGGCAACTAAATATACAAGCCTCGATACAAACGTGTATCCTCTGAGTGTATCATGCTTAAATTTATTATAAGCTGGTGTTTTATCTAAATAAAATAATTAACCATTAACATTTTTTTTTTCTAAATTCATTAAAAAAAATATAGCTATAAAATTCTTTTAAGGCCTATACTTTACATAATGAGAATAGTCCATACAGTTTATATACAGATGGATAACGTGTGTAATGTGTTGGAATGTATTGATCCTATAACCATGCTCGGAATCAGGGGCGGATCCAGCCATTTTAAAAAGGGGGTTCCAACTATATGTCCCCATTCAAATGCATTGATCGGCCAAAAAAGGGGGTTCCTACCCCCCCCCCCCCCCCCCTGGATCCGCCAATCCTCGGAATCTACATATCTCTTAGAACTCAGGGTCAAAAACGGCAAAAGTGACGCTCTCTAAAGTCCTACTTGGTCTGAGTTTTGTTGTAATAATCATTGTAAACATTTGTTTAACAAACTAAAGGTGAGAGAACGGGAAATAAAAATTCAGCATTTCAGTTGTTTTCCAGTTGTAAAGGGGCATAACTCTAGAATGGTACAATTAAGTGACGTCTACCAAATTCAAACTTGATCTGTGTTTTGTGTTAGTAAGCATTGTGCACAAGTTTTATATCATTCGATTGAGTCAAACTAATTAATGTAAGAGAGCAGAAACCAATTTCGGACATACGTATAGACGAACGAGGGTAAACTAATTTTTGAACAAAAAAATTGGTTAAGAGAGATTTTCTCGCTCCAAAAGATATAGTAATTTTTGGAAAATGACGCAGTCATTGTTCCATAACTGCCGACCTGATTTCTCTGCCTACCGCGCTTGGTTTCGTATTTACTAATTTCAATACAAACTGGAATGTGCTTGTGTTATCATTAATATGCATGAGCATTGTGTAGTAATCAGCCAGGAACCAGTTTACAAACTAACTGGTTTCTGTTTGTATTCCACTACAGTCGAACAAAGTGTTGTAGTTTGACAGGAACCAGTCCAGAATTTTGTAAACTACAAAACGTAATCGGTTATTATCATTCCGTTTTGGTGTTTCATACCGACTTATATGGTTTGAATAAGCTTAAGACCCTTCAAACATTAATGTGATAGGTATATTAAAGACTGTTTTACAAAAGGATGAAACTGTTTTGCTTTAAAAGTCGTACTATAGTGATATATGTTATGTACGGATTTCCACTCTCACCGGTTAATTTCTTCTTTTACACGTGCTTTTGAAACTTCCTGTTTAAACATCGCAAGTTTTAAAATTGTTTTTTGAGTGAATTAAACTTATTTTAACAATCACGAAGCGTTCGGGAATCATTTCAAGCAGTTTCTTCTTCTCTTTGATGATGGAAAATAGGTTTTCTCAAGAAAATACCGCAAACGATCGCAGAGGAATTGAAACGTACAAGTCAAGTCGGCACCTGGTTAAATTGGCATCTAGTCAAATCGGCACCTATTTGACGTCAATTCGGCTTCCAATAATATTTATTATAATATTTTCTATTCAATTAATTAATAACTGTTACCAAGTACATAGTGAATATTAGGTAAACAACGAAACCAAAGTGAATATGTTGTTGTGTATAAAAGTAAACAACGAAGCTATTGTTTTAACCATTAGACAATTATTAAAATTAAATGGAAAACTATGAGTCCTTTCAATAAATCAAACTTTCATGCCAAATAATTAGCAAATTTAAGGTGGTTTTTTTTTCAGTAATGTTTAAACAGCATTAAACAAACAATCCTGTAAAAGACTCAACTGGTTAAATAATGCATAAAAATATCCAATATCTCATGTATTAGTCCAAATAATAATGACGTCTGATAAGGCTATTTTATTTTTTTCTGGGACGCCTTCCTAAGACGTTCGTAAGAAGGCGTCCCAGAAAAAAATTAACATAGCCTTGTGGTCATAGGAAGGTGTCCCAGAATAAAATTTAAAAAGCCTTGCCAGACGTAATAATTATTTGGACTACTCATATATATCATTAAAAATACACCAAAAAATTCATGTAGTTGAGAAAAATAAATACATACAAAATGTACATGAACATCCAAAAAAGTGAAAGTTAGTATTAACTCTTTTGCTTTAAAAATTTACAACTGCATTTAAGTATTGAATGCTTTTTTTTTGTAAATTCATTGAGGTGTAAAAGCGTTGACCGAAGTACTTTTTGTATGAAGCGCGTAAGCGTAAGCGCTTCATTCTAAAAATGTGCACACGGTCAACGCTTTTGCAACCCTATGAGGTTACAAAAAGAAACATTCAATACTTATAATTACTTTTTTTAGCTAGGATCATGAAAACACGAATTTTATAACTTTTTTATTCAATTCATCTGTGCACTTTATTGTGGGACCACGTGTTATCATGAATGAAAAGTTTTATTGAGTGATGCAATTGCTTGAGGAATAACATGTGATGTGCAGTTAGCCAATCAGAATAAAGTATTATAATGAAACATATATCAAATTTAATTATAACAAAATACATTACGTTGTAAGAGTTATCTCCCCAAACACTGTTTTTCTTGTGGCCACCTCTCCTTCGTAACCGTAAAAGATTTTATTTTACCAAATTGCTCGTTACATATTTAGGATAAGAATATTCGTTGAACCCTAGCTCTATGGGGACTCCATATGAGAGTTATTCCCCCTTTTTCATTTGATTCAAGCGATATGCATTTTCAACTGGTAAACCATAACTGATAGAGACCTAGGGTCTTCATGAGGTCATTGGTACTAAAAATGAAAATGAGGTCAATGTCAAAGGTCAAGGTCATATTATAAATTTTGATTTTGGCTTATTTTCACTTCTTTTCAAATACTGTATGACATTTTGACAAATAATTTTTCATAAATTATTAGTTGCGACATGTCCTTACTTGTATATTTTGGTTGAAAGGCTGCGCATACAATAAAAGGGAGTTTTTGTCCATCTTACATTTAAAATTACGCGTCAAGTGGTAGTACTCATTAACCAAACATATTAAAGACCTAGGATATTTTGATTCAAGGTCCATGGTTTGTGACCTTGAAATTGAGGTCACGGTCATAGGTTAATAGGACGTCATAAAGCCATAGGAACTAACATTTTAAACTGATTTTTCATATTTCAATATAAAAATAGATCTTTTCTAGTGGAAAGACTTCAATTGTTCTCTGAACTATTTGTTTTTAATTTACTTCATATTTTGTGGAGAAGGGGGTTCAGACTATGTGGTATCAGGTCTGTTTGCGCCCAATACACTTTCGCACCTCACACGTTCACACCCAAGGTCCGTTCGCACTCTACTCATTCGCGCCCAATTTTAATTCAAATTCAAGTTGAATAATTGGAAAATCATGATTGTTGTTTTAAATTGCTTTGGTGTAAATACTGAATGTATTTATAGCTTGGTATGAGTAAAACATTGAAGATTTTAAAGGAAAAACACAAAAGATAATTGTTTTTAAGCCCTTTGATCTGAAACAACGAAACAATAAAATATAGGAACCAAAATATAGCAATCCACTATTATAACCAAAACATGATAAAATTAATTCAACACACAGAAAAAAAATTAGTCAGAATCTCACTTCATTATGAAAGAGGTCAATGAAACAAAGTATAGCAATACAATAACCAAAACATGATTAAGAGTTATTCAACGCTAAATAAAACGTTGACAAAATACCACTTTATTTAGAAAGGATTATTATTATCTTTAACAATACGCTATCCAAAACATGATTAAGATTTATTCAACACAAAAAAAAAATGCTGTCTCACTTTATTTTGAGACAATGACAACAATTATACTTATAAGAAAACACTTGCTTACAGAGTTATTAAACACAAAACCAATTAAGATTAGTTGCGAACATGTAGGGTGTGAAAGTGAAAGGGGGCGAACATGAGTTGGCGCAAACGTGAATGGGCACGAACGGACCCGGATTCAGCCTATGTACCAGTGAGAAATATAGAAGCCTTTCTACAGTATTTATTTGTACAATTCAGGTAGTCTTGACCTATTCATTTGTCTTAAAAAAAAAACCCAGCCAGTTGGCACCTTCACTTCACACACACTCATATACGAATATCAATTATATGCTTACGAGACATGTTGCATTGTTAAACTAATTACGGTATGTGAAAATCAAGACTTGCATAAAAACTATCCCAATATTAGAGACAGTGAAGCATTTTTCTTCAGAGCTTTCAGCTCTTTGATTATAAGGTAGAGTTGATGTTGATGAATGTCAAGTGATATGACCCGGCTCTTCATTACTTAAGGGTGTACTAAGGTCAAATTAAAAAAATCTAGAATTAAAATTGATATTGCACTGTGCTGGCACTATTATTCTAATAGTCCCAGTACTGTGTCAGAATAAAATGAAGCTAAAGAGATTGATATATATAGGTTGTCATTTTAATGTTATATTTAACATTGCCATAAAAGCGGGAGGTTTGGTTAGCCATAAAATCAAGTTCAACTCACCATTTTTTCTTAAAATGTCCTGTATCGAGTCAGGAACATTAATTGCCATTGTTATATTATAGTTCGTTTCTGGTGTTGCGTTTTAGAGTTTCTGTTTTGTCGTTGTTCTATTATATTTGATGTGTTCCCCTCACTTTTAGTTTGTAACCCCGATTTGTCTTTTATGAATTTCGATCAGCGGTTTAATACTGTTGCCTGTATGTATCACAGTGGCTCCTTTCGAGATATTTTATAAACAAAAAAATATAAACGGCACGAAAAAGGCTGACTCGCACTCATATTTAAAATCCACTGATGTTTGGCACTCTCCCATGGGGCCTCGCTTTATGTTTTAACTTGATTTTTTTTTTTCTTTTTTAAAACTTGAGAAAAAATGAATATTCAAATAATGCTGTCCAATCAGGTACTGTATAACGTTATGGGTGATATTTTTTGACCAATAAAAGTTTGTCATACACCGTCACGCACCTGTCGAAGGAAGATGGCGTTGGTAAGTAAACTTTTAAATTCTTACTACGTTAGTTTATGCAGGGAAAACGTTAGTTTTAATTTTCTGAAGGAACAGAAAAGTTGTGAGAAAATCATAATTTGTGAAAGTTACTTCATAACTGATGTTGTCATGCAGGTAAACATGATTTTACAAACTTTGACCGGCGTAGTATTTCAAACTAGGTCAAAGTTACTTAAAAAGTAAACACCTTTCATGTTTGTAAACATTGTACACAAATACGAGTACCGTTATATTGAATCATTGTGTTTTGTGAAATTTAAATGAATTAACAATAACGGGTGCATTTAAAACACATCTTTGAGTTTTGTGTAATGAAATAAATCACCTTACATGTAATCCCCCCGAGACGTCCACGAATCTGCCACGCAGGGGGAGCCTGGGGGTTTATTTACTACCCAATAAGATTAACAGACAGTGCATTTGTTATTTTCAAACATAAGTGTACTACAACCTTTTATGAATATTGTAAATGAATTTGTGTGGAAAACAATAATAAAAACTTTTAACTTGAAAGAGAGCAATGGACCCAAAATTCAAACCACAAACAGCACTGGCAGTTATAGGTCTTATATTGAGTGAAATTTAAATAGAACCTTTTTCTTCTATGTTGTATTAAAAGTGAGTTTAATTGTTTGAAAATAAGTTATTTAATCTAATACATTATATAGCAATCAATTGTGATATTGAGATGTTTATTTTTGTTCAAAAAAGAAGTGATTTTATAGTAGTTATTTTTTAACTTTAAAAGATGTGGAATAAAATAATTGCATGCTCCTGTCTATTTTCAATTTTTGGATAAACTTTTCTCATCACTAGAAAATGTAGAGTGGACACACATGATTGATATTAACAAAAACATAATATAAAGGTAAAATAGATTAAAATAACTATTGAAAATCCGGTTAAATACATGTAGTTCTAGTCACAGGTTACTGAGGTAATAAAAAAGGTAATTGTAATTACCTGTAATTTACTACATATTTAAAACTAATAATATATATATATGTTATTGAACATATTTGCAATATACAAATGTAATAGACCACTTTCGAGTTCATCCGTCACCGGAAAAAACTCGTCAATTATACGCGCCTTTATGACGTCATTTACCAGATAGAGGGGGTCGCCTGTATCCCTACACTATTTACGTTCATCAAGCATCTTGTTGATCGTCATTGTGCAGGATAAACAAGAAATAATGGTTGTTCTGTAGGTACTTAATGACAATTCCCTAATGACATCAATGCTGATTGTCAATTTTGAGAATTCAATTTGTCGTATAATTCGTACAATATAGAATTATAGTTTTCCAACCACTCGCTCAACATTGGAATGGAAGTGACGACGCCCCTAAACGCACAAATGACGTTCACTAAAACCAGAGTTTTTGACGGAAATGCATCGAACTCGAAAGTTGTCTATTGGAAGCATTGAATTACATTGACTTTTGGAATGAATAGATTCAGTATGAATTCCATGCAATCATATTTTTGATTGGATCATTTCTTGTTTCCATGATGCACTATATACTTAAATTTCTTTGTAAATACTTTTGATTGTAATGTCATTGCTATATATTGCAAACTTATAGAACATGTTCAATAATCTTCATATTTCTTTCAATTTTGATATAAGATATCCTTAAACATGTATTTACAACAAATGGCTATATTAAAAATATCCTAATATTTACAACAAATGGCAAAAAATTTAATACATTTTTATTTACAACAAATTGCTGAAATACTCTAATATTTACAACAAATTGCAAAAATACTCTTAATATTTACAACAATTGGCTATTTACTCTACAGGAACCATTGCAGGGAAAGCGGCCCCATGTGAAAACAGAAAAAATGATGGAATTTATAAAGACACAAGAAGAACAGCATAAACATTTTTCGTGTCCATTTGAGGGATGCACTAAAGTACTAACAAGTTATCCAGGCTTAAAATATCACATCCAGAGAAACCATGAACCACAGAGTGATGGATTCATATGTGAAAAATGTCTAAGATCTTTTAAAAGGTAATCTACTTTCAGGTATTTGTATATATAGTTATAAAATTATCGTGGATTTAATGTCAATGAGACAGCAACTAAAGCACACAAATAACCAAATGACACAAATGTAGAGGTCAACACGGTCTTCAACAAGAGACACATGTCATGTAAATAGTTATTAAAAATGTTTTTAAAAAGATAGAAGATATATAATTTAAAAAAAATAGATGTCTTGAATTGGACTCCATAACCTGTAGATTCTTCTTGCATATAGCAGTGTATAGGGTTGTTGATGATATTCAGGAGATACTTAGAATGTCATTCTTCCACAATTTAAAATGAATTGTGATTAAGAATAAGCAACAGCCTAATACTAAAAGTAATTGGTTTCTACATTTATTATACAGTTAACTTTTATGCTGTTTTTCCAGAGCAAAAAAAATTCCAAATACATGTATTCAAATTCATGACCAAAAATTGAAAACAAACATGGCTTCAGCATATGCAGCGTTTAATACATGGTTAGGAAATGTTATTATGTATAATTACATGTATTTTTGACCATTGATATATTTTAGTTCTAATGGTTTGAGGTATCATTGTGAGAGAGGTCGTTGTGAAGAGGGAACCAGAAGAACAGATTCTGCTTCAGACGAAGAACCTCCTGCAGAAATCCTTCAAGGTTATGGGGCTGCTGCTGTTAAACAAGAGAAACTATCAAGTAAATAAACAATTATATTGTGTGTGAAGCTAGTTTGTCATATATTTTAAACACTCCCAAGAGTCTTAACATAAACTATTTTAAGTCAGTTATAGCGAAGGACCAATGATTTTGTGGTGTAGACATTGATAAGAGAGACAAATACCTTTCATTTTGCACCTTTTACTCCATGGGAACTCCTGTAAATTCTAAGGGTTTGATTTTTGACCCCTCATGTGGCAAGTGTGTTTGATTTTTGGCCCCTAATTTGGCAAGTGTGTTTGACTCAAATTTTGATTGACTTAAGATTTTAATTTTCAGCCGTAGTTATCTCTGAGTGCTCTGACTTCTGCCACACTATAGCCTGTACATGTAGGTGTAATACCACCATTGATTTTTCCCTATTAGTCTTTGTTAAATTTGCAATTTTCAAAAAAAAAATGTGGAGAATTTATCTTTGTTTCAAATAAAGAAATGCTTGGCATGAGTAAAGTTTTATCCTGTCCAGTACTATAAGATTACAAAATATTCTATAGAAATCCCAAATAAAAAATAATGGTGTTTTGAAATACCCAAGACATATGCTTATGACACAGAAGTGTTTTACTGCAATAAAATGTAGGATTAAGTACCTACAACTGTCAAATTAAAGGGAATATTTTTTCGACCTATTTTCGTATACAACTGGATGTGACGTACAATGATTTGGTGGTATTACACCTGTAATGTTGAAAGAAGCTGTAAACGTCAATAATCAATCAATCAATCTGTATGGATATATTCTTTTTAACACAACATTATCTCATACAAAATGAATAAAGGTGTCACTGGTAAAGACATAAATTGTTTCCAATAATAGTCTAAATTTACTGTTACATTTGACTGATTTTCAAAGCATTGTAATTGATATATATGTTGTAGAGAAGAAGATTCCACCCGCACTGGACTTGAGTAATTTAAATGACCCTGCATATGGAACAGAGAGACTGACAGAATTTGCAATAATTGCCACCAGTCCATTGGTACAGAGAGCACCAATGAAACCATGGGAAATACCAAGGTAACAATTGTTAACATATTTTATTTACAAGTTCCTTACCATCAAAGTCCAATAGAGACTTTTGGGTTTACACTCTGTCTGCCCTTAAGTCAGGTATTTAACTTTTCCTTAATTCAAAATTTAGTGTATTGTTATAAAATCAGAAGTAACAGATCTAGCATGAGTTATGTTAATGTTGAGGGATATTTTGATGTATTGATGGCCTTTTGGCATTAACATGATTGAGGTCAGTGAATGTACAATTTTTTTTTAAATGTAAGCTTACTGTATATTCATTATTATTTGTTGGATACAATTTTTCATGGAAACAGGTAAACCTTGAAATTAAATGTTCAACGAATGACAAATTTTCTATAGGCTTGTATGCATACCCAGGCAAAACCACGATATTAAATATCAACGAACATACAAGTTTTCCTTTATCCTCAAAAACTGGTACCCACGAAAATAAATGAATCCACAGTATATAGATTGAAATAGAAAAAACTTATCCAGCAGCTGCTGAAATTATTGACTCGATTGAAAATGAAAATCAGTTGCAACTTAACCCTTGTCCCATTGAATTTTGATGTTCTTTATATGTTAAAGTTTCCTAGTTGAGATCGGTCAACACTAAAAAGTACAAGTTTCAGACATTGATTACCTGTATTTAGGGTGAGAATGCAGATCATCAATCATGTTGATATGTCTATTAACATTCTTTATAATTATTTACCTTCTAAATGTGTTTCATGTTATAAATTTACTCATTTGAACAATACGTGCTTGCTTTCAGTGGACAGCTTGAGTCATATTTAAGAGTTAAACAGGAATGTGACACAGGCAATGTGGTAGAAATGGAAACGTCACCATGCTTACAGGAAACCAGACTATCAAGTACAGATAAAAATGGGTAGGTTGAAATATTTTAAAAACATGGAGAAATGTTGAACAAACACAAATCTTTTTTAAATAGATACAAGTGTTTAGATATTGCTTTGCAGACTTTTTTCCGAGATAGAATGCAAGTTTTCAACAATTGAAAAGAATAAAGACTTTTGAATACAAATTCTATATTCTTTAGATATTTTATTGATTACAGTTTTTGTGGATTTTACGGTATCATAATACCTAATAGATTTTGGAAGCGAATCAAAGAATGCCATATGACTTTGTTTACATATGAAAGTTGTATATATATATGTATCAATTATGATTTAATATGTTTTATTCAGGAATTATTGTGATAACGAAGTGACATCTTCATCTGAGTCCAAAGCCAACAGAAATGATGTATGGTCTCACCAGTGGCCAAAGCCTGTGTGGCAGTGCTTCATAGCAGGTTTGTTATGTAATTCATCAAAGTCTCTTTACTTTATATTTGCCAAGCGGTCTTTATTGATTATCCATGCATACTACTTACAGTAATTATTATGCATGCATATGGTAGTGTGATGATAATAATGTTTGACTCTCTTAAGTTAAGGATAAAGAATTTATTGATGGCATCAACAAGGAAACTTCAGAATATGAAGAAAACAATTATCAGATTTAAGAGACAATGAATTCTGTAACCAGTCAATTAGAGAAAAAAAACACTTTTGTATCCCTGCTCTGTAAGCCATGTTCTAATTCCATCAAAATATGAGATGCACATTTTTGTCATTAACTGAATTTGCAGCATATGTTTATATTTTCTGACGACACATGGTTAGTTGTATTATGGTATTTAGTGGGTGTCTGGTTGCTGCCATTGTTAAATCTTTTTCATACAGATTTGTAGCTGTACTTAAGCTTAGTATATCTTGTATAAAATTGAAAGTTTTATTGATAAATCATAGATGGGTTGTTTTGGTTCTTTTTAAATAAAACTGTGGAACTTGAACACTGAAACATTCCTGCAGAATTGAATCTGATATTTGCTTTATTTTTGCTGATCATCAGGAATTGACATGTAAGTATGATGTGTTCCTAGGTGGCTGTGTGCACTATTGGGATTTATCATCATGTTCACACAAATGTTTAATGGTTCAGACTTCTGTGTTCAATTGATATAAAAAGCTGATGATATAAATTCTCACATCTCTGGGCAATTTATTTCAGTTAAATTTCAGTAGGAAGTTCAATATTTTTATACCTTACCTGACTACCTGAATTGTATGCATTTGGCTGCTTAGATTAAGTGTAACTGTAAATACCTTTTCATTATAATGCTTTTAGAAGAAAAGATCAGCTGCCATTGACACATTCTAAGAACTAAATTACTAAAAATATGTACTCAGTTTCCTTACTTGAGACCGATATTCTAACATTGGGTAGTAAATTGGTGTTGTGTTACACAAGTTTTACAAATGATTTTTTTTTGTTTTTAAAAGTTAGTCTAAAAAATTGCGATAGTTAAAGCACATGTATGTGTAAGCCACAACTCACCCATAGGATAAAATATATATTAACAGCATTATGTTAAGCATCATCTTCACATAAATAAACCTAGCTAGATTTGTTTTAAACTTTTGAGAGCTAATTTAAATACGTTAATGTCAAATGCTACATATTTTTATTACCCAAAACAACTATCACCACTCGTTGTTTGGTATTTTTATTACCCAAAACAACTATCACCACTCGTTGTTTGGTATTTTTATTACCCAAAACAACTATCACCACTCTTTGTTTGGTATTTTTATTACCCAAAACAACTATCACCCTCGTTGTTTGGTATTTTTATTACCCAAAACAACTATCACCACTCGTTGTTTGGTATTTTTATTACCCAAAACAACTATCACCACTCGTTTTTGGTATTTTTATTACCCAAAACAACTATCACCCTCGTTGTTTGGTATTTTTATTACCCAAAACAACTATCACCACTCGTTGTTTGGTATTTTTATTACCCAAAACAACTATCACCACTCGTTGTTTGGTATTTTTATTACCCAAAACAACTATCACCACTCGTTGTTTGGTATTTTTATTACCCAAAACAACTATCACCACTCGTTGTTTGGTATTTTTATTACCCAAAACAACTATCACCACTCGTTGTTTGGTATTTTTATTACCCAAAACAACTATCACCACTCGTTGTTTGGTATTTTTATTACCCAAAACAACTATCACCACTCGTTGTTTGGTATTTTTATTACCCAAAACAACTATCACCACTCGTTGTTTGGTATTTTTATTACCCAAAACAACTATCACCACTCGTTGTTTGGTATTTTTATTACCCAAAACAACTATCACCACTCGTTGTTTGGTATTTTTATTACCCAAAACAACTATTCACCACTTGTTGTTTGGTATTTTTATTACCCAAAACAACTATCACCACTCGTTGTTTGGTATTTTTATTACCCAAAACAACTATCACCACTTGTTGTTTGGTATTTTTATTACCCAAAACAACTATCACCACTTGTTGTTTGGTATTTTTATTACCCAAAACAAAACTATCACCACTTGTTGTTTGGTATTTTTATTACCCAAAACAACTATCACCACTCGTTGTTTGGTATTTTTATTACCCAAAACAACTATCACCACTGTTGTTTGGTATTTTTATTTGTTGGCTTTTGATATTTGAGTTTATGTTTTATGTAGTAGTTTCTAAGTTTGTGAGTTAGATTTTTGTTTGTATGTTTTCTATGATGGGTTGCTGAAGCACATTTCTTTGCTTTACTTTTTTAGTAGACCTGCTTGTTTAAGATCAAGGTTTTATCTGAAATGTATTGGTTGTTTTCAAAGACGAATGTCATAAAATGCGACAAAAAAGCAATGATGTACAAATAATAAATGTGACAAGAAAGCAATGATGTACAAATAATCGAGAATTCAAATTTTTAAACATGGAAAAAAATATGTATAATATATTTTTATACAAATAACAAAATTAAAAAAATAAACTTTGTAAATAAACTCATCATAGATACCAGACTAAATTTAGTATATAGCCAGACGTATGTTTCGTCTACAAAAGACTCATCAGTGACGCTCGAAATCCAAAAAAGTAAAAAGGCAAATAGAGTAGGAATTGAAGAGCATTGAGGACCAAAATTCATAAAAGTTTTGCCAAAATACAGCTAAGGTTATCTATGCCTGAGTTAGAAAAGCCTTAGTATTTCAAAAAATTAAAACATTTTTGCTAACCTCAGCTAAAAATTTATAAGCCCAAAAATATGATAAACATGTAGTAAGTAATCTTATGATTTTCAAGAGAAGCAATTGACATGAAAGACAAGTCACATAGTTAATTTTGTTAATCAACTAACTGTCAGATACACTCGTGAAATGGGTAATGGTCCCTCTTACACTGGCTGTTCATAAAAGAAAATAATATAGAAAATTAGAAAAAAATTAAGATTTTGTCTCCCTTTATAGAATTTTCATTGCATTTCTCTAAAATTAATCTTTTTTTTCATTTCAACACAGGTTAAAAATTAAATTGAATATTGCTTACAATATGATTTGCAATGAGAACAAAATCATCTGTGAAACACCTTTAGCAAGATTTTTATGTGTCATAGTACTAAAGTTCTAAAAAGATTTAATTAAAACAGTTTGTATTTTTGGAAAATGTATTTTTCAGGAACAAAAGTTTGTATTGGTTTGTACAGTGGGTAGATGTGGAGTATGTAGCCTTACAGGAATCAATAGCTCAGAGGGCTGCTTGTCTTAATGGATATGTGGAGAGGTAAGCATTGCATACAATGAATAAAAACACCATTTGGTGATGTTATAATAATGTATTACCTTCATGTGACATTTGTTCATTTCTTTCATGCACATTGAAGGAAGATAAAATAGATATTTTTAACTCATAGACAAAAACAATGATACACCATGGCATACTTAGAAAGATAAAATGATACACCACGGCTAATTGGAAATGACGAAACAAGTGATAACACCATGCCCTACTTGGAAAATGACAAAACAATGTAACACATGGCCATACTTGAAAATATAAACAAACTGATACACCATGCCATAACTTAAATGACAAAACAAACTGATAACACCATGGCCATATTGAAATGATGAAAACAAATGATAACCATGCCATACTTAGAAATGATGAACAATGATAACACCATGCCATAACTTAGGAAACTGATGAAAACAAACATATACAAACACACATACAAAATAACTGACCAAATGGCCCTTCAAAAACCATGGTAAATTCAGGTGTTCAAAGGCAAGCAGTTCTTGTTCCATATATTGCACCTTGCGTTTCTAATATAGTATAAATTTTGTGATAATGATAAACACACTGGATGATTAATGAAAAACACATCTTTCATATTTTATAATTTTGGCACAGAAAATTATACAATATTAAGATGAATTTAATTTTATAAATCTTGTAATTTATTTTGCATTTTATTTTGTCAGGTATGTTGCACCAAATGGTTTACGACTGATAGAAATCAGAAAGTTTGCACAGCTGGACAACATATCTAACTCTTTAGTACACTTGTACTTTACATCAGACGTTCCACTACAACAGAATATGTGTGCTGAATGTACCATCGATCATCCATTCTTTGTCAAAGGAAAAGGTAGGTAATCCTTGTAGAATTGCAATACATAAACGAGTAGGTGATGTAAGAACTCTTTATACTGTAGCTCAAATATTTTAAGTTACAAGACTCTGATATGACATTCTTTTGATTGGTAAACAAAGTCATTTTCTCATTCTAACAAAACATAGTGTAGATTTGTTGATTTACAATGTTGGATGTGTTTTAAAGAAAGCTAGCTATACCTTGGGTAATTTTTGTTGGAGTTGCTCACTTCGAAATTCAATAAAAACTTTTTAAAAGTATTACAATGCACGTCTTGGAGGACAAGACACTACAGCGGATCTTGGTTTATAAGGTTGATTATTCAAAACAATATAATTTACCAAGTGAAAATATTTGTGTAAATTTCTTGTGTTCAAAGTGCTTTTCTGGTTTTGATTTCATCGAAAATGCTCAAACCTAAAAATGGAAGCCCATAAATATAATGTATAAATGTTAGAAGCTTCATGTATTTGACCTATTAATGATTGAAAACAAATTATTAAGATATCAGATAAACAACTTTCTCAATAATCTTGTCTAAAGGTTGGTGTTCCAATGACCCAGTATTAACAGAACAGCATTATGGGATACCATGTAACAGACTGGAAACAAATGATGTGTGTCTCCAACCATCCCACAGTGAGACAACTGAAACAAGAACAAAGTAAGACATTATCATCATGTTAATCATCACATTATATATATTCATTTGTTATATACATTGTACAAGTATGTAGTCCTTTTTAATCCAAACCCTGATTGACCTTAAAACTATAAAGTGAAGAACAAATTTTGAATATCTTGCAGTAATTTGTACAAACATATCAAATATAGAAAATTGATTTAGTATACCATAATTTGTATAATAATTATGTACCGGGCTAAATGTATTTTTGGACAATTATGTGCAAGATATAACCTGATATATTTGTGTTTGTATCTTTGAGGCGATAAATCACATCCATATATGATCTGACAGAAATAGTAAACATAGTTATATAGTCAGTACCAAAGCCTCCGGTAGTATGATTTATAGTTACTTTGAATTTTCCAGTTATGACCAGTTTACCCCTATGGACAGATCTGCTGTGTACACCCTGAGTACTATGGCACAGGTAAGTCAATAAGTTTAATGCTGAGTTTCTTAGAAATATTGCTAAAACTTCAGGATAAATAATATACTGTGGATTCATTTATTTTCGTGGGTATCAATTTTCGTGGATGGAGGAAAACTTGCATATTCGTGGATATTTGATTTCGTGGTTTTGTCAATCTGTGCACACAAAGCCATAGAAAATTTGTAATTCGTTGAACATTTGAATTCGCGGTTCACTTGTACCCACGAAACCCACGAAAATTGATATCCAACGAATAATAATGAATCTACAGTACAATAACTGTCTTCTGATGAGGTAAATATGTAGTTTTATTGACTTTTGATAAAGTAATATTCACTGAGGCCAACGGCCGTAGTGAATATCAGTTTTTCAAAAGTCAGTTGAACTACATATTTACCGAAACAAAGGACAGTAATTGTTTTATTCCATATTCCGAGAGAAATTTATGTTACAGCATTTATTTACCAAAACAAATTGTACATCAAACGTTTTTTTACAAAAACAATGCACGTAAAAGCACGCTACGTTTTGCACGGTGAATATACTTTTTTCGCAGGTGAATATGCTTATTTATTCAAAATCCCATTCATATAGAAAAACCTTCTTAAATTTTACCAATATGGAATAACAAAACAACCAAAATTGACTTAAAAGATTTTTATTCTGTTCAATGATCGAACAAATTCTTTAAAGAGTACAAAGTGGTGTTACTTTTGCAACCAGTGGAAGACTGAATATAAATTTTAAAAGTTTTGCAGTGTTTTTAAATGAAATAAAGTCAGAAAATCAAACTTTGATAGGAAGACATTTATGTTATTTAAAGGAATATTGTGTGGTGTGAACCAACATGTCTTTTGATTGCATTATGTCTGTAAAATGATACAGAATAGTTCAAAAACTGCAATTTAGGATCATAATCTATCCTATAATATACATGTAAAACTATACGGTGACCTATGGTTGTTAATTTTTGTGCTATTTTGGTCTCCTGTGGAGAGTTGTCTCATAGGTAATCATACCACATCTTTTTTATATTTGATAAAAAATCTGTTGTACAAAAAGCATCTTTCTTTAAGGATACTTAAAAATAGATTTAGGAAAAAACAATAGGAAACATTTAACTAGCCAATCACTGTTTTAAACTTTAACTATTTCTGGCCATTTAAAAAGTATATATATATACAAATGTAAATTAAAGAGTGATTATTTATTTATAGAAGACATCCAGTCCAAAAAAAGTCCACATAGTTCTCCAACCAAGAAAAGGCAACTAAAACTGGACCAGCCTAAACCAAAGAGGCCCATGAATGCTTTTATGTTATTTGCAAAGGACCATAGAGAGGAATACACCCAGAAATATCCTGGAAAAGATAACAGGTAACATTGATTAGTAGCTGGGTTTTTTTTACGTCATTGAACAGCAAATATTACCTGCATAATCAGAAAGCTTCTGGATGTAAGGTTTTACTCAGAAAACAGCAAAAATTTTACATTTTTTTCCATTTATGTAAGATCTTCATACATCTGACACAGATATTTTACATTCTTTTAAGAGAAATTATTCTTTTAAGGGTTCCATACACAAAAGCAGTCAAAAAGAAGTGAAAAAATATTGGGTGAAAAGTGAAAACATCAGTTAAGTTTATTATTTTGTTCAAAATTATTGTGCTATGTTTGCATTCCACATAAACATTTCATAAATCTCTTGATAAACGCACTAAATTTATCAATACATCACCAGAAAAACATGGAGAGTGTGTGTTCATTTCACCAAAACTCTTAAGAAATACTAGCCAATTACCAATTTATGAAATACCGCTACATTGACAACAACACTTAAGTAAACTGCATCTTTTATTGTCGACATGTTTCGCCGATTAGATCGGCTTCATCAGGACAAAGTATACAAAATTAGAACCCCTGAAGTACAAAAAAATGGTATCATGTATGTGACGTCATAATTGTCCATTGTTGACGTTGCTATGGGATACTCTATATCATTATGTAATGTTGAACAGAAAATGAATCAAACATAGTACAATGCAAATGAAGTTACTAAATTTTTTCGAATTGTCTTTAACTTTAAAATGGTTAAAGACAATTCTATGAAATATAAATTCTATCGTAATGTGTCACACAGTATGATTTAGGATAAGATAGAAATTGAGAATAAACTTTTCACCAAGCTTATCTTCTTTTTAATAAGACATCAATTGTGTTATTTAAAAGAAGATCAGCTTGGTGAAAGTAATTGTCAACTTTTAAAGGGTAATAACTTTAAATAGAAGATATAAATATTTCAGGGCCATCAGCGTTTTATTGGGTGATGAATGGCAGAAAATGGGTTTAACCCATCGCCATGTTTATTCCGAGAAAGCAAAACTGATGGCAGACCAACAGAAAAAGATTCACCCAGATTGTTGGAAAAGGAAGAAATGATTCCGCGGAAAAGATTTCGTCCATGTAAGTTAATTATTATGGACTGGATTCATTCATTTTATAGGAAACCAGTAAAAATATTTTTCCTTTTAACCTTACCTTTTGGTTTTAAAAAATTTGAGAAACTCTACTTCCAGATTCTTGAATTCTGTTTACTCAGTATCTTAAGTAACACTTTGAGGAAATCAAACAGATTCCTCATCTGTTTCAGAGAGATTGTCATAATTTCAGAAGTAGAACAAAACTCCCATTTTGATGCTTTTTAACCGGATTTTTGTGACAAAAATGTCGGTTATTGATTTGGGGATGTACGGCGGCGGCCGGGCAGTTGGGCGGTCAAGCGGGCGGCAATCAAATGTTGTCCGTGCATTAACTCATGAATCGTTCAGCCAAAGCTTTTAAAATTTTAATATGTTGTTACTGACAACTAAATGAAGGTCAAGTTCAATAATGGCGATTTTGACTTTTACCGTTCAGGAGTTATGGTTCTTGAAAGATTGAAAAATGGAGTTTTCAGTTGTGTCCGTGCATTTACGCATGAACATTCTACCAAAGCTTCCCAAATTTTAATATGTTGTTACTGATGACAAAATGGAGGTCAAGTTCAATAATGACGATTTTGACCTTTACCGTTCAGAAGTTATGGTTCTTGAAAGATTGAAAAGTAGTGTTTCCAGTTGTGTCCGTGCATTTACGCATGAACTGTTCTACCAAAGCTTCCCAAATTTTAATATGTTGTAACTGATGACAAAATAGAGGTCAAGTTAAATAATGACGATTTTGACTTACCGTTCAGGAGTTATGGTTCTTGAAAGATTGAAAAATGGTGTTTCCAGTCGTGTCCGTGCATTTTCTCATGAACCATTCAACCAAAGCTTTTGAAATTTTTATATGTTGTTACTGATGACAAAATAGAGGTCAAGTTCAATAATGACGATTTTGACTTTTACCGTTCAGGCGTTATGGTTCTTGAAAGATTGTAAAATGGTGTTTCCATTCACGTTGTTGCATTTACTCATGAACCATTCAATCTGAGCTTTTCAAATTTTAATATGTTGATACTGATGACAAAATGGAGGTCAAATTTGATATTGACATTTTAAGTGTGTTGAAATACTGTCTGGAGCTTTTTCTAACTAGTTTGTTATTATTTGATTGATTTTAAATCCTCATCCAATCTTTTTTTTCCCTGATTTTTAATCAACATCTAGTATTCAATGTATCTAAATTACAGGAACTCTGATCATCGCTAAGAGACTTCATACAGTCTCTAACATGTATCTTAATTACAGGAACTCTGATCATCGCTAAGAGACTTCATACAGTCTCTAACATGTATCTAAATTACAGGAACTCTGATCATCGCTAAGAGACTTCATGACAGTCTCTAACATGTATCTTAATTACAGGAACTCTGATCATCGCTAAGAGACTTCATACAGTCTCTAACATGTATCTAAATTACAGGAACTCTGATCATCGCTAAGAGACTTCATGACAGTCTCTAACATGTATCTTAATTACAGGAATTCTGATCATCGCTAAGAGACTTCATACAGTCTCTAACATGTATCTTAATTACAGGAATTCTGATCATCGCTAAGAGACTTTATACAGTCTCTAACATGTATCTAAATTACAGGAACTCTGATCATCGCTAAGAGACTTCATGACAGTCTCTAACATGTATCTTAATTACAGGAATTCTGATCATCGCTAAGAGACTTCATGACAGTCTCTAACATGTATCTTAATTACAGGAATTCTGATCATCGCTAAGAGACTTCATGACAGTCTCTAACATGTATCTTAATTACAGGAATTCTGATCATCGCTAAGAGACTTCATGACAGTCTCTAACATGTATCTAAATTACAGGAACTCTGATCATTGCTAAGAGACTTCATACAGTCTCTAACATGTAATGTGAATGAATTCTTAATTCAATCCATTGAAGTTCATTTATTTCAACTAGCTCAAATACTTCTGTTATAGATAAAAAAATTAAATAAAAATGATTTCGGGCTCAATTAGAGAGAAAACACTTAACAACATATACAGATCAACAGAACTTCCACAATAGACATGTTTCTATTTGAATGAAGTACTGGATGGTTAAACACATTGTTGATTAGCAGATTAACAGATTTGTGTTTTGACAGCTTGTGGTTCTCCATTGTATTTTTACCTTGATCTTGTTTTTCAGATTGATCTCATATTTATATCACTGCCATGGTGAACTACAACATAATGGAGGCCTCGTAATACAACAGAGGCAAAGCTCAGTATTGTAGTCAGATAGTTTTCCACAACAAACTCATAGATTCTTAACTAGATTATTCATGAAAGTTTATGTAATTCAAGATTTCTTTGTCTATTTGTGACATCAGTAGTAGATGTCTGTCTCTACATTTGTATAATTAAAGTTTCCCTATGCCTGTTCATGTAGATTTGTAATTTGGATTTTTTTCAGGTTTTGAACGATTGTTTTTGTAATTAATATTTTTACTGAGAATATTAACAGTTCTGCAAAATATCAAGTGTTTCAAAATGATAGATATATCTTTTTCTGAAGTTTTATCATTTTAGGATTGTGCCCCCTATTTAAGGAAAGTGGTGACATCATTTGACCTACTTTGAATATGAAATTTAATGAATAATCTTTGATAAGAATCTAGTTTGTTGTTTATTTTTATTCTGTCGACATTCCTATTTAATTTTGATGACTTTATAATTGTTTTATTATATTTGATATTTATATATTTATATATAGTCAATCAGACTTAAACTGTTGATATGTTTTTGTTTTTTATCATGTCTTATAATGTGTTCAGAGGAGAGAAATATTTCTTTTGTATTGTTTTGGCTTTTTACATGCAGTTATTTTATCGATATAGGAAAATGACTATGTATATTAAGAAACATGTTCAGTTTTTGATTTTATTGAAGTGTAATGGATGTTATTGAAACCTGACATCGTCACTTCACTCAACCAGAGCTAGATTTAACTTTAGAATTTCTTTGAATAGGGTCATTTTATTAGAGGTTTATTGAAGAAAAAAAACAACATTCCTATTATTAAAGAATTCTGTGTTAACCTTGAATAAACTTTACTACGTGTCTTCTTATTTCTCATTTTTCTACCAGTTCAACACCCAAAAAAAACCTCTCTGTATAATAGGGAAAAAATGATTTTACTTTGATTATTTTCTTAATTTTGATTTATTTGATTTATTTAATGAGATACAATATTTTATATGATGTTACTAATTATTACCTTATGTTTTAATGTTAGTCCTTCCATCTTGAAATTACTAATGTGAATGGTTGTTCATATAAAGTTTTGCTTTGGCTGAGTATTTGAATATATTTTATCTGCAAACTGTATACAGAATATGAAAATGTTAAGTTTTGAATGTCATATTTTATAATGAAATTTTAAGTTAAAGGATGACACATTTTATGTACAATTATATAGTGCTTGTATAAGTTTGATTTTTGTTTGCGGCAGAGAAGAAATTATAGATTTGTGAAATGAATACACTACACTGTTATACTATTGCATTTAGACAAAATGTATTATGAACTGGACTTTTGGTGCATTTAAAGATATATTATAGCTTGTCCTTTTTGTTTTGTTTTTTGTTTGCAGAATATTTGTTCTTGTATATTTTATTTAGTGGATGCTTTTAAAGTAAATAGTATATTTATATGTTGGTTTTACTACACCATACATAATAGTCAGGTTGTTTAATTCCAGCTTACAGTGGAATGTTCTCAGACTTGTGTTAGCCAATACAAAAATCTACAGTATATTATAAAAAAATATATGTTTAACTGATAGCTAGCCGCTAAAGAGAGAAACTCACGTCATTTAGTCTCTAGTAGCTAGTTGTCTAATTGGCAATCTTTTTTTCTTTTTTTTTTACAACAAATGAATATTCTTTTTCCTTAAATTGCTTGTTACAAATTAACTTTATTGTCCAAGCTTCAATAAAGTATCCCTGTGAAATACTTTCTGAGTATCCAGGAAAATACACAGAATATAATAAAATATAAACATTATATTTTTCCCATCAATTATATCAATCTTAAATTTATGAAAAATACATTTTGAGATATTGTTTTGTTCTCATTCATAAACCTTTGTAGCTCCTTTATAAACATAGCATACACATCAAAAAATTCAGTTTTTGCTCGGATACATAGTACGACTTGTAAATACAAAAACCTATAATTGTCAAGAAATAAAAAAACTTCTTCCTAAATTAATTAATGAAGATTAAACCGGATATGTAACAAATCGTTTTATTGGATTTAATTTACGGCAAATCCAAGATATAATGGACTATGCAGAATCAAACTGAATAGATGGGGCTATAATATTTGTTGATTTTACAAATGCTTTCGATTCTTTGGAATGGAATGTTTTAACATGAGATAATATTTTCAAATCTACATTTAATAATGATATTGGACGATAATTATCTAAAGATAATGGATCATTTTTTTTTAATAATAAAGTAAGAAGACCTGTTGGTTGTGTATATGAAAGAAGTTTTTCCTCATTGCCAATCTTATCACGTTTTCTTCTTTTTGTAGACATATCAAAAAGTTATTATTTTGTAATAGAAATTCTTTGGTGTATGTAGGTAAATCTTCAGTTATTATCAATTTGTTTATTTTTAGACTAAGCAGAAGTACATTGGCAATAGCTTTCACAATTCTGGGAATGTTTTCATTGTTTTACACGGAAAGTTGATCTCAACCATTATGAGCTATGGATATCATTACTTATATATATATAGAAGTTTTATCATTATAACAATTGTTAATGTTTGAAGTCTAGTGCTATACATTTGTCTGTTGTTAAGCTGTTTGAATGTTTGTTATTTTTGTTTTAAGGATTTTTTGGTAAAAAATACTTCGTTCAAAAAGATCACTATCATTGAAATCAAATTATATTTAAGTCGTACAATTTTCATTAAAAAAATAAACTTTTAAAATGCTCAATGGAATTATTCTTTTAGGACTGTGGAGAAAATGTCCGTTTTCTAGTCTTTACATTTTTGTATATATCTATATGTTTATACCTGTAAAAGTGCTATCTTATGAAGAGTGCTATTTAATTTTGTTTCTACTTTTGTAGTGGATTCGAAGAATCAAGTGCTTGGTGTTTGCAATATTATATTTATTTAGCTTCAATATTTGTATTCTAGATTTGTTTTTTGTTTGTTTATAGTATTAAAATAGGACTGGATATTTCAAGCTCAGTTTTTGCAGGAAGGAGTAGACATTTATTTTCTTTCACTCCCAATGACAAAATGTCTTTAATTATCATTGCACAATTCGCTGCTTCAGAATCTAATGCATTCTGGGTAATATTTGAAAACCGTACACCAAATGTTGATTGGTTAAAAACATAAACCATTGATAATGAAAATTTAACAATGATGTAACATTATTTTCCTTTTGGATTTGGTTTAAAAATGATAAAATGATATTTTTATTTAAATCTTTTGAATTGATTTCCTAGTAAGAATTTTAAAATATATATTTTAAATCAATTGCAAAAGCTATTTGGTGGTTAAAGTTCAGTGTAAATAATTTTTTTCAACTATTCTTTTTATTATGAAATTTGATATGAGTATTTTGAGTTCCAGTCCTGTTGTAGAGTTTAGCTGCATTGTGTATTTTTCTTACTTTTGAATTGTAGACTTCAATTTGATCTCATAAATTATTTATAATATATTTCCAGTGGAAAATGGATAAGTAACATAAAAATGTAAAATCTCTGAATAAATGATATTGAGGGGAAATTGTTGAATTTCTGAGTAAAGAAAAAATTGAGGAACATTTGATTTCGCCTTAATGATGTGGAGCACAAGCATTTACCAAAATAATTGTTTTGGCAGCTAATGGAAAATCTATTAATATAACTGTGAAAATAATTTTTTGGCTAGGATTGTGATCTATTTTACTTATGCCTAATCAACCTTAAAATTTACATAGACTGAAAGAGTTAAGATATAATGCTCCTTGATGTTGCAACATTTTTGTATGAAAAGGAAATGGTGTTGATCATTAAAGAAAATAGTTACAAAGAGTTTCTAAGATTTTCAACATGTATGCTTACATTTTATATATTTTAATTGATCTTTTGTTTCATTTCATGTGGCATTTTATCAAAATATTGCAAAAAGTGAATTTTGTTGTGACTTTGAATGATTCAAGGCAGCTGTTTGTCTGTTTTCATTGGTGTATTATCAAACTCATCAACCAGTAAAACGAGATCTTATATTGTTAACCATCTCAAATCAAGAACCAATGATGAGGCAGCTTTTTTATCTGGCATTTTATTGGTGCACATCACTCATTTTAACCAATGGCCAGGCAGCATTTATATTGGGCATTTAGTTGGTGCATCATTGATCCATAATTGTTTTTATTGATGAAAATGCATTACTGATTAATTTGTTTGATAAAATGAAATACATGTGTATTTACATATTGATATAGAGCTCCCCCTTTTTATTTCCATATCCCATTTTAATATTCCAGATTCAATAAAAATTTAACTGTATCTCAATTTACATTGTACATTGTATAATGCAAGATAGAACCATAAACTATGGGTGCTTTCTGTTTTCCCTTTGATAATTAATTAGAGTTAATGTATAGCAACAAAAGTCCTTATATGACTTTAAATGATTGTCGTCATCAGTGACATATGCTTTGTTGTATTCAACTTTGCAAACTCCTTCTCCTTACTAATGTTTTTCCATTGTCCATATCCATCTTTTATTGTATATCAGCAGAAAATTATAGGTGCAATTCTTTAATGTATACAGTTAATTGTAAGATTTTCACTTAAATGTAGATCTTAAATATTTTAAAACTCTATCATATAAGGGGAGATAACTCAGATAATCTAAAAAAAAGTTTAAGGAATGTTAAGTGTATTTACCTATTTTGTTTTGAAAGAGGAAAACAAGTAAGTCTTGTTACCCAGATTTTTATTTATATAATATAAGTACATTATAAGGGCTACCTTCTCTTAATTTACAAAAAATGTATTGTCTAGTTTTCTATCTACCCCAGTATCCACATAAAGTTTAAGCTTGGAAAAAAGAAACAATTCTTAAAAAAAAGGGTTCAGGTCGTGTTTAGGTCAAGGATCAGTGAATGGACTATGTTGCAGTTTTGAGAAAAGTAAAACAAAATAGGTATTGACTACATATTGATTATTTTATTATTATTCAGATAAAGCAATTCTACTGTACTGCATATTGATTATTTTATTATTATCATTCAAATAAGGAAATTCTACTGTATTGCATATTGATTATGTTTTTTGATTCTTTTTTATAATGATTTTTAATCAGATAATCAAGTCTTTATGAATATTAAAGAACAAAAATCAATCATGGTTTGAGTTATTTCTGCATAACCTTTCTAAATTGGATAGTTTAATGTGGTACCTAACACTACAGGGAGATAACTCTATCAAGTCAGTTAATCGTTTTAATTACGTTGTGTTGTAAAAGGAATATAAAGCTTCTCAATGATCAAAATTGTTGTTTGTCAAACTTCTATATAACCAGTGTAATTTTTCTGACAATTTTGGAAATTTTTATATTTTTGTTAAAGGGTGTTAAGGGCATACGATACAGTTACAGGGGAGGTAATGACATTGCTAACGTAAAATGTTATTTTCGCGTCGTCAAACTATGACATATCGGGAAAAGATGCATTTTTCGACAAGTTTATCATTCAAACTGATTTAATTTGAAAAGGAGTGCATAGACCCCTATTTTTTAAAACGATATTTTGTTTCATTTTGGAGGGAGATTATGTGGACCAAATTTTATAGAACTGTAAATAGAAATTACAAATTATTTAACAAAAAACAATTTGTGTTTATCTTTTAAAACAAAAAAATTATGGCTTTCTTTCGATTGAGAAAATACGGCCACAAATCCGAATTTTGAGCAAATATACAAAATTCGACCTCATTAAACTCAAAAAGTAGCACATGAAGGTATATTTTTGATAGCATATTTGATTTAATCAGGCAAAAAATAGCCTATATGGAAATTTTCATCAAACTGTAAATACAGGATCAAAACTGTATCGTATGCCCTTAAAGGGTCAAAGTAAATACTTTGACAAAATTTTATGAAAATTAAACGAGCCAAATTAACATTTAGTTCAACTTTGAAACCCCTGTGGATGTGAAGAAATACTGTTTCTGCTTTTAAACCCTTTGAAATTCGAAAATAAAACTTGACATGAGTATTTACCAGTGCTGGAGGGTGTGTCATGTTTCAGGAAGAAAACCCGACGGTGAAGGGCAAAATAAATAAAAGTCAATGGGAACTCACCGCTGCACAAGTGTAGAAAAATTGTTTCCGCTCTTTAACCTTGAAACCCCATGGGTAATGAAGTAAGACATTATAATTCACCTCTACTTTTAAATTACATAGGATACACTTCTGTTTATATAAACAATGCCATATTCCATAGGAACTTCCTTTGCGACTCAAACTGTTCCTTTTTATACGACCGTAAAAAAAAATAATTTTTCGTCGTATATTGCTATCACATTGGCGTCGTCGTCGTCCGAATACTTTTAGTTTTCGCACTCTAACTTTAATAAAAGTGAATAGAAATCTATGAAATTTTAACACAAGGTTTATAACCACAAAAGGAAGGTTGGGATTGATTTTGGGAGTTTTGGTCCCAAAATTTTAGGAATTAGGGGCCAAAAAGGTCCCAAATAAGCATTTTCTTGGTTTTCGCACTTTAACTTTAGTTTAAGTAAATATAAATCTATGAAATTTTGACACAAGGTTTATGACCACAAAAGGAAGGTTGGGATTGATTTTGGGAGTTTTAGTTCAAACAGTTTAGGAATTAGGGGCCAAAAAAGGGCCCAAATAAGCATTATTCTTGGTTTTTGCACAATAACTTTAGTATAAGTAAATAGAAATCAATGAAATTTTAACACAAGGTTTATGACCACAAAAGGAAGGTTGGAATTGATTTTGGGATTTGAGGTCTGAACAGTTTAGGAATTAGGGGCCAAAAAGGGGCCCAAGTAAGCATTATTCTTGGTTTTCGCACCATAACTTTAGTATAAGTAAATAGAAATCTTTGAAATTTAAACACAAGGTTTATGACCATAAAAGGAAGGTTGGGTTTGATTTTGGGAGTTTTGGTCCCAACAGGTTTTTAGGAATAAGGGGCCCAAAGGGTCCAAAATTGAACTTTGTTTGATTTCATCAAAAATTGAATAATTGGGGTTCTTTGATATGCCGGATCTAACTGTGTATGTAGATTCTTAATTTTTGGTCCCGTTTTCCAATTGGTCTACATTAAGGTCCAAAGGGTCCAAAATTAAACTTAGTTTGATTTTAACAAAAAATGAATCATTGGGGTTCTTTGATATGCTGAATCTAAAAATGTACTTAGATTTTTGATTATTGGCCCAGTTTTCAAGTTGGTCCAAATCGGGGTCCAAAATTAAACTTTGTTTGATTTCATAAAAAATTGAATAATTGGGGTTCTTTGATATGCCAAATCTAACTGTGTATGTAGATTCTTAATTTTTAGTCCCGTTTTCAAATTGGTCTACATTAAATACCAAAGGGTCCAAAATTAAACTAAGTTTGATTTTGATAAAAATTGAATTCTTTGGCTTTTTTGATATGCTGAATTTAATCATGTACTTAGATTTTTGATTATGGGCCCAGTTTTCAAGTTGGTTCAAATCAGGATCCAAAATTATTATATTAAGTGTTGTGCAATAGCAAGAAATTTTCAATTGCACAGTATTCAGCAATAGCAAGACATCTTCAATTGCACAGTATTGTGCAATAGCAAAAAATGTTCAATTGCACAGTATTGTGCAATAGCAAGAAATCTTCAATTGCACAGTATTGTGCAATAGCAAATATTTTCAATTGCACAGTATTGCGCAATAGCAAGAAATATCTAATTGCACAATATTGTGCAATAGCAAGAAATTTTCAATTGATTGGAGTTATCTTTCTTTGTTCAGAATAGTAGTTGAATCAACTTAAATCATTGTTTTATACAATGCACAATGTATATTCACTTTTACTACCAACTGATAAATTAAAACACTCTTTACCATTCAGTGATAACAAGCACTTTTTGTTACATTTTAATATTTTATGATGAGAAAATTTGAATTGAGATCAGTTTTGAAAAAAGGGAAAGGGGATGTGAAAAAAAATGGTGGGGGGGTTTAATTTTTCTCATTTCAGATTTCATAAATAAAAAGAAAATTTCTTCAAACATTTTTTTGAGAGGATTAATATTCAACAGCATAGTGATTGCTCAAAGACAAAAAAATTATTTTAAGTTCATTAGACCACATTCATTCTGTGTCCAAAACCTATGCTGTGTCAACTATTTAATCACAATCCAAATTTAGAGCTGAATCCAGCTTGAATGTTGTGTCCATACTTGCCCCAACCATTCAGGGTTCAACCTATGCGGTCGTATAAAGCTGCGCCCTGCGGAGCATCTGGTTACTATGAAGTTTTGTAAAAGTGATATCCTAGAACTAACAGAAAGTTGATATTCACTGCTATTTTATTCAAAGGTCAAAACATACGGCTGTGTGCAAATTTTCAACATTTATATGCCCTGTACTTCTAAAGAGAATTATCTTATACTATGATTTTGTACTACCCCTACCTTCACTTTGGGTCTTCCTCAGAATTAAATGTACCATGCGTTTTTTTATCCTGATAACATTTCTAAATTATTTCTCTATGAAATGATAGAGAGATCATATTTGGGAAGCAGTATGTAAACAATACAAAATATATATTAATATTATATATCTCCCCAAAAGAGTAGTGGTTTGTGAAACAGCTGTATTTACAACAAAATGTTACAATACTTTACTCTCGTTTTTTGGAAAATGACGCAGTCATTGTTCCATAACTGCCGACCTGAACTTCATTACATTTCTCTGCCTACCGCGCTTGGTTTCGTATTTCCTATTTTCCATACAAACTGGAATCTGCTTGTGTTATCATTATGCATCATTGTGTAGTATTAATTCAGCCAGGACCCAGTTTACACTGGTTTTTGCTTGTATTCCACTACACTTGAACAAAGTGTTGTAGTTTGACGGGAACCAGTTTTAAAATTTGTAAACTACAAAACGTAATCGGTTATTGTTCATTCCGTTTTGGTGTTTCATACCGACTTATATGGTTTGAATAAGCTTAAGACCCTTCAAACATTAATGTGATAGGTATATTAAAGATTGTTTTACAAAAGGATTGAACTGTTTTACTTTCAAAGTCGTACTATAGGGATATCTGTCATATACGGATTTCCACTCTCGCCGGTTAATTTCTTCTTTTACACGTGCTTTGGAAACTTCCTGTTTAATAGCAAGTTTTAAAATTGTTTTTGAGTGAATTAAACTTATTTTAACAATCATGAAGCGTTCCAGAATCATTTTAAAGCAGTTTCTTCTTCTCTTTGATGATGGAAAATAGGTTTTCTCAAGAAAATACCGCAAACGATCGCAGAGGAATTGAAACGTACAAGTCAAGTCGGCACCTGGTTAAATTGGCATCTAGTCAAATCGGCACCTATTCGACGTCAATTCGGCATGCCATCCAATAATATTTGTTATAATATTTTCTATTCAATTAATTAATTACTGTTACCAAGTACATAGTGAATATGTTGTTGTGTATTTTGGTAAACCACGAAACGAAAGTGAATATGTAGTGTATAAAGGTAAACAACGAAGCCCTTACAAAAGCTGTTGTTTTAACAATATTAGACAATTTGTGTAATTGTAAAAACAAGTCAATTATTAAAATAAAATGGAAAACTATGAGTCCCTTTCAATAAATCAAACTTTCATGCCAAATAATTAGCAAATTTAAGGTGTTTGTCTTTCAGTAAAGTTTAAACAGCATTAAACCAACAATCCTGTAAAATGCTCAACTGGTTGAAATAATGCAGAAAAATACACAATATCTCATGTATTAGTCCAAATAATTATGACGTCTGGCAAGGCTATTTTATTATTTTTCTGGGACGCCTTCATACGACGTTCGTAGGAAGGCGTCCCAGAAAAAAATTAACATAGCCTTGCGGTTATAGGAAGGTGTTCCAGAATAAAATTAAAAAGCCTTGCCAGACGTAATAATTATTTGGACTATTCATATATATATATATCATTAAAAATACACCAAAAAAGTCATTAGTTGAGAAAAATAAATATATACAAAATGTACATGAACACCCAAAAATGTGAAAGTTAGTATTTAACTCTTTTTGCTTAAATACTGAAAAAAATTCTGGCAACCCCTTTCTTATTTTTACCCTATTGCGTAAAATACTGTTAAAAATATATATTTAACATGGGTGACGAATTGACTATATCAGGTGTCGATTTTAACCAGGTGCTGATTTGTCCAGGTGCCAATTTAACTAGGTGCCAGTTTGACTAGAATTCTTTGACAAATGTTTGAAACTATCTGAGTTTCATTAGACCTTTGATAGCAGTAACAAAAAGATTATTTACTTAATATTTTGTGGGAGAAGGGGGTTCAGACTGTGTGGTATCAGGTCTGTTTGTGCCCAATACATTTTCGCACCCTACACGTTCGCACATTCACACTCTACTCATTCGCGCCCAATTTTAATTCAAATTCAAGTTGAATAATTGGAAAATCATGGTTGTTGTTTTAAATTGCTTTGGTGTAAATACTGAATTTTATTTATAGCTTGGTATGAGTAAAACATTGAAGATTTAAAAGGAAAAAACACAAAAGATAATTGTTTTTAACAGCTTGGTCCCATTGATCTGAAACAACGAAACAATAAAACATAGCAATCCACTAATATAACCAAAACATGATAAAATTTATTCAACACGCAGAAACAAACATAGTCAGAATCTCACTTCATTTTGAAACAAGTCAATGAAACAAGTTATAGCAATACACTAACCAAAACATGATTAAGAGTTATTCAACACAAAATAAAACGTTGACAAAATACCACTTTATTTAGAAAGGATTATTATTATTTTTAGCAATACCTTATCCAAAACATGATTAAGATTTATTCAACACAAAAAAAAAATTGCTGTCGCACTTTATTTTGAGACAATGACAACAATTATACTTATAAGAAAACACTTGCTTACAGAGTTATTAAACACAAAACCAATTAAGATTGGGTGCGAACAATGTAGGGTGTGAAAGTAAAAGGGGTGAAAATGAGTGGGCGCAAACGTGAATGGAAGCGAACGGACCCAGATTCAGACTATGTACCAGTGAGAAATATACAAGCCTTTCTACGGTATTTATTTGTACAATTCAGCTAGTCTTGACCTATTCATTTGTCTTAAAAAACCAGCCAGTTGTCACCTTCACTTCACACACACACACATATACGAATATCAATTATATGCTCACGATACATGTTGCATTGTTAAACTAATTAAGGTATGTGAAAATCAAGACTTGCATAAAAACTATCCCAATATTAGAGACAGTGGCGTCATTTTTCTTCAGAGCTTTCAGCTCTTTGATTTTATTTGATGATTTCAGTGGATATTGTGGGACGATAACCATTTCTGTCTTATCTATAATACTAAAATTACGAGGTCCAATTTGTCAGCCGTCATCACGTAAAAAAGACGAATCAAAGAATTCAACTTTATATATAACTAATATAGTCTAAAGGTGTAGATTAAAAATTACACCACTCCAGGCCGTTTTGTTTTCTACGTAATTAATATTGCCAATAATTAAGAAGTTCCGGGTTGAGTCCGATACCGATACCAATAGTATATTCACCTGTTACCTATTACCTTATTTGTACGTTCCGCATCTGACAGTCGCACCACCAAACGGTGTATTCAGGATTAATATGCTATATACACGGGTCATATTCACAGGGTTGACACTACTAGATTGTCAAATTGTTACCTATTGTAGCATTTTAATCAGTAAAACTTTCTAAGATAACAATACGAATACTAGAAATCTGGACTAAAATAAGGCGTATAGGTACAGTTTTCAATTTGTTAGCGGGCATGACGTAAAACAGCGAATCAAAGAATTCAACTTTATAACTAATATAGGACAATGCTGTTGATTAAAAAATATTCCATTCCAGGACCTTTTGTTTTCCAACTAATTTATATAACCAACAATTGATAAGTTCCAGCTCGACGGATTCAAACAGAAAGATTTGAAAGCAGAGAAAACTGAGTATCTTATAATCGGCATGACTTTATCAGATGACAATACTAATATCAAAATAAGGCTTGCGCATAGTTATATACTTTAATTCAGTCACGGACCTGCGATATCACGGGTGTGTTCTAGTTTTTGATAAAGATTGCAAAATTCCAGGCATGAGGATGCTGTTTTGGTTTGGCATATATAATCATGTTAGGTATGCATGTTCACCTGTCCTTGACCTCATTTCATGAATCAGTGAACAACATTAAGTATTTATAAAGGGGATGTAGCAGAGGGGGCATTTTGTTTTACCCTTGGCCATCTATACGATGTATGTACGTCCGAGTTGGTTTCCGTTTTCTAAGTCTGCCTCAACCAAATTTATGAAACTTATACACAATGCGTATTACTACAAAATACAGATCAAGTTTGAATTTTGGTGCAGTCACATTTACTGTTCTATAGTTATGCCCTTTTCAAATGGAAAAATTACTGAAAAATTTCAGAAGTATCAATCAAGTATATTTTTTTTTCAAATTGGAGTTATCTTCCTTTGTCCATGATTGTAGTTGAATCAACTACAATCAATGCTTTTAAAAATCTTCTTTTAAAGTTGGGAGTTATTTTTCTTTGTCCAGAATGGTAGTTGAATCAACCAATACCAATGCCTTATACAATGCCATTTCCAATTTTACTACCAACTGATAAATGAAGCAATCTTTACCACTCAGTGCTTACAAGCACTTTGATTACCATTCTAGGGTTATGCCCCTTTACAAATAGAACCATTGCTGAATTTTTCTTTTCTGTTCTCTTAATTTAAATCTGAACTAAATTTAATGATATGGATATATAATGCTTATTACCACTAAACTCAGTTTAAGTTCAAATTTTGACAGCTTCACTTTTACAGTTCTTGAGTTATGTCCCTTTATAAAGTTATATGCTAGCCATCATCTGTGTCCCTATGGACACATTCCCCATTTATTTCAGTATTAAGTTTGTTTCCATTATAAAAAAGAAGATGTTGTATGATTGCCAATAAGACAACTCTCCACAAGAGACCAAAAGGACACAGACATTAATAACTATAGGTCACCATAGGGCCTTCAACAATGAGCAAAGCCCATACCGCATAGTCAGCTATAAAAGGCCACAAAATGACAATGTAAAACAATTCAAATGAGAAAAGAAACGACTTTATTTATGTACAAAAAAATGAACGAAAAATAAATATTTTACACAAACAAACGACAACCACTGAATTACAGGCACATACATACATAATGTGGCAGGATTAAATTAAAACAGTAAGTCAACAGTTCCAGTGTTATGTGTACATGTCCTACTGACACGGTAGACCTGAAACATTCCTTACCATGGTTCGTTTGTCAATGTCAATATTCGTGGTTATAAAATTGAGAATAGAAATGGGGAATGTGTCAAAGAGACAACAACCCGACCATAAAACAGACAACAGCAGCGAGGACCTCCCGCACCCGGAGTCGTCCTTCAGCTGGCCCCTAAATAAATATATATACTGGAAGTCATACTATACTCCAAATTAAACACAAAAAACTAAAATTAAAAATCATACAAGACAAACAAAGGCTCGAGGCTCCTGACTTGGGACAAGCGCAAAAATGCGGCGGGGTTAAACATGTTTTTTTTATATCTCAACCCTCCCCCTATACCTCTAGCTAATGTAGAAAAGTAAACGCATAACATAACGCACAGAAAAATTCAGTTCAAGAGAAGTCCGAGTCCGATGTCAGAAGAGGTAACAAAAAAAAATGACAATAATACATAAATAACAACAGACTTCTAGCAGTTACTGACATGCCAGCTCCAGACCTCAATTAAACTGATTGGAAGATTATGTCTCTATCATATCAATATCAGGCACAATCCCTCCCATTAGAGGTTTAGTATTATACCATCATAAAATATACGAGAAGAACATAAACATATATATGTTTCTCTGATACTATAAGTAGTACTCAGGGGCGGAACTAGCCATTTTCAAAAGGACGGATTTCCAACCTAGGATAAAGGAGGGAGGGGGTTCCAGCCATATGTCCTCATTCAAATCTTTGATCGTCAAATAAAAGGGAGTTTCTAGCCCCGGACCCTCTAGACCTGCCACTGGAACTAGTGTAGATCAACCATATTTATTACTGTTATTTATTCGGGGATTGTAAGGTTAAACAAATTACATGTTCCTCTTATAGGTCAAAGCTGGTATGGCCGTTTATCAGACAGCGAAAGCAACATGTCACATATAATTGGTGATTCATATGATTAATAATCATTGATAAATATGGTTCCTCTAAAAAGGGGTTGAAGATAAGTTTAGATAATGTTAAATTTCTGTTGTATAGTATGGCTATTATATCTATAAAATTGAGAATGGAAATGGGGAATGTGTCAAAGAGACAACAACCCGACCAAATAAAAAACAACAGCAGAAGGTCGCCAACAGGTCTTCAATGAAGCGAAAAATTCCCGCACCCGGAGGCGTCCTTCAGCTGGCCCCTAAACAAATATATACTAGTCCAGTGATAATGAACGCCATACTAATTTCCAAATTGTACACAAGAAACTAAAATTAAAATAATACAAGACTAACAAAGGCCAGACGCTCCTGACTTGGGACAGGCGCAAAAATGCGGCGGGGTTAAACATGTTTGTGAGATCTCAACCCTCCCCCTATACCTCTAACCAATGTAGAAAAGTAAACGCATAACAATACGCACATTAAAATTCAGTTCAAGAGAAGTCCGAGTCTGATGTCAGAAGATGTAACCAAAGAAAATAAACAAAATGACAATAATACATAAATAACAACAGACTACTAGCAGTTAACTGACATGCCAGCTACAGACTTCAATTAAACCGACTGAAAGATTATGATTTCATCATATGAACATCAGGCACAATCCTTCCCGTTAGGGGTTTAGTATCATACCATCATAACATATATGAGAAGAACATAACCCCGTGTCATGCCAACAACTGTTTTTAGAATAAATGTGTTTAGTTCCGATGCAAAGACCTTATCAGTGACTCAATATTAACGCCAAAATATGCAATCTTTAATGACTTGACAACAGTATCGTAATTATATCCCTTCTTAATAAGTATGTACACATATAGTATGACTGGCATTTAAAACTTTCAACATGATACTCATTCATAATAAGTATACAAAATCTCTTATTAACATGTTTAGTAGCATCTGCTGTTAACATTTGTATTAAAAGATATGTAGGTAATATATGAACAAGACAGCAACACAACGACACGAATGACCAAAACCCAAGTGTACATGTGTGCCGCTCAGCAATTCGGTCTAGTACAAAGCAGGTTTAAATTGCAAATCATCTTATCATGATCTCCTCCTGAAAAGGCACTTAATTTCTCACTCTATGTATTCCCCAGTCGCTTAAGTGCAGGATTTGGATGCTAAATATTTAATTTTCTATTTGTATACCACATACGTAACACTACCAACCTTCTTTTACTTTTTTTTTGTGAATTTATCCACTCAAAAATCTCCCGTATTTTACTTTACATACGTTGTTTTTCAGCATGACTAGAATTAAGAAGGATTTTATTCTATTGGATATATTCACCCCAAAACAAGGTAAGACACAAGCTTTGTGGAATAAAAAAAAAGAAAAATTATATATTAAGTACAAACAATAAAAACAAATCCAAATTTTAACCCAAGTGGCTGTGAAGTATTCGCAAATACAAGAAGGAAGATTACCGGAGTCCTCTTGTGCATATAAATGATTAGAGCCGATTCTTTGGTTATCTGCCTTGTTTGCTAACTGAACCGTGAAGTTATTATTAGATTATAGGTAAACTACCCTCCTTTAAGAGTAGACTAGTCCGACAGATAATCAATCTATCTGTCTGTTGGACTAGCTAGGCTACTCTGAAAGGAGGGAAGTATACCTTACCTTATAATGTTCAGCTAACAAACAAGCTAACCAAAGATATTACCTTTGCCTACACACTCAATGAAATCGGCTGTAAGACTTTGAAAAACGCAACTGTGATGCAAATTTGGCCTGATGCTAGTAACAAATTAAATCATATTATATTTTTTGTTGATGGAAAACCCCAAAGTGATTTAACTTTGAACAAGTGTGTACCGGGCTGTTTCTTTTGTCGATCAAACAACACAGTCATTGGCTTTGTTGTAATCTCGTTCTTTTAGCACTGTATTCAGATTTACTGAACATTGTATAGAAGTAAGGAGATGTGGTGTGATTGCTAATGAGAAAACTATCCACCATTAAAGTTCGGGAGATGTGGTGTGATTGCTAATGAGACAACTATCCACCATTAAAGTTCGGTTTTTTTCTTTAATGCTAGTGGGTTGGTGCATTTAACATTTTTCAACACGACTTTACTGATTCGTTGTTTCTAAAAATTGATAAGAAATTATTCAGTGGTACATTACATAAAAGAAAATGACTGTCCACTATTTCATTTCACTGCAACTTCGTCTGTCTTTTCTTTTTCAAACAATAATACGAGCCACACAATTTAAAACATGATACCCTCATAGGGATGTTGAAGCATGATCACATTTTTATACTATGATCACATAATTATTATTTTTTTTTAGCAAATAATCAAATAATCATAAAAGGTTTGGTCTGGTAATTAAACAATCACTATACAAAAACAATGGTGAGGCTCCAGAACCTATCTGGGCTCTTGTGTATTACTTATTGTTACCGCTAATCTTTTCCTGTCGGTATGTATGAAATATTTGTCACTGGAGGTTAAGAAAGATGCGACAACTCACTGAATATAAACAGAGCACCTTTTTTTGGCATATGAAAATACAGTTCCTCCACAAAGGGGACTTAAATTAAAATAGAATCCCAATGACTTGCAAAAGCGGCAGATTTTTAGTTCTTCCCTCGCCGGGATTCGAACCCATGCTACTGAGATATCGTGACACCAAATCGCCTGCACTGTAGCCGTCCCGCTAGACCACACGACCACCTGGGCTTCACAAAAATTAAGCTTTCGGTGGTGTCTCTGTTATGACGTCCAATGGCTGTTTTGTAAGTCAAGTTGAGGCCGCGGAACCCCACGGCCAAGAAGTGAGCTAGTCAGCGGGCAAAACAGTAATTAACTTAGTGTCGGACTCAGTAACAAACACACTTTTAATGGTAGTGTAACGCTACGCTAGAGCAGAGAAATATAATACTATTATTTTTATCCAATTGTATCATATGATATCTGGCTAACTGAGTATCCTTTTGAGGACTTTTGAAGAATATATGGCCCGTGAGAAATAGAAAATAGAAATTATAAATATATATTTACAACGAAAAATGTTAAAGATTGTTAAATGTCAGATAGAAAACCAGAGACATATATGAATATATGTCTCTGAGAAAACTAAAGACTCAGCAAACGATAAAAAGTTCAAACCAAGCATTTCTTATTAAAGTTGTGCATGTCAAGACACACTTTAAGAAAATGTGGATGATCCGTATTTTAAATAAATTAAAAAAGCTATAAAATTGTTCATGGATAGTTTAAGTAAATAATTATTAATTTAGCCTTTTTACCGATTTCTATTTTGGTTAATTTATTTTTTTCCAAACACCTTAAATTAATTTGCCAGAATATATATTCGGCATAACGAAACAGGGGAAATATGGCGGGGAATGTTTGATAAAGTTAGAGTTATCGTTTCCATTGAACATGATCGAAGGTACCGCGACCGCCAGACGGCGGTGGTAATTGAAAGCAATAGAGTGTTTACGTACAGCGCACACATGTAGGCCTAAATATCATCAAGTTTGGGATGGATTTCTCGGCCCTGATTGCCGATTTGAGGACCATTGCAAGTCGGTACAACAGTAAAGACACCGACCGCAATGTATCAACATCTATGTATTGCGAAATGTTTCGCAAGGTGCGTAAATTTGATGATAAAGTGAGGTGGGGGTCCCGTATGACGGGTGTTATATTGGTTGGCTATCATGTCTTGTGTATTGCCGAAGACATGATGATCGTGACGGGTTGCACGTAAATCAACAATCTTCAGAATGAATACTTGACATTATATGATATGTATGAAAACATATGCCTATAAAGGCACACTTATTATTGTTTTAACCAGCCATAAAGATTGAATTTCTGAAACAAAATGCATTCGTGACATTCCTTGTGACCCAGAAATGAAATAAACTAAACTTTGAGAAAACCCAGATATGTTTAACTGCAAATATATATGTCTAAATAAACAATTCATAATCAGTACATGTCAATTTTTAGCATTATTTAAATTGTTAAAGAATGTCAGAATGAGTTCCTGGTGTTTCTTACTATATAGACATATCTTATAATTTGTGTAGGTCCCTTGTTCTTTAAATGAATGGACCTGTGAAACAAACAGACATTGTTGTATAAACATCATGTGCTTCGCATTACTGCTAATTCATTAAACGGAAGAGAATAAAATTATGTGGTTGCCTTTAATCTACATTAACATTTTTTTAGGGGCCAGCTGGGACCACCTCCGGTGAATCCGAGTATGTTCGCACCCAGTCTCGTTCCCACCCTTTCACTTTCGCACTCTACACGTTCGTACCCAATTTGTTTCTTTGGTTTTGTGTTTAATGACTTTGCAATCAAGTTTTGGCAAGTATATTCCTTTAAGAATAATTTTTTGTACAATGTATTTTTTTTATGTTGAATAAATCTTAATGTCTCAAAATAAATTGAGACGACGTTTTTTTGTGTGTTGAATAAATCTTAATCATGTTTTGGATTGTGCATTGTTAAAAAAAAAAAATCAGTTTCTAAATAAAGTGAGATTCTGTCAACGTTTTTTTTTGTTTTGTTGTTTTTTTTAACATGTTTAATAACTCTTAATCATGTTTTGGTTAGTGTATTGCTAGAGTGGAGTGCTCATTTTCGCCATTTTCCATGTTTTCTTCAGTTTATGTTCAGGTCCTTATGTTTTTGAAGTATACTGATATATGAAGATAACTTCAAATGCAAAATATTCTTAGCTTTAAAACGTGTTTGTTTTGAGAAAAATCATTTGAAATGTTGGATTAAAGGTTGTTTGAAATTTCCTGATGTTTTGTCAACGGGGGACACTTATTCGCCGTTGTTACACATCTATTTAAAACCAAATAACTGCAGCTTTAAACAATATGTATCAAATAAATTTCATTATAGATGAATAGCAGACATTTGAAAGGTGTAAAAAAAAACTGAAATTTAGGGCAATCAGTCAAAGAATTACCTCTTTGAAATCGTTTTTTTCATTCAGGAAATTGGCTGAAAATCGTTGTCCGTTTTTCAGTCCTTTGCGGTAAGCGCTGAAATTTGGTCTCATTTTCAAAAATTATCATATTTGTTATAAAAATATAATTTACCGGCATATTTCTTTCTTTTCAACCATCCTTTGAAGTTTTTACACCTCAAAATCATAAAACAGCGAAATTGTGTCCATGGCGAATATGAGCGCCCCACTCTATAACTTTTTATCATTGTTTCAAAATAAAGTGAGATACTGACAATGTTTTTTTTTCAAGCTGTCACAGTAAAAACAATTATCTTATGTGTTTTTCATTTAAAATCTTCAATTTTTTTAATCATACCAAGCTTAATACATGCAGTATTTACATCAAAGCAATTTAAACAACATTCATGATTTTCTAATTATTCAACTAGAATTTGCTTTAAAATTGGGTGCAAACGTGTAGGGTACAAATGATCGAGGTGCGAATGTGTAGGGTGCGAAAGTGTATTGGGCGCGAACGGACCTGATACCACCTGGGGTGTGGGATTTTCTCACTGCGTTGAAAACCCATTGGTGGCCTCCGGCTGCTGTCTTCTCTTTGGTCAGATTGTCTCTTTGACATATTTCCCATTTCCATTCTTAATATTATTATTGTATGTATGTGTGAAGTGTTATTTCTTGTTGCACATTATCACAATTTGTATACAGATTATTTGATTGTCAACTGTCTTCGGAGGTTATCTTGATGGCTAATAAGATGTCTAGACCAAAATACACACAAAATGAATCCATGCCTTGATAATTGTTTATATTAGACTTGTTGTTATTTGAAATACATTTTAGTATGTTATAAACATGATAAATCAAATATGAAATTCTGAGTCAGATTCATAAAAGAGAAATTTGACAGCTATTGACCCTTTAAACGATTTCAAATGACTTGACCTCGGAAAAAAGTGGCTATGAGAAAGTTGATTATTATTGATTGGTTAAGTTTCACAAGTACTTCTGTAGTATATTTTATTATACCTTTGTAACTTAAAATATGAACTCTATTCTGTCTTGTTTTTATGAAATTAACTATTTTTTAATACTGCATGTTCTGTTAATGACTTCTGATTAGGACATCGATATGTTTTTAGTCTTGACATTGTGGACTGACAACACAAGGTACACTATTGAAATGGTAGCACATAATAAACCTATATGTACTTACTATAAAGTTGCACTGCTGTAATTACACTTGTATTTTTTGAACAGATTTTACAGAAGGCAGAGAATGGAGTATCAGAATATGGAGACCAGATTGTTATACTATGGATGACCCTATCTCAGCTCTGTAATACATACCAGACCTTGACGTCATGTCCTGCCAGAGACAGTCTATACCAACACATATTTCTGTAAGTTATATTGTCTCCTGTCCTGTCAGAGACAGTGTACATGTAAAGCAACACATATTTCTGTAAGTTATATTGTCTTGTGTCCTGTGAGAGACAGTGTACATTTGTACATGTATACCTACATATATTTCTGTAAGTTGTATTTGTCTCGTGTCCTGCCAGAAACAGTGTACACCAACTGCCTGTTTACCAAACACTGACAACATTTTCTCAGGAAGTACATTAGATAATTTCTGAAATTTGGTTTCAAGGTTTATAAGTCAGCTATAATGCTATATACTGTGTGATGCCTTTTCAGATTCAAAACTTAACAACATCCTTACACTAACATCATTTTACACATGACATCCAATTGAAAATTTTTGTCACATTTTTCTCAGGAACTACAATACAAGGATTTCTGAAATTAGGTTTCAGGGTTTGTATAAGTAAGCTATACTGTGTAATATGTTTTCAGATTTATCACTAAACAACTTCCTGTTTACCATCAAGTATTTGGGCGGGGAATCATCGTGAGCAGTAGCTCGCAGTTTCACTTGTTTGGTCTACTTTAAAAAAGTGATTTTTTAATATTTATTGAAGTTGGATTATTGTATAATATATGATGAAAGGAGAATGCACACTTTATAACATTGTGCTGTACACAAAATGCATTAAAATTGAAATTACTGATATTCATTATCAATAGACTATATACATCATACTTGAGCAGTGATGTGAGGATATATAATTTATAAGTCAGACAAACGTCTTATATTTCTTAAATCCATTGTACAGAAAGTTAACTATTTCAAGATTGAATTGATTTATTTCAGATTGTGTGCCAAAGTTGTGCTTAATATAAAATGGCAGCAACTACCTGACGATGACCAGGGAAAGGTTAACTTTTCTCAAACCATTGCCAATACACATCAACATCTTGTTAATACTGGTTTTAAGAGGTTTGAGTTGTTGACCCCTCTGATGGAAAATCCATGGACAGATCCAATTCTCAGTAAAATTATGTCTGGAGATGAGAAAGAGGAATCGTCTGGGAGTGATACAGAAACAGAGGAGACAGAAAGAGGTATACATGAATATTGTCCTAAAGATAAAAATAAGGAGATGGTGTATGAGTGCCAATGAGACAACTTTCCATTTAAGTCACAATGTGTAAAAAGTAAACAGTTGCAGGTCAAAGATGTATATTTTATATCAAAGAGGTATATAGTGTCCTTAAGATATATATATTGCCAATGTTTCTTTTATTTTTTCCTTTCTGTTACCTCAAAAATGACCTTCTGGTATTGACATAATTTTGCATTAAATTGTTAAAATTATGATTATAGCCTGGGTCATGTAGGTGTCAGGCGTATATCAATGCCATAGGTTCAACTCAAATCCTAATTGATAAGGATAACCTTTTGCCTGAGGTTTGTGGTTGGAATTCTAAGAGCACTCCTTCACTTATAAAAACTGACCTCCACAAAAAAGCCAATAGTGCTAATATTGGCGTTATACTCCAATCAATCGATTAATGCCATTGTAGAGATTGTAGAGTGGCCACACTTAGGTTGTGAAAGCAAACCAGTCATGGCAATTGCATTCAACTACAACATGTTACGTACAATCTTAATTGACTAATTAGTGTTTTTCTTCTGCCACTCCAGCTTCCTCCACCAAAAAAAATAAAAAATGGCTGCAATGTAATAACAGATACATGTAATTCTTAAAGTGGCTTAAAACACCAAAATTCTATCTTTCAATGCCATAGCAATCACAAAACACATCATGTTCTACATTTGTACATCAATAGACATGTTGTGGATAAATTTAATAGACACATCCAATTCTTTATGAACTGTACAGAGAATTCATTATTGTTCATGGAATTCAAGTTTTGTTGATTTTGTGAATGTGTTTTAATCACAAATTCAAATGTTTATGAAGTTCACACGTTTTCTAAAGGATTGTATGCAGACTTCAACAGATCCTCAAAATCAAATATCGACAAAAAACACTTTTTTTTCTCAATCCACAATATTTGGTCTCCTTGAAACTAACTGAATTGAATTGTGAAGAAGTTGGATAGTTAAGTCATTTGTGAAAGAATGTCATAAATTCTGGAAGTCTCAAGAGTCATTAAGTTATTTGTGGGATGTTTTAAACAGCGATGTTTTCAGTAAACAAAAAAAATGTAATAATTTTGAACTGAGAAATTAAGAATGATATTATTGATTTCTGTAAATTGAAGATCATTAGTGATTGTATATACATGTAAGAATAATTTAATTTGGGATGTAACACATCTTGTGATTGGCTGACAGTGGTTTGTCTACCAACTCATAGACATAATTTTGTATTGTGACCATCATCAACATTTTCTCATAATTTACTTATTTGTAAGGAATGACTGTCATATTTTGTCTGTCTGTGAAGCAATAGCATCAAAATTTGGTACACACTTTAAAACAACCTGCTACTGTTCAGTGTGCACCAAATTTTTGATGTTATTTCTTCATAGACAGAAAAAAATATTACAGTCATTTTATATATCTAATTACAACATTCAGGTTATTTCCCTTTTAGTACTATGAGTATCTTGACAGACTGTATTTATGCATATAGCATGTATAGCTTCCTTATTCTAACATATGTTTTTTTATTTTGTAACATGAGGAAATGTTATTATTGATTATTTAATTAAGATTAATGTTTTTAATATAAGATAAAGAAGAGATATATCTCTATGATATGGTTATTATTAATTATAAAATTAATCACATACAATTGTTCATGTGAAGTGCACTCAAAAGTAACTCAACTGTAACATCTCTCAGATGTGTGTATTTTGTACAAGTGATGTTTCAGATTTATTTATTCTTAAAAAAAAATTGTAATAGAAAAAGTATGTTGCCTAACTGTTTTAAATGTTTTAAATTGTAAATGGAATTGGGTTTCCTCTTAATTTGTTCCTGGAATAGCCGTAAATAAGACCAAATCAAAGCTACTGAACTTTAAATGATACATTCATGACTCTCATTTCTTTCATTCATCTGAATAGTGAGAAGTAATTATAAAGTTCTGATGATTTTAAATTTCAATGAAACCTATTTGATAATTGAGTGTTGTGACCTTGAACATAGGTTTGGTCTTTTGTCATGATTGTTGACATTTGACATAGATCTAAGGGGCTCTACTGGCCTTTTAGAGCCTCAAGTATTTCTTTTAATGATTTCTTTATTCTCTGAATGAAACAAAATGCATAAAAGTATAAATTTAATAAAAAATAATAATTAATTAATTCGTTTGTTTTAGAAAAAGAAAGAAAAGTGAAGGAAAGATTGGATGAGATAGCTAATTACGTTCGAAAAGAAGATTCATTGATACTAAAACTACGTGTAGAAATGTTAATCCTAGAGAATTGTGAGGACTTTGCTCTTAATCTATGCAACTGTATAGTAAAGTATGAACCATTTAAAGATGATTTGGATCTGAGAGACATGCAGTTTAAATTACTCCACAAACTTAACCACATGGAAAAACTACAAGAAGAGGTAAGAACGTTTCCAAGATATGCAGACAAATGTAAAGACTACATATTGGTAAAACAATCATACACAATAGAATGAAGAAAATTAATATTTTCACATTCATTTATAGTTGAGGATTAAGCACATTTAAGGTCTTTGATAATAGTCCAGTCTTTGATAAAAAACCCAGTTCTGTTGTTTTCTGTCTCCATACAATGCCTTCTAAAACAGTTGTATTGCCTAAACAAACGAAGAAGTAATAAAAATAAGAAGATGTGGTATGATTGCCAATGAGAGAACTCTCCACAAGAGACCACCTGACATAAAAATTAACAACTAAAGTGCATAATATGCATGATATGTGTTAGTGTTGATCATCTGAATTCTTTTATGATACTAAAAAAATAATTGAAACTTCATCTTCAGTTCATTTCAATTATTTTCTTGAAGAAATAATGTGGAAAGAACTACTTAAACTCGGTGTGCTATGAAAATGATTCTAAGGCAGACAGTGGTACACTGATGTTATACACTTTGAATGGTGCACTCTCAATGTAACAGCTTACATAAAAAATGAATTGTAAATTTATATTAAAAGTCTGAAGTTTAGTATCTTTATTGATATAAAATCCCAAAGTTTGAGTACTAAATTGTCCATAACTTTACTGGAAATGGCCAACAGATATCTGGAGTAGATTACAAAGCGACAACTTTAGGTGGAATACATTTTGTATTTATTTTCTCAAGACTTGCAAAACAATGTCTATAAAAACATTGTTGTATCAGATATACGATTTCTTTAAAAGTATGTATTGTAGAACTTTGTAATATAAATGACATCCACCAAATTATTATAGAAATAATGTAAACAATTTTGTATTTTAGTGTGAACAGATTATATGTCATACTGGTATCAAGATAATAAACAGACTTGAACAAAAGGAAAGTAACCAACAGCTGTGTGTCAGACTTGTCCAGATATTTCTCGTCCAAGACTGGATCAATCCAGAGCGTAACTGCTGTACAAAGGTGAGGCCTGATACTCAAGTCTGTGCGTTTGTTCATTCAAATTTGATTGTTGGAATTGGATCTGATATTGTGCTGATTTTAACATTAAAATAACAAAATAAATGTTGGACACTTGGAGAACATGTATTTAGAACATAAAACCCTAATAAGATCTCCCATATAAGTTCAGAGACATGGAAGGTGCACTGGAAGATGGGGCATCATTTGTTGTACATGCTTCTAGCCTTGCTTTTGTTCTTTATAAAGTCTTCGAAATGACAAAATGTGAAACCGTTCAAATGATAAGAAAAAGCAACAATCAGTAAACAAATATGACAAACAGCAAACAACAAAAAACAATTAATTACAGGCTCCTGACTTGGGATGAGAAATACAGAATATGGAGGTCTAAACACAAATTGATAACAAAACCTGAAAGACAGAAAGCACATATACCAATTTGTTTATGAGAGATTATCTTCCATGCATGTAGTATAAACAACATATATTATATATTTCTGTTTTCTATACTTAATCTGAGTTTGAATATATGATTGGTGTTCTGTATGATCACGTGACAAAATTGATGTTTTATTTATCACAAAATGTTAAATATGTTTACATTTGAATTTCAGGAATTACTGAAGCTGTGGATTAGACACCAGTACATGGCTGACAGGGATAGAGCAAAGTTCCTGGAAAATGTTTGGTCTATAGCAAAGTTGTCCAGTAAAACAGAACAAATTGGTGTCTTAGTTACTGGTTTACAAAAAGAGGTATGTATGATGTATTTATTTCAGTTAGGTCTAAGTATTTGAAGTACTTAAATCTTTAGATACTTTGCATGCTTGTAAATGTTAAAGATAATCAAAAACAAAAGCTTTCCAAAATGAATGAAACCATCATACGCCTTCTTTCAGAGTTATTGACTAAATGAACAAATTTTGAATAGTTTTATATCCCCTGCCTTGGTGAAGGGGCATTAGGTTTAACTCTTGTCCATCTGTACCTCCATCTGTACATCCAAAATTAGTTACTGTGGTCTTACAAGTTTGCCTCAATCAAATGTTATAAAACTTATACACAGTGCTTATTACCAACAAACACAAATCAAGTTCAAATTTGGGTAAGATCACTTTGGCAAATTTTGAGTTATGTCCCTTTTGTAAATAGAAAATTTTCAGTTATTACAACCAATGTTATACAAGTTATATTGAAATATATGAAAATAGACAAAAATGCAACTCCTCTACAAAAAAAACACAAGATTCAGCAACATATACTTAACCAAAAACCATGGATGAACTCGGGTTCTCCTTGAGGTTCAGCAGTTCTGCTCCAATAGTGACACCCACCATGATACACAAATTGAAAGATGTTGATGTTGATAAGTTACATTTAGTATAAAATTTAAAGTGCATTTTTGTTATTATTTCAGTGTGGTACAAAGTTACGCCAACTGTACACTGATCTGTGTGTTTATGCCATTAATTTGGACAAAGGAGGGTGTGAACAGGAGATGATGCACAACAACATGGACGGTGTTAAAGAGAAACAAATATCAATGGCAGCAACTTGTGAAAAATTGGCTAATATTATTGCGATGAACAATCTGAAAGCAGCAAAAGTTAGTGCTTTAACAGCATTTTCCTTAAATCCTTCTCGATCAAACATGTATCTAGTGGAAAAAATGTATGTGAATAAAACATTAAACCAAGCTTCAACTAAACGACAAGAAAAAATGAACAAAGGAAAGGACAGAAGAATAACTCATGATGGAGAAGTAAATCTGGCAACACTGTATGAAGTAGAACGAATATTAAACATGTTTAGACCATACTACTTAAACCCTGATTTGTCATGGTCAGAACTGTTTCCTGTTTGTCAAAAGTTCATGTTGGAAAAGGGGACAAACAGTTCCAAAGAAACACAAAAGTCTCCAAAGGAGAAAATGTCTGATTCTGTTAAAGATGGACTGATGCAATATTACTGTGATGATACTACACAGTTTACACCATATAAACAGGCAGCAAAGGCACCAACTGGTAATTCTCCGCCAAAATCACCATGGACGTCTACTGCCACTCAAAGCAAACCTGCTGTTAACAGAGAATCCAAATTGATTCCATATGCAAAACTTAAAACTATGTCTATTGAAGGAAGTCCAATTGACATGACAAAGTCTAGTCCAGAAGCTCCAATAAAGCCAAAAGTAAAACCAGAAAAAACCATTGACTTTGCCAAACTTCTGGAAGCAACCAAAAATATGCCTCAGATGCAAGCACTGACTAAAACTGCAACACTAGTTTCAAAGAAGCCACCCCCTTCAACGCATGGAAATTTCCAAATACCATATGTACCTGGACTTACTACAAAAGAAGTTGAGCGTGCTTTGGTTCAACATCAAAAAAATTTGAGTCGATCATTTTCCGTAGACCAGTTAAAAGTTCAAAAATCAAAGGTCAGTTCTTCTGATGTACATCAGAAACAAGCCCAACGTTCTAGAACTTTGTCTTTAGAGCGACAGATCTCAGAACCTGGTAAGATGTCAGCCTGGAGTTCTGCTACTGATTTAAGCAAAACATCAAATCATCGCCCAAGAATCATTCCAGAGAGATCACATGATAAAACTTTGACACCATTCCAACATTCATTTGGGAGTAACGCTAACGAATCTTCCACAACAAACAAATCTTCTCTTCACAAAAGCCTTCCTAGTAAGCAGCTTCAAACATCTAAAGAAGTAACTAATAACCCAAAAGGAACCAGTGACAAACAAAGTGTTACAACAGCTACTCCAGCTCGCAGAAGTAGACAGCCATCAAAAGAGGAGCTTCAAAGTATCGTTGACTGGTTACAAATTGGTACAGAGGATGCAAAAATAAATTCACAGCTTTTATTAAAACCATCAAAAGAGGAAAGTGTAGGATTAGTTCCAAAAAAGAAGAAAGAAAGTTCAGCAAAAACTAGTAGTCAGGATAACTCTGTTCAATACGTAGCATTTGGATCAAGTCCCGGTCAAGCTATTCAAAATACAAAACCGGGTCAGCAGTTAAAAATCAAGCGTGATGATTCCAAAAACTTTGCCAGTCAGGTGATGACAAAAGTTGGCATACGACCAGGAATGACTGAAGAACAAATAAACATTGCTAAAATTAAATTGATAATGCGACAACAGCAAGAGGAGGCATTGAAGGAAAAACAGTTAAAGGAACAACAGAAAAAACAACAACAAGCAGTGTCTAAAGGATTCTTGTTAATTCCTGGGTCAGCCCATATGGTCATGCAATCTAAACTGCAAGGACACAGAACTAAATTGTTACAGGATAAACACAAACTGAAAACAGTTCAACCTTCAAGTCCGTCACCAGTAGCAACAGAAACAACAACAACAGTCACAACCTCTAACTATCAGCCTCAACTTCAAAATATTGGGTCACATGATGGATACATGTTTGTCAACCATATGATCCAATCAACAAAACAGCAAAGCATAAAACAAACTGATTTATCAACACAGCCAACACTTAATCTCGGTGCTCAACCAATAACTAGTCAAGTTTCTACATCTGTATCATCTTCTGATGGCTATTCAAAACCTCCAAAATATCGAGAGGTTGACATTCAAAATGCATTACAGTCCTTATCAAAAGTGCTAGATAAATCATCCACATTTCTAAACCAGAATCCAACAGCCTTTAGCAAGTCTAATAAATCTAAAGAAGAACGACCTACACGTCCTGCATCAGCCATGCCAAGTCTCATGTCAACAACAACAATAGTGGTAACAACACAACCAACAGTGCCATTAGTACAATCTTTTACAAGTTCGCAGACATCCACAACTGTTACATCGGTACAAAAGCAACAGAATGAACAAGGACAAAACTCAGCATATCAACTATTATATCTAGGACAAATTAAAACTGGAAAATCATCTGAATTAAATCCAGTTCAGCAATTAAGTGGTGCTTCAACATTAACTGTTTCTAATCAAATGAATAGTGTTCCCGTGGAGAATATGAACTCTGTGAGTTTAGCTAGTCAAGGAATGGCTGTTCAAAATTTGAATAATCCGTCAGTAGTACAAAATTTTGGTGCTTCAAACCTCTCTATTCAAAACATTTGTTCTCCTTCAATTCAGACTGGCAGTACTGAAAATGTAATGATACAAGGACTAGGAGGTGTGTCACAGCAACCAATGGATGTACAGACATTTAGTGCTGCAAATATGAATTTACAACAAATGAATGTTCAGGGAATGGCAGTTCAATACGATGAATCATCAAAACATAGCAATACCAGGCATGCAAGCTGAAACAATGAATACTCAGAATATGGTAGTACAGGAAATACTACCTCAAGCTGTTCAGACTTTACAAGGAAGTTACACTGAGGGATTGGCTATTCAAACAGTGAATACACAAAATACATTAGTACAAGGATTTGGTGCTCAGACTTTAGGGTTTCAAACAATTAGTGGTCAGACTGACATTCAAACATTAGGTGGTCAGACAAACATTCAAACAATAGGTGGCCATACAAACATTCAAACTATTAGTGCTCCATCATTTAGTGTTCAAGGAATCACAAACGATAATAACATTGTACAGATAAACCAGCCTGTTGGAATTCAAGGATTAACTTATCAGCCTTCACTAGATACAAACTCTCTAGCACTCATGAACCAAGGCCAATCCTTTGTTGGTGTACCTAGTATGCCACAATCTTCACAAACAATAGGCTTTACAAGTTTGCCTGATGGTGGCATTAGCATGAATATAAAACGTGCAGTTCCGAACACAAGTGTCACATTTACGAATTCTACCCGAGTTATGTCTACAGAAGTTTCAGCGCCAACTAACATTTTGCCATTAAATAGTCCAAATACTTCTGCAATGAACAATGTAATCTTACCAGGGAACAGCTTGACACTGACTCAGACAACTGGTCATGCACCAATGAATTATATTGGAAACATGTTACAAGGAGGACCAATAGCAAATACCTCTATTATGGGAAATGTTATATCTACTGGTCCCGCATCATTTAATCTGGTTCACAACACAACATTGCAACCAGGACAAATTATTCTACCAAACTCTTCCAATATGCAGAATAATACAACTCTTAGCTTAAACCAACCAATGGCAATGGTTCCTGACATTAATACACCAGTAGCGTTTCGTACACCTTCAATTACTCCATCAACACTTAACTTGAACCAACCAATCGCAATTGCTCCTGCCCTTCAAAAAACACCACCAATAGCCTTTGGTACACCTTCGTTTACAGCCACAGCCATATCTCCAAGGATGCCAAAACAAAATGTTACAATACTGCCAAAAACAGCAACAACTACCAGCAATTATGTTGTTGGTCCATTTAGATTTGTCCCTGACCCATTGGTCATGAACACAGTACCAACGTGTTCAAGTTCACAAGGATATTTGCTTCCGGTCACAAATACTAATTCTACACCAACCATTCTTCCAAGTCCTGAAAGTAATGTTGGATCTGTTACAATGTCTGTGGCTCAACCAATGGACATGAATATTCAGTCACCAATATTAGAGGCTATGTTGAATAGAGGAAAGGGTGCAACTGTGGAAGATTCAAATAACAAAAAAGCAGAAACTACTCCAGTGACGCCTAAGAAACATAACTTTGAGATTGTAAGACGGGTTAGTGCTAGTGAACTTGAAAGAGAAACTACAAGCACAACTTCAAGCTTGAGTTGTATGTCTAGTAAATCACTTAGCCTTGTAGCTAACAGCGAGTGTAAACAAACAAATGTTTTAAATATCAACAGTGTTCCACTAGATGAAAATTTGAAGTTGCTAGAAAATGTTGATACTACAATGTCTGCACAACCTGGAATAGAAAGTTTAATAACAAATACCATGACACCTATCTCTAATACATCTGGGGTAAATATTGTTGATGTTCATATTACCACTTTTGGTAATGAGAAAAAAGAGAATGAAGCACAGGATATTTCAAGTAGTGGGTCTGTAGAAAAAACTTCTGACAATCAAAATACGCTTTCAAGTCCCAAGTCCAAAATTCTAAGAATGATAAACAAGACAAAAGTGGGAGTAAGTTATTGTCAGACAATGTTCATGAAAACTTTTGGAAAGATTTTAGTCGTTTTAAGGAAAGATTGGCAAATTGTAAAAGATCTGTGACCTCTACTAGTAAAGAGGGGCAAAACATTTTAGAAAACAATGCAAAAAACAGGGAAACTTGCGAAACAAAAGATACTGAATCACAAAATGATTCAGAGGACAATGAGAATTTAGAAGACTTGACATATAGAGAGCTTATTGATAATAAAATCACTAACATACTGGGTAGTCCAGAGAAAAGTTCTGAAGAGACATCAAATGAACAGGATAATCAGAACGTAAAACCAGTTTGTGACTTGCAAGTAAATTCTCCAGAAGCTTTCAAGTAGAACAGGTTAGCAACAGTCATGTAGAAGGAGAGAACACAGATTTAGCACTGGAATATTCCAATACAGACATTGGTCAGAATAATGATTACATACACAAATCTATAGAAGACAATACCGAGATAAGTCAGAATGTATTATCTCCCTTGGGGACACAAAATGTAGAAATAAACACCAAGATTGAGGACTCTAATTTAGAATCTTCAACAAGGATGGATGACGTAGGGGATCAAGATTATAATAGTGTGGAAGATGAAAATATGAAAAATGGAGATAATGATTCAGGATCATATAGAAATACAAATTCAGAAAAAGATGATGACACTGATATACAAACCAATACAATAATACTAGAAAAAGATCAGGAATGTCATGATAAAAGTCAACTTAATACAAATCAAATATCAAATGCAGATTCTGACAGTGAGAAACAGTTTGGCGTAAACATAGACCGTATTGAATTATCTAATGCAAATCATACAGGATCAGAAAAAAGAGGAGTTAGATGTGGTGGCTTCTGATAGAAGGACTGAAGATTTTTTGACTTCTGTAAATGGCAAAACAGCTACAGCTGAAAGTGTTACGGCAATAGTAAATAATTTAAAAACTACAGAAAATGTGGGAATATCAGAAGAAAAACATGATAGTGCTTATGAGAAGAAAGCACAGGAATGGAAGGAGTTCAAGGTCATTATAAAACAAATTTAAAGGTTACTGTGGATAAGGATAAAACTAAAAAACGGTTAATTCAACTTGTTGATTATTCAGAAACTTCTGATTCTGATGCCAATTTTGAAAAGGTATCCAAACCTGTGAACATTGTGGATTACCCAGAATCCTCTGATTCAGATTCAGAAATGGAGAACCTCAGAAAAACTGCAGATAATCTCAAACCAAGTGAAATTGCTGATACTTCTGTACAGAACACAGATCAACCTTCTGAAGGATTCGATTTGACCTCTAAACAGGATATTGTAGATCAGGATACAGAACAGACACTCAAACAAATAGCTACACTGAGTGACATAACCCAAGAGACCAGTGAGGATAAAACAAAGTCCCAGGACAGTGTCCCTGGTGACAGAACCTGTAACCAAGAGGAGGTAATTATAAATGTATGCTACTTAATTTATATGAATGTTGTATGCTAGTTCAGAATTTTTATTTATTTTTTTGTTTGTTTGAGGTTTATGAGGCACCCATCAGCACCTTGTATAGTAGTGACTATAACTATTCCATTTCATGACTGATTAATCTAGCGAGATGAAATGTGAATATCATTCATATAAAAACAAGGGTTGCTGAATGATTTATAAGTTCTGTATTCCTAAAGAACAAAAGACAAGAATGTAAACAATTACATTTTATCGTATGACCTTCAACAGTGAGCAAATTTGATACCATAAAGTAATCTTTAAAAGGCCCAAAGATCGACAAATGTTGAACAATTACAAGAAAATTTGGGCATTATTTAAGATTATAACAGTTAACAAAAAGAAAAGAAAAAAAAAGAGGAGATATTGGGTTATAAATGTATAAATATATAGTCATTGAAACAGCTACATATAAACAAAAAAGCACACACATACAAGAAATGACTAGTGTAAAAACCATTTAAACGGGAAAACCAACTGTCTAATCTAAATAAAAAATGAAAAACTAGAAAAACTTATAAACCACAAGCAAACATCAGTATGTTGATGGTTTTCTGTAACAAAAGAAGATCAACAAACAACAACTACTGATCATCAGGTTCCTGAATAAGGACAGGTGCAAACAAGTGCAGGGGATTTAGATGTCAGTATTTCTCTGGAAATAGGAATATACCATGAAGTAAGCTGCTGGAACAAGTTTCCTGTAGGCTTAAGGTTTTTGTCGAGCCTGCAACTTTTGTTGCAGAAAGCTCGACATAGGGATAGTGATCCGGCGGAGGCGGCGGCGGCAGCGGCGGTGTTAGCTAACTTCTTAAAAGCTTTATATTTTAGAAGGTGGAAGACCTGGATGCTTCATACTTTGTATATAGATGCCTCATGTTACGAAGTTTCCGTCAGTCACATGTCCAATGTCCTTGACCTCATTTTCATGGTTCAGTGACCACTTGAAAAAAAAGTTCAGATTTTTTGTAATGTTGAATTTTCTCTTATTATAAGTAATAGGATAACTATATTTGATATGTGCGTACCTTGAAAGGTCCTCATGTCTGTCAGACAGTTTTCACTTGACCTCGACCTCATTTCATGGATCAGTGAACAAGGTTAAGTTTTGGTGGTCAAGTCCATATCTCAGATACTACAAGCAATAGGGCTAGTATATTCGATGTATGGAAGGACTGTAAGGTGTACATGTCCAACTGGCAGGTGTCATCTGACCTTGACCTCATTTTCATGGTTCAGTGGTTATACATGTAGTTAAATTTTTGTGTTTTGGTCTGTTTTTCTCATACTATATGCAATAGGTCTTCTATATTTGTTGTATGGAATGATTGTAAGGTGTACCTATCTAGCGGGCAGATGTCATGTGACCTTGACCTCATTTTCATGGTTCAGTGGTCAAAGTTAAGTTTTTGAGTTTTGGTCTTTTTATCTAATACTACATGCCATAGGTCATCTATATTTGGTGTATGGAAATATTTTATGATCTTTATGTCAGTCGCGCAGGTTTTGTTTGACCATGACCTCATTTTCACGGTTCATTGCACAGTGTTAAGTTTTTGTGTTTTGGTCTATTTTTCTTAAACTATAAGTAATAGGTAAACTATATAGGTTGTATAGAAGCATTGTTAGCTGTACATGTCTGCCTGGCATGGTTCAGCTGACCTTGACCTCATTTTCAAGGTTCATTGGTCTTTGTTTAGTTATCTTGGTTAATGTTAAGTTTATGTGACAGTTGTATTAAAGCTTAGCTTTATACTTAGGACTATCAACATAATATCAATGATTAGTATAGAAGGCGAGACATTTCAGTGTGTGCACTCTTGTTTTTAACATGATATATTTACTTTTCAGGACAATTTCATGTATAATAAACTTGGCAGTGTACTTAAGTTGGTTTATAAATTTTAGGTATCTGAAAATGCTTTCAGTCTGTCAGGGAAAGAAGAGAGTGCACAGAAAATTGAGGAGACAATGTCATTATCCCTGTCATCAGATCAGGTTAATATTCAGGACAAGGAAATATCTAAATCATTTGATCTTGCATCAAAAGACGGAGAAAATGTGGAAATCGTTCATTCAAGTGTTGAATTCACTCAAGCAGAACCTGAACTGTATAATGATTGTAGCAGTACTAAAGATAACACTGATCTTGAAAAGTCAGAACAGAGTGATATTGAAATAAACAAAAATGATTCTGATGTCACAACATGTACAAAAAATGATTCTGAAATCAAGACTCCAACAAAAAACGATTTGGTGACAAACTATAAGAAATTAATGGATGAAATGCTAAGTTTATCATCATCGAAACAAAGGTCAGATCAGTTATCTCAAAATAATGATAAATTTTCTATGAACAGAAGTTTTGGTTTTGACGATTTAGATAAGAACGAGTCACCATCTAGACAGAATGGTGGTCAAGAAAAGTCTGTTGAAAGTTTTAGTATTTTTGCCGATGATTTGAATAAGCTACCAGAAAGTTGCTCACAGAGAGACTTAACTACAAGAAGTTTACCGGATGATTGGGCACCAAGATGGTCAAAACAATTGGAGCAATCCTTTTCAAAGGAAGGAAGAACTCTTAAAAGGTCGTTTTCAGATGTTGATTTGTCTAAAATTGATGGAAATTCTTCAGATTTTGAATCTCAGTCTGTGATATCTGATAGAGAGTATCAAGAAAAGAGTTTACAAGGATTTCAGACGTCTGATACCAGGAAGAAAAGTATGTCAGAAAGTTTTCAGATGTACAAATTGAACTTTTGTGGAAAAAGTGGAAAATACCGATTAGCATTGCCTCAACTACAATCCAATAAAGTCCGACCAAAATCTCAAACCTCTTTACTCACTTATAATGAATGGAAAAACAATGATAAAACTGTAGAAATTGTCACACAGCAAATTATTGAATCAGTAGCCATCAAACCAGAAATTCCAATCGGAACAGTGAAGGAACGGAAACTATTACAAGATAAAAGAAATGAACCAAAATGTCAAATATGTCAAAGAACATTCGATACCATGAAAAGATTACAGCAACATGTCAAACATCCATGTCGAATGGACCTTCGGAAAACGCTAGATTGTGAATACGTATTTAACTGTAATATATGTAAGGCTTCCTTAAAAACTGAATTTGCTGCTAAACTTCACTGTGAAGTTTGTAACGGGAGAAATGTTGATTCTGGTTATAGTATGAATACTTACTTCAGATGTAAAATGTGTGGAGAAAAGTTTATCTTACAAAAGAGTGCCTGTGATCATGTCGATAAATTGTGTAAAAAGTTACCGAAGCATGGACATTCACCAAAACATTCGGAATCTGTGAATAATTCATTGACGTTGTCTACAGAAAAACAAAGTAGTGACATAAACAGTGAAAAGTCTGTCACAAAGCAGAGAAAGAAATCTGACGAGGTAAATCATTCTAACGCTGTAAAACAAGATCACAGAAAAACATGGAGGATGAACCTGATCACCTGTCAATCATCCCAAATATTGACCCCAAGGTAGGGGTCACACAGGAACTGGCTGAAAATGAAATGTTACAAGCAACACAAAAAGTTCTTGAAATAAAATCTAAACGGCAGAAAATTGAATTTGAAAAAGACGTAGACAATGAAAGTGTGAAAAGTTTTTCAACTGAATCATCGTATGTTACAATAGATGCCAGTGAAACGTCATCAATCAAGAGTGGTGATTACAAGCCAAAATCTGTTCAACAGAAACATTCAGCAAGGTTGATTAACAAAAAAATAGGGAAAAGAATGATTAAAGCCAAAAAATTCTTTGGTGATCAGTTTGAAGTGCCAGAATTTGTAGAGAAACAAGCAAAAAAGGTCAATTTAAAGAGAAAATTCAAACCAGGTTATAGAGCAAATTTAAATATTTCTCCAAAACTTAGGAGAGCATTAAAAAACAAGAAAATTTCTAAAGTAAGAAAAACATTTGAAGCTTTGAAAAATAAGAATAACTCTCAAGTAAAAGAACAAATGAACATTAACTCCCGGTGGAAGAACCAAAATAAAGTGTTAAAAGAGGATAAAGGTTTTATAGTAACCAAGAGTAGGACAGAACTTACTGAAAAAGTGACAAGTTACAAAAGAGAGAACTTTAACATGGCTGACAGCATGGAGTTATTCAGACAGTTAACCTTTGAAAAAAAAGGTAGAAAAGTATTTAGATGTCCTATAAAAATTTGTAGAGGACCTTATAAAACACATTTTTCTATGATGTCACATTTTGACAAACGCCACAATTTCTCAATGTATAAGCAAACAAAAAGTAAAGACTTTCAGTGCACATATTGTAGTTTCCGTGGTGATAGTGAGAACAAAATAGTTGCACACTCAGCAAACCACTTGACAGAAATTGTCATGGACAACATATCAAATTCTTCTTTGAATGTGATAACAGTTTTATTATCAATAATTGACCAAAAAAAAAAGGAAAGCATTAGTCAAAGTGAAGACACAGTTTCATTAAATAACAAAACTGTTTCTAAAGTTACACAAGACCCCAAAGATGATCTTAAGCCCGGTCAGGAAATAAGCAGAAACAAAACTTCTATAAGAACCAGAAAAACTAGAATGATTGAAGAAAACGATAAGGAGAAAATGAGGAAGGAAGTAAAATGTGATATTAAGGATATAACGGTCAGCAAAAAGGGGAAGGAAGATACTTACATTGGTAAGAACTCTAAAAAGACAATCGAGAAATTATCAAAGAAGGAAATGAAATCAGATAACACTACAGCAGAACAGCATTCCATCCATGAGTCAATTTCCATAAGACAACGCAGCAGACGACAGAGTGAAAAGATAACTTCTGTTAAAGAACTGGACATAAAGAATGAAAACGATTCTTTAAAATCAGATGAATTCGATAACAATCAGGATTCACTTCCATCACCTGATTCGTCTTTTGTACGGAGAAGTTCTCGGAAGAGAACAGATGGTTTATCAGTGAATAAAGATTTCCAACTGTCCAATAAAAAGGCAGCAAAATCTGTTGAAGAGGACGATGCAGTATGTAGAAGTGAAGAAAATCAGTCACAAGTAATAGATGATGTCAAAGTACTCAACAAATCTTTGAATACTAGAAGTTCTAAGACACTTACTGCAGGAAAAGATAATAAAAGTACAAGTAAAGAAACAAAGAAAGAAGAAACAAAGGAGAAACTAAATAATAAAACCTCAAGACCTAGAATTCATAATAGGAATTCAAAGGAGGCAGAAAATTGTGACATTGCTGAAAAATCAAATGATAAAAAAGTGATTACAAACTGTAAAAACTTTGACAAAACATCAGTTATGAATACAAGAAAATCACTGGAGAAAAAATCTCCTTCTAAAGAAGAACCTGAATCTGATGGTTCAAGGTCACACAACACAAGGAGAAGACATTTAAGTTTAATGTCAAATTCAAGTAAAATTTCTGTTTCAACAGCAGAAAATGAGAAGTCAGAAACACCATCTAGACGCAGTACTAGGATAAGACATTCAAGTCGGGAATCAGATTCCAGTAAAACTTCATTTACAACAACTGAAGACGTGAAAAAAGAAGCAATAGAATCGTTGTCTACTCGCAGTACCAGGAAAAGGCATTCAAGTACGGAATCAAATGCAAGTAAAATGTCTAATCAAGGTAAAAAAATCAAAAGTGAAAATGCTACCTCAGCTGATAAGAAAGATGATAAGAAAGACCAACATACAAGTAAGAAGAAAAGTAATTCTGATCAACAATTACTAGAGGCAAACAAACATTTAATGGAGCCTCTGCCACGCAAACGATTTAGTATGGACAATAAGGCAGATGAAACTGATCTTTTGAAAAGTGATAGGCATTTAAGAGACAGAAAATCAGTGGAAAATAGTGAAGAAATGAAACAAAAAGATAGTAGCAGCAGTAAGAAGAAAGAGTTATCTGAGACCTATGAAGGAGGGAAGGACACACAGAATGCCTTCCTTGACAGTTTTAAGCAATTTGTCGGAATATCAAAACCAACCTCTGTCTCTTATCCAATTAAAAGTCTCAAGCAAGGAAAATCCTCCAAACTCAAATCTCAGGCAAATATTCATCAGAGGAAACAGTTGAGGAAAGTGAAAGAAGAGACAAATCGTGTAGAACAGAATGCTAAAGGAAAGATGGAACTGGGTGATCTCATTGAAATAAAAGATTTCAGGAAATCAAACAAAAATACCTCCAAGGACAATAAAAAAGTAGAAGTGATAGATCTGACGGAAGACATGGAAAGTATAGATACTAAACAACAATCAATGAAAGAAGCAGGTTCTTCATCAAATGACAAATTAAATAATTCTACCTCTCATAAGCCATCATTCCTTGATAGTTTTCTGGCACATGTTAATAATGACTCCAAAACATTTGATGGAAGAAACTCTTCTACTAAGAGGAAAAATGATTTTTCATCAAACTTAGATGTTAAACACATGAAGACAAGCTCGGAGAAAGCAGACAATAAGATACCTGAAAGCCATAATCATGACAACAAAGAACTGAAAGGTTCAAATAAACAACATGCCAAGTCAGAGAAGGCTCCTGTTGAACAGACGAAGTCTACGAAGGAACAGACCCGGTATGTATAATATATAAATAAGGAGATGTGTTATGGTTGCCAATGAGACAACTATCCACCATGGCGTGAATTTAAGCAAAATTATATTGTAAATTCCACTAAAAGAGGCAGTTGTGTAACAAAATCGGACACAATCAATCTAGAAACCTGATGAGCAAGTTGTGTTTACATAGGTTAATGTTAGATTTGTAAAACTCAAAAGGTTTAGAAATCATATGGTCACTCTAACTGCAGCATGGATAAAACAGTAGACAAGTAATTAACCTATATTTCCTTACAAAATATTTATTGATATTGTGATATTTTATTAGGAAGAGGCATAATAAACAGCACACATGATAAAAACATTGGACTAAATTTCAAGAACTAAAAGCACAGACAAAAGAATTGAGTTGTTTATTTAAAGTGTACAAATATGTAATACTGTGGAATCATTATTTTTCATTGTGTACCAATTTAATTGATTTCATGTGTACCAATTTAATTGATTTCATTGTGTACCAATTTAATTGATTTCATTGTGTACCCATTGTGTACCAAATTAATTGATTTCATTGTGTACCAAATTAATTGATTTCATGTGTACAGTTTAACCACTTACTTAAACCGTTGTTCAATGTTCAATGGATTACAAATTTTTGTATAGGAAAATATGCAGACTGTTAAAACCATAACATAATATATTGACAAAAATGCAAGTGTTCCTCAATCTACGAAAAGTTTATATCCATGATAATATATGAAGCCACAGTAGTTTTTTTTTAAAGAGAAAAAGCTTGACACGTTTACAAAGTTATGACATTAACTCTTATGACATAGGCCATTCATTAGGAAACAAAATCTGTCACCTTTTTTATCTTTAAATGCTGTAAATTCAGAAATTATTGCAATATTTTAAATGTGACTGAGTATTGCAATACAAGAACTCACATTCTTATATTTGATACTTATATCTGCATATTTCTTCATATTGCAATAATTATCTGGCATTTGTATTCTTTAAAAAAAAAAAGAATTAAAAAAATAACAACAATAAACACAATGAATGAAAGCAACAATTTCTGAATTTACAGTATTAATATTCTCTCTGAATTTCAGGGCAAACATGCATGCTGAAACTGTAATAAAACATATTTTTCTTGAATAGATGACCAAATGCTCATAGTAGGTGAATACATCATTATATGAACCATTAATTACTTGTATATCACTCCAAAGAACCAAAATTTGACAGATCAGTAATGATGTTTACATTGTCAGAAGTTTGACATAAAATAAGTGGGGTATACGTATCAAGATGCTATTTTGACATAAAACTTGCAGAATATGAAAACATAGCACTATGTACACTGTATAGTGCTGTGGTGCTCTAAAGGCATTTGGAGAACACTTGTTATCCATCAAAATCATTGATTCTTCATTATAACTGAAATCGTTAGTTGACTCCTTATTGGAGTTACTGCCCTTATCAAAATTTTGTACTTATTAGTTATTAATTGCTAAGAGACCATTATTATGTCAAAATGGACTTGTTTTAGAGGGAGTATATATAGTAGGTTATTTAGTTATCTGCACATTGGTATGATTAATTATCAGCACTTCAAACATTATGTAGTGACTTAGCAGGGTGATATAAGCTCAGAGAAACACAATAATTAGTTCAACATGGACGTCATGACTTTAAAAAGCAGAGATATAATGCAAATAATGATAATGACTACTGTAATTCAGAAATTATGGCAAGCATTTTTATTGTGATTTTGTCATTTTAGACAAAAAAGCGATTTCAATTTTTGAAATATTGAGAAACATCCTGTTTAATTCATATAAAAATTTCAAAGCGTGAGTTAAAGTAATTGCAATTATACCCATTGCATTTATCGCAATATTAAAAAACATTGCAATAGTTTCTGAATATACAGTATCAGGGAAGGAAATTCATGTTGCACAAACACATCTATATTTTAACAACGATTAATATAATGTGATTGAGCACTAGAGTGAAGATTAACAAACTTATAAGCCTTGATTTCAGTAAAAAATATGACATTTTTGTTGCTAGGAAAAACTAGAAGCTTCTAGTTTTAATAAAGTTGGCTTGTGCTTTTAGTTGAGCAGATTCTCAATTGTGTAATTTTATGTATTTGTAGATCCAAAGGACCAGAAAAGGCAAAAACAACATCTAAAAACCAACAGAAGGAAGCATCTAGGACAAAAAATATTGTATCTAAAAGATTGACACAAAATTGTGATGAAAAGAGGAATGATAAGACGTCAGGGGTTAATGATGTGGAAACAAAGCAAGCAATTGTGGAACAAAAAAGTAAAAATAGCGGAGAAAAACAGGCTGTGAAGGAGAAAAATGAAAAGAATAAGAATAGGAAAGGAAAAAGTGATAGTTTGAAGATAGAGAAGAAAAATAAAGGAACGTTGTGTAAATCACCAGGTGGGGAGTCTCAGTTTCAAAATAGTTTTATGTCGTACATAGGATCAAACAGTTCAGCCAGGCGTGATAAATTATCACAAAAGAAATTGCCATTTAAATGGGAACTAGATGATGAAGAAACTGACAGCAGTAAACATTCCCAAATGAAAACATACGAAAAAAAGTCTGGTCGGTACATTGAATCAAAACCTAGTAAACAGCTGAAGTCTGGTGAATGTAGTGAGTCTAAATCTAGTTCACCCTTGGACAAAAGTACTGAAAATTTAACCGTGGATAAAAGTACTGAAAATTCAACCGTGGATGAAAGTACTGAATCAAGTAAAAGTCCGACCGTGGACAAAAGTGCTGAATCTAGAAAAAGTTCAAAGGTGGATAAAAATACTGAATCTAGCAAAAGTTCAACGGTGGCTAAAAGCACTGAATCTAGTAAAAGTTCAACGGTGACTAAAAGTACTGAATCTAGCAAAAGTTCGAAGGTGGATAAAAATACTGAATCTAGCAAAAGTTCAAAGGTGAATAAAAGTACCGAATCTAGCAAAAGTTCAACGGTGGCTAAAAGTACTGAATCAAGCAAAAGTTCAACCGTGGCTAAAAGTACTGAATCTAGCAAAAGTTCAAAGGTGAATAAAAGTACTGAATCTAGCAAAAGTTCAACAGTGGCTAAAAGTACTGAATCTAGCAAAAGTTCAACGGTGGCTAAAAGTACTGAATCTAGCAAAAGTTCATATACGAAAAGCAGTGAAAATGTGAAATCTAAAGAAAGCATGGATACCAATGCTGACAGTGATACTCAGATCTCTGATAAGTCAGAATGTGTAAATGTTTGTACCAATGAAAAATCAGAGAAACAAGTTCAACACAAATCAGATTCTCTGTCAAAAAAACAAACTTCTAAACCAAGTCGAAGTAGCAAGTCTTCTAACTCTAAAAACAATAAAAACAACACAAAATCTACTAGGAAGAAATCTGCCAAACCTAAATCAGATAAGGAATATTTGGATAGCAAGAGTAAGAGAACTTCTCCATCATCTTCAAACAGTTCTAGTGACAAATCATGTGCAGGTAAAGATTCTGTAGAGGGAAAACACACAGATACAAACTTTGAAATACATTTTGAGAAATTTGTATCTACAGCATTAAATACTGACATTGATTTGGAGGAGAGCGAATCTCAGAAAAGTGATAAAGAATCTGTGAAGTTAGATAAAGGGAAAAAATGTGGTGTTAATAAAGGACAGAAACACTTTACTGAACTATCATCAGTTGTCTCTAAATCCGGTGAAAAGAAAATTGTTAAAATGGAAACTAAATCTGTGTCTTCTACTCTTGATCGGGGTGTTGCTTCAACAACCGATTCTGTCAAAAGTAGGCCTGCTTTTCGTGGATTTTCATCAAGTGCTGGACATTTTTTGAAAAATCGTATAGCCAGATACAATTTACCATCACCGCCAAGGAAGAGATATTCTTCAAAGGCGCCCTTTGTTGTTCCTAAGATTACAACAAATAAGAAACTCATTCCTATTTCTGAGTTTAGTGTTGTTGACAGTCAGGAGGCTAAAGATAAAGAAAGTTCTGACTCTAAATCAGACACCAAATCTTCCTCTTCTACTCATCACAAACTTGTTCCTGTTGATGCTCATCGTATAAGACATATGTACCATGGTGGTAAAGTCTGGCAAATTGGACAAGGCTCCGTATCTTCCACACATTTATCAAGTCCCACAAAGCGTCAGCAGTCAAATTGTCAAAACAACAAGGCATTAAATATTGAAGAAGCAAAAAACACTGAAACGATGAATGTTAATGACGATGGTCAGAAAGAGGTTAAATCATCTGAGCAGGGGGATGAAAAAGACGGTGAAAAACATAATCGATGGAAATCAGAGAAAAGATCGGCACCAACTGATGACAATGTAGAGAGTAAACGAACGAGAAGTTCTCCGACATAACATATTAGGAAGTAGTACATTGGATTTCCACATCTTTTTTTTAAGCAGATAGGAAGATGTTTGAGCAACTTTATCATAAATGTATTAAAAAATTGTGTGCCATTTTATGTTTCTTAGAATGAGTATTATTTAATTCCTTGTCCATTTTGTCATATATCATATATATTGTACCAAGGGAGACACATTATTAGAAATGGGTTACCTACTCAGAGAAGCAATTTTATTTTTATCACTTGTGCATTGTGTTTCTAAAAGTAGTCTTAGTCACTAAGCTGGAAATTTTGGTTAATTGGGTATCATGCAAAGTAACAGCCTTTAATCATAGAGGACTATTTAATCAAGTTAGGAAATTTTTAGGAAGTTTTTCATAAGCGTGTTCTAAATGTTAACAAGTCTATTTTCAGTTTATGGGTTTAATGAAGTTTTTCATAAGTGACGTCACATGTGTTCAAAATGTTAACAAGTCTAGTTTTTGTTTATGTGGTTATTATGTTTAGAAAAATAACTTTATAGCAAAAACTAAAACATCAGATTTTTAAAGATTTATTTATGCTTTGCTGCTTAGTTTTTGTGTCTAAAGTGAAATAAAACATTCATAAATGATTCCTCGCTTGAGCTTAAACATGCCCTTTTTTGTTTCAATTCATCAAAATATGTACAATACAATTACAAATGTACTTCAATTTACATTAATCATTTTACATACAACTATTTTTTTGTGTTTTGTAGTGTACATATTTTTACAACCCATTATACAGGTGATTCTTTTATACTTGCTTTGTGTCTCTGTATTTTATTTTTATAACAGAAATTTTGGTGTAAACTTCACTTGTCTTTTGAAGCAACATAATAACCATAATCTATCTTAAAAATAATTATATTTTTTTTTTTATATTCAGATATTTTCTTTAATAGACAACAGTAAGATGTCATTTTAAAATTTATTTGGTTAATTTTTAAACTGATTTTTTTTGGAAAGCATAAATCTATTCTTAAGTTTTCATATAAACTGTATATTTGTATGTGGGAAATAATTGGTCTCTTCATGTTCTACTGATGGCGGGAAAAGAATTTTTTAATTAAATGAAATATCGACAACATCAAAAATATTACCATTTGTAGATTAGAATTATTTTTTTTTAAATCTTGTACTACATTTTGTGGTGATTTTTATAAGGCATTGTTAACTGCTTATACAAAGCAGAATTTCATAATTTGCTTTGCCTCCTATGCATAAGTTAGAGCAGTGTAAAAGCAAAACAATTGTAGCATCTAACTGAAAATAATGGTACATAAACATAATAAAAGAAAAACCAATCAGCAAATCATTTTATAAAGTTTTCAGGAATTTTGAATAGGGAAAAATTTTATGTAAATAAACATTTAATTGATAAATTATTTATGTACAGTAATGCCACTTTGTTTTATTGACTGTTCCATATTATACATTGTAAGTACTCATATATTCATTGAGATTGAGTGTGTTTTATAGTTAATGATTCATGATAGATAAACATGAGATGATACAGGCCAGAGATAGCCAATAAATTAATTGGTCCTCTATTGGAAAGCTGTGAAATTGTGTGATAGAATAATACTGAACTTAAACTAGTGTAGTTTTAAAAATTGTTGAAATAAATGATTTTGCATAATCATTTAATGTCATGCCTTTTATTTACTTGTTATGTCTGAACTATGTCTTTGATGGTTGATTATGAATATTCCCCCAAATAAACTCTTTTTAAATAGTTTGTGTTCCTAGAGCCACATATTTTATAATTAACAAGATTTGATATCTGCAAAGACTGTGTCTACAGCAACTTTATTCTCATGAGAGATCATAACCATAAACTAAATATTGCTATTTTTCAATTAATATAAATTTCCAAAGAATTGTTTTCCTTCTCTTTCAGCATCTGACCATAAGAATACTTACCTCTTAAAACAATTTTTCTGAAAGTGTAACATGAAGTATTTCAACATATTAAATCAATGATAGGGTTAATATTTTTTTCACAATATTTTTTTTTTTATAGGAGGGGAGTTAAGAAGTTATCTGTATATTCTTTTGATAATTGTGTGTTTTTTGGGAGGTATTTTTATAGGTAAGATATGTGATGCTGGTTTCCTGTTTCCATGATCATGCATGAATATTTATCTTGATAAAATAATTGTTACAATATCAGGGCTCACACTACTTCAGAATTATAGGGAGAAGTGACTTCTCTTTTTGAAACTGATAGGGAGAAGTGGTGAGATTTGAAAGAGAAGTGCTCATTCGCGCGGGTGCCCTACAATGTTTGGATTTTACAATAGTATAAAGGGCCATATGTAAATAATGTTCTTTTTATGTTGTTCAATTCATATGAGTATTAAATTACAATTAAAGTAACATTTGAAATTAAAAGTTGTTTAAGTTTTACTTAGGTTCTTGTGAGAAACTACCAACTAAATATCTAGCACTAAAAAAAAAAAATTATTTTAAAAAATGTAAAGAAATTATGTCAATTACAATTTAATTAAAAATTATCTTGTGTATGAAATTCAGTGTTTCTCATAAAAAAATATAAAAGTTATTAAGCTGGGCCATAATATATTGATATTAGTATAATAGTCTCAGAGTTAAGCAACTTTAATCAATAGTTTGAAACATTCATAAAAAAATATAGGGAATTATATACACCAATCAATTAGATGTAACCAAAAGTCTCTTAATGCGTGTGGGATGCGTAATTTTTCCCTTTGGGATCAATATTCTTCTGTTTGCTGTTCCATCCGTGCGTCCGTAGTAATTATTGTAAAAGTACGGATTTCGGTCATAGCTGGTCCGGTTCAGATCCGTAGTTTAGAAATCGGTCAATGGCGGACGAATGCAAGAAAATTTACAAAAATAAACGATGTTTGACAAGTTATTTGGAAAGGAACATGACGGTTTTAATGCAATAAATGGATTAAACATTTACTGGAGGCAACTTTTATCACGTTTAAATGAAGTAACAAACTTATTGTGCCGCCGAAATTTAGGTTGATGTACGTTTTCGAGTAACAAGCAACGGAACTGGCGAAAATGCACGAAGTGATAAAAAGTTGTATTTTTATCAAATAACCTGATACACACTGCGAAGACAATGCTTCAACCTCTTTTCTAAAGATAATGAATAGTTTATGTCTGAATTTCTTTAATTATCAGTAAAAAATTGATGTTTCATCAACTTGGTAAAAATTGAAAATGTCCGATGACGGAAGCGACTGAAAGCGACTATCGTCAAGAACAGGGCGACTTGTTTTCGCTTTTGGGGGTCGGGGAAAGCGAAGTGACGGTCGGCAGGGCGACTTCTTCGCCCAAGTCGCCTGGTAGCGTGAGCCCTGAATATTAGACCTGTATATATCAAATGTAAAGATTGTTGTTTCTTGTTGGTACGGATGAGTTGATGCATCTCATTTTAAAGTCATTTGCATTGGTTTATTCATCATGCAAACTAAATAAATTTAATAACTAACTTATTTGTTTTTTTGAATTCCATGCAACTGATGTCTCTTACAACCAACAGTCACTGTACAATCATCAGTAGAGATCTGTGTTGACACTATTATCCAGTGACCACCAAACTTCAACAATGAGCAATGTTATGTTCTGCTAGGGAAAAAGTCCATAGAAATAAATCTTGATATCATGACTAACAGGCTTGAACTGCATTAAAGGACCATTGGTGGCCTTCAACTGTTATCTGCTCTTTTGTAGGGTTATTGTCTCTCTGACACATTCCCCATTTCCATTCTCAATTTTATTGTTTATAAATGTTAACAAACAGATTATCAAAATAAGGCTTGTATTTTCCACTGGCATAGATCTGACTCCTTGTCAGGTTTTAGTCTTGTATAGGAGACTTTGGAATTACTATCTGGCAGCAGAGTAAACTATTTGTATAAAGCTTCATATTTAAGATGTAAGAAGATGCCTTGTATGCAAATACCTTATGATGGGAAGTTTCAGTCTCTCATGTGTCCTTTTTCATTGGCCTTATTTCAATGGTTCAGCGACTGCCTTACAAGAAATCGTAGTTATTTGTCATGTGAATTTCTCACTAATTATGAGTAATAGGATAATAATATGGTATTTTAGGTTCCTTGCAAATAATGTAAGAAGTAGGTCAACTTTATTTAGGGTATGGAATAATTGTTAGGTGTATATGTCTGCCTTGCAGATATCAACCGTCTTAACCTTATTTTCAAGGTTTGATTGTCAATGTTAGGTTACAGTAGTGATTCCCTCTTCTAAAAGACAGGGCGAAAGATACCAAAGGACCAGTCATACTCAGAATGAAAAATAAAATGACCAGACCAAGGCTAAAAAAGAAAAAGAAAAACAGACACACAACATAGAAAACTAAAGACTAAGTAACACGAACCCCACCAAAAACTGGAGACTGGAGGTGATCTCGGGTGCCCCGGAAGGGTAAGGCTTAGATACCATAAGCAATAGGTCAACTGAATTTTCGGCTCTCCCTTGACACCATTTGCGAGTATGGTCTTGAGGAAACAATGATAGTCCGGCGGAAGGGGACGATAAATGGCTGACCCGTGTTAAGAGAGAGACATATCTCTTGCACGTTAAAGACACCCTTGTAGATTTCAAAAAAAGAGCAGGCTAATGCCGCTACAAGGCAGCACTTGCACCCACAAAGTGGAAAGGGATTAATATAAGTTGCAAAACTTGTTTCTCAATCCACTATAAATAAATATGTTTAAACTAATAGGTCAACTATATCTAATGAATGAAATGATTGTATGGTGTATACATCTGTCTGGCAGGTATTATCTGACCTTGACCTCATGTTCATAGTTAATTAATAAATGACAAGTTTTCCTGGTTAAGTATGTTTATTAGATTCTACAAGCTATGTAGATCAACTATATTTGGTGAATGGAAAGATTGTGAGGTGAATATGTCTTTCTGGCAGGCATCATCTGATCTTGACTTCATTTCATGGTTCATTGAGCAGATTAAGTTTTTTATGTATATTAAGCAATACGTACACTGTATCTGGTACCACACCTTCTTATCCTACAATACAAAACTGAACACTGTAAATACTTTTATAACAATCTAAAGCACTCCTGCACCCAAATGACAACCTACAATACAAAACTGAACACTGTAAATACTTTTATAACAATCTAAAGCACTCCTGCACCCAAATGACAAAATCAATGTGATGTTATTGATTAGTACAATACAATACAAAATACAATACACAATACTCAATACAAATACAATACACAATACAATACAATACAATATAATACAATACAATACAATATACAAATGTAGACAATTATTCTATTTTCTTCAGTGCTAAAGCTATAGACTATTGCATTTGGATGAATTAAATAAAAAAGAAGCAAAAAATGTTGATGATGGATAGTTGTCCCATTGTCAATCATATCACACCTTCTGATCCTACAATATATAACTGAACACTATGTAAATTATTTTATAGCACCAGTAATGTAAAGCACTCCTGCACTCAAATGACAGCATCAATGAGATGGATGAACTATCCTTTATTGATTAGCAGAAAATGACAATACAATACAATACAATACAATACAATACAATATACAATACAATACACAATACACAATACAATACAATACAATATACAATACAATACACAATACAATACAATACAACACAATACAATACAAATACAATATAATACAATACAATACAATACAATTACATACAATATAATACAATACAATATAATACAATACATCACAACACAACACAATACAATACACAATACAATACAATACAATACAATATAATACAATACAATATAATATAATACAATACAATACACAATACAATACACAATACAATACAATACAATACATAATACAATATAATACAATACAATACATAATACAATATAATACAATACAATACACAATACAACACAATACAACACAATACAATACAACACACAATACAACACAATACAATACAACACAATACAATACAATATAATACCATATAATACAATACAATACAATATAATACAATACAATACAATACAATACACAATACAACACAATATAATACAATACACAATACAATACAATAAAATACAATAAAATACAATACACAATACAATAAAATACAATACAACACAATACAATACAATATAATACAATATAATATAATACAATACAATACAATACAACACAATACAATACAATACAATACAATACAATACACAATACAATACAATACAACACAATACAATATAATATAATACAATACAATACAATACAATACACAATACAATACAATACAACACAACACAATACAATACAATACAATACAATACAACACAATACAATAAATACAACACAATACAATACAATACAATACCATACAATACCATGCAATACAATACAATACAATACAATACAATACAATACAATATAATACAATACAATACAATACAATACAATACAATACAATATACAATACAACACAATACAATACAATACAATACAATACAATACAATACAATACACAATATACAATACAATAATTTTTAATCTTCATTGTGAAAGGTATGGACTATTGCTGGTTGTTTACCCTTTTTAGCTAGATACTTTTTGATTTTATAGAAAATGTGTTGGTACTGATTAAACTGACATTAAGCCTGATTTTATTGACAATAATATGATGTAAAAATTGTACAGTGACTGTGATATTGGTGGAAGAAATTGTTATTCATATTGTGAACCAGAATAATCAGTAGAGGGTGTGCCTACATTGGCAGAATTTAAATAACAGATTTACTTTAAAGATCTAACAAGAAGAATGTGATTAACTAGCGGACGAACATCATAGTCTCTCAACGACTGGTCTCAAAAAAAAAATCTGAACATGTTTGATCCTCCTTTTATTTTGGAGCACTCCCACTTAAACCCGTATACTGTGTCATGTCCGTCCCGTCCTGTTTCGAGTTGCCAGGTTACGATGTCAACCAAGATGGCGGCGAAAACGAACAGGTACTTCATTTGAAGATTTAATTCAGTTAATGTCTCTACATAGATAAGAATTACACATTAATCATATTTTGTATCCATAGATTTTATGAAGTATTTCATCGTTTCTTTCTGAGGCATCTTGACAAAATTTATTACATTTATGTCGAGGGAGCTGTGACTCGTGGGAGTGCATGTTCTCAAATTCAATGCATCACAACAAACCGGGTCAGTGATTTTGTTTCTTTTAATGAACAATTTACAAAAAATTATAACCATACAAGAACGAATAACTCAGATTGGCATTTGATCTAATCAACAAAGGTAAACATTCTGTGTACATAGGAATGTATATGATGCTGTTCAGGTATATGTGCTTAAATTATTTTATTTTCTTATACAGTACTGCAGTATTTTAGAATGAATGTTGAGTCCTAAGCAGAATTTATCCTTAACATAAACTTTTACCAATCATACATGTACACCTGTTGTTCAGTAGTTGGTGTTTGATGATGTACGTCAGTGGCGGATCCAGGGGGAGAGTTCTGGGGGTTGGAACCCCCCTTTTTTTGAACGATCAATGCATTTGAATGGGGACATATAGTTGGAACCCCCACCCCCTGCTTTGTCCTGGAATGGGAACCCCCCTTTTTAAAATGGCTGGATCTGCCCCTGTACATGGTACATTATTGTTTTTCGATTCTCCTTGTTTAAATAGATTAGACCCTTTGTTTTTCTGTGCTGAATAGTTTAACCAGTGTTCTGGCTTCATAGGTTGAACAGGGCACAGCGCCCACCCTTTTCTATTGATGCCCATGCCTTTTTAATGCCGTTTCTTGGGCGCCCGTCCGTTTTAATTGCGAAAAAAATTTGCAATTTCTGCCTTTGAAATACTGGTTAATTCGTAATTCTTCCATAAAGTGGAAGTTCAGATACCTGTGCAAACTGTCAAATTAAGTGACCCATTCAGTGCATGGCTTCACCTGACAGATTTGGTGTCAAACACATTGTTAATTAGTACCAATTACCTTAACTATAGGTCATAAATAATTTGTGTATTAAGAAAAAAAGAATTTGAGTTACTTATTTTTTTTTATCACCTGTTCACAATATATTCCTTCAATTTATGTTTCTTTTCGTTAAAAGATTTAATAAATACAAAACAAATTGAATGCAAATGCATATATAATAGAACATTATAGTAATTACTTTTACCTGAATTCACTTCAAAAATAAATATTTTGAAAATTATATTTTTCATCTTTGAGTGGGGATAGGACCTTTATTGGGACTCCGGGATCTAGAGTTTTTAAGCTCGTGATTTCGGTATTTTGGGATCCGGGAATTCTTTTTTCGTATTTCGGATGTCGTGATTTGAATTTATTTAAATTTGGGACCTTGGGATTGTATGTTATTAAGCCGGGGATTTCGGGATCAGGACACCTCCTACCCCCCACCATCGTTACTTCCATTAATTGATCTATCAAGTGCAATGAAGTAAAAATTTAAATAATTAAGGATTCATCTGGTTAAACTACATGTAGTATGTCAGTAAAAAAACCCAGCATAATATAAGTTGAAAGTAAAAAGGTTCCCTAAATATTGAATTTTAGCTGTTAACATGGTTAAAGAGTGTCTCAGCATCATGACCATAGATTTATGAACATCACCATTAAAAAAATTGTGCCAAAAGTATTATTTTGAATTCCTCCCTTTTACGTAACTGAAACTTGATTTTACCATAATGGTTAAGTTATATGCTAATTAATCATGAGACTTAAGTCATTACCCTTTTTCAATGATATTAATTTATGCGTAAAATTGCCCTTTTTTTCAATGACATTTACACGTTAAAAATTGCCCTTTTTCTGACTAGTACCCTGCCCTTTTCAAATCCTCACTATATCACTGTTAATACTAGTCATTTTGGGACCCTTTATTCTTTCTGTTTCGTGGGAGTCAAGGCTCTGTGTTGAAGGCCATACTTTTGACATTTTTAAAACTTCTTTACACTAAATACTTTTAAGTTTTTACACAATATCACTTGGATGGAGAGTTGTTGAATTGGCACTCATACAATAAAGCTCTTCTTATTTATATTGTCAAAATCATATGTTTTCGTATATCACATGAATTCCTACTATGCATGTGGTTTTTCAAAGGAAATTGTGACGTTAAATACATTCTTATTTATGTTAAAAAAGCATAAAAAAACCATTAGAGGAGGCTATCTTAATAAATGTTCACCTGGACTTATCCCATTTATCAGTAATATTCCCGCTATTATAAGAGGATTTTCTGTTTTTACTGATGGATGCATGGCTAGCTCAACAAAAGGCAGATGCTTTTTTGACACAGATAATTTTAGTGATAAAAGCAGTACAAACTGATCTTTTTATACATGTATGTTAATTTTGAATAAATGCTTATAGATACATACAGGGATATATGATACTTATCCCTGGCTTAGTATATTTCTAGGATTTTGATTGGTTAACGCAAGTCGTTACAAAACCCATAGCCCCTGAGTGTTGCTAACCCATATCCCCGGACGTTGCTACCCATTACATCGGGGAAATTCACACGCGTTTTCCTTAGTTCCATGGTTGTTCCTTATGAAATATCGAATTCTGTAGATTATCCATGATGTCTGTATAATTAGATACTTAATCCACTAACGATTTTATCTTATTATGTCGATTATTTGCACTCATTTTAGTAAACCCATCACTATTCTGCCACATTGTCTATGGATAGGACTACTGACCTAGCTACGCAAATGACCCATTTTGACGTCACACCATCTATGATCATGATGTAACTCTCACAACTTTGAGCACCAAATTCAACCCATTTTACTTTCTCTGTCTTTAGATTAAAAACTTCTTATATTTGTCTACCTGTAGGGTTCTACCCTACACAATGTTAAAAATATGTCAAAATCCTAAATTTCAATAAAAGATATTTGAAAAATGAAAAAAACGTTACTTTCACGTTCAACTTTGTGGTGGAATTTCTCTAAAAATCGCCAGATTTAGACTAAGACCGGGGATAAATTCATTATCTATGTTCATATATGGATATTTTAACACCCTTCAGTGCCCTGTACACCCTTCGGCTCCGCCTCAGGGGGTTAAAATATCCATATCTACGGATATGAACGTACATAATGTAGATAACTTATAATGTACATGTATTGCCAAATTTCAATTACATTTTGTTAAGAATCTACTTCTAGCAGTTTGATACATGAGGCAGCTGACATGATGGTCTAGATCACTATATAGATGGAGTTTCTGAAAAGAAAATAAGCTACAATACACGTAAAATAATTGATAAAAAAAAAAAATTACTGTAGATAAAACTGAATCAAAATTTATAGAGAATAGAAATTAATGGGCTGCTTAACTACATTGTATACAGAATAGATAAAAATGTCAAAAAAATTTGAAGAATTTAGAAATGAAGACCCTCAACTATACTTCCATACCTATTACAGTATATATATTAATGTATGCTGAATTCAAGAAACCTTTTTATAAAATTCATAATGCTATTCGATTACTTGATACTAAACCAAGGCCCATTTTCACAAGATTATTTCCAAATTTATAGCTTATAAAGTCAAATGCTTGAAAAATGTGGTTACCTACATGACCTATCTTTTATACCTCTACTGACTATTATTAGAATTGTTTTGACTAACCACTTGAATTTATTTCATATATACTTCCCGGTACTATATCCAATTTTATATTGATCTATTGTTAAGTATTTGTCAACATTCAAATTCATTTTATAATGAAAGACATTTCCTTGTCAGTTTTATACGTCTGTGTACATAGTAATTTTTTGACTTCTTATTAATGTTCTGACAATAAAAGTTTATATAAGATCATAAATAAAGGATTACATTGTCAATTTTTAATTTCAGATCATGGAGTTTGTTAGAACTTGTGAATTTAAAAAACCATGCACTTCTGTTGTGTTTAGAATGATCGCAAATGAATGATTTTTTAATATTATATATAAACTAAAGTAAAAATTAAACCATTTTGTTGATAGATATGGCTGAGGGATAAGCTTGGCAAGCAAGTAACCTATGGATTACAAGAATGGCAGCAAATGATGTGCTTACAATGAAAAAGAAATCATTCTTTCAACAAGAGGTGAAAAGGAAGATACCAAAACGTTGTCGTAAGGCACCAGAGGAGTTACCAGAAGCTTTACGATTTGCACATCCAAATCCTAAAGTAGCTGCCTACTTAGCTAGCAAGAACAGGGAAGCTTTAAAACACCAGGAACAAGATCCATTTGGCGATGGATTGGGAAAGAAAAGCTTGCTGCCAAATATTAACCAGTCAGTCACAAACATTAAAAATCGATTGGATAGTGCCTTGTCAAATGATGAGGACTCACAAAAATATTTATTCGAAGACACTAAAAGTACATCATATACTATTCTTCAGCAGTTAGCCAAATATTTATATTCTTATGATGATATTGCTGATCATGTTCCAAAAAGTTTGGAATATCAGTTGATGTCAACATGGAAAGAATTAACTAACGATGTAATTTATGTACAGAGGGAATGGCAGACGGTGGAAATTAAAGAACAGTATTTTAATTCACTGCGGGATACTCATAGTGATGACGAAGACGATGATGTCCTTGGCGGTAGAACTTCAGTGTTAGATAAATCTTCAAAACCAAAAGTGAAAAAAATATCAAACCGACCTCTTATACCAGAAATAATTGAAGATGATTCAAAGGGAGATAATAGAATGCCAAAAGAAGCGATAGTCGAATGTCAACTCAGTCAGTAGCAAGAAGTAAACTAGAAGTACGAGCAGGAGGTAGAGCATCAAGGGATCATAGAGGGTCAAGTAGGTCACATTAATAACCCTTTCTTTCAAGATTCATTATTCATTTTTTTCATTTTAATTTTTTCGAGACCCAGATATTCTAATTATAAGTATCATGTGTAAATCAGTAAGAAATATACTTCCCTGGCATGGCCAACACGTACATTCTAGATTCTGTAATATTCTGTTTTTTTAGATGTTTAATAGACCCATGGATCTCTCAGATGTTCCAAGACATCTCATAAAATTATTATAAATGTGAATTTAAATTCAATCATTACTTATAACACTAGCTACTACCCTATTTTTAAGGGTGCTTTATGCTTGTGCAAAAAAAAAAGGTCTGACACAAACTCACAATTCATTTATAATTCTTTTACCCTTTTGTCAATTTGTTTCATTTAAAGAATGTATCATTCCTTCCAACAATGAATTGTTTGTTCTTAAGTTTACATAAAAAGTTAATATATAAAATGTTCATTTGTACCCATGTTTGCTATAAATTATCTATTTTAGGGTAAATGAAATGTACCTCATCCTGAATTCTTATTCCATAGATTTACTAACAAATGCATGGATTCATATATATATAGATATATATCATATATTTACAGATAGTATTCAAGTGATAAAACTTTTTTTTAAACTTAGGTCCTGTAAACCTATTTGTATTATAGTTTAGCAGATTGATTTGTATATTATTAATTTCTTGTGTAGTTTTTGGACTCTTTTATAAAACTGATATTGACTTTAATAGAGTCAAACAATCTGGTTTCCTGGACACAATTGAAGAGTCATTACAAGCAAACACTTAAAACTGGTACAATATCTTGTGTTGAATTGGTTGTTCCGATAATGTCTTATCGCTATGTAAATCACACACAATCCATACATGTTAAATGAATTTATTTGCCAATGTACTTCAGATATCCTATACTTGTAAGAGTTGTTAAGTATTAAATGGAAAAATCAATAATTAAACCTCAATTGTAAACAGAAAAGTTTTCTAATGCTTTAATGGGTATTCTTTTGTTCCCTTCTCCATGCATTGTGAAAGGATAACACGTTATTAGATATAATTTAAAATGGAAATCAATTAAAAATACAAAATCTTATTCCGTTGGGCATATATTAATTGATAATGGCTAATTTATTATACGTCCAGTAGTAATTAACAAATGCTTTGATCTGAAAATATAAATGCAATTTAAACTATATGGTAAAAGGTAAATGCATTTAAATAGTTAATGGTGTTTTAATCACTTAATGCAGTTAGGAACTTTTAACTTAAACTGATTTAATTTTGAATATGCTATTAGATCATTAAACTTACTATAGTCAATTCCAGAGCAGCTTAACATACTTATTTCTAATACATGTACTGTTATGAAAGTGTCTGTTCGTATAATGAAGACTGTAAGACATAATCTTTCAATTAGTTTAATTAAGGTCTGCAGGAGCTGGCTTGTCAGTATAATGTAACTGCTAGTAGTCCTTTGTTATTTATGTATCATATTGTCATATTGCTTAGTTTCTTTTGTTAGCTATATATTCTGAGATCAAACTTGGACATTTTTTCAACTGAATTTTACTGTGCATATTGCTGTGTTTCTTTATTCTCTATTGGCTAGAGGTATAGGCGGAGGGTTGAGATCTCACAAAACATGTTTAACCCCTCTGTACATAGTCAGTAGCCTCTGGCCTTTGTTATATTAGTCTTGTGAGGAGCTCCTCCAATTAGGGATTTTCTGTCTGTGTGTGAACACCCATTCATGGCCTTCGATTGTTGTATGCTCTTTGGTCGGGTTGTTGTCTCTTTGGCATATTCCCTATTTCCATTCTCAATTTTATACCTGGAACTTCACTAGTTAGGACTTATTAAATATAATTGCCGTGCAGATACATGTAAAATTTGTATTATGAGTTAAGGTCAAATGTATCAACTATGTTGCTAAGATTGTACATGTGGAGCTGAAAAGCTGAGCCTCTCCGAACTGCATCAAATTCATTGAACCATGATGTATTCAGAAAAGTTGTGAGCAAAAAGTTGTTTCTTTTACAAACAAATGTATGTGAAATTTTGCACTATGTAATTAATAAATTTCTCTTGAATATTATTTATTTGTGCACAGTGAATTTATATTCCATTTAAGTGATTCGGTCCCAACCTGGTTAAGTATTGCCCAACTTGAATAAACAATTTATATATATATATATAAGAAATTGCATGCCTTGCACATAAAAGCCAAAAACAGAAATAGATATAATATATTTGTACTATTGTACCATGATATTTTGAATTACATGCAAGTTGAACGTTACATAGGGTGATTTGATTACATTAAATGCTGCTGGTTTACCTTTAAGTAAAATGTAGCATTACGAACTCGAAATAACTTTTATTTTTCATGTCTTATTCCATCTTAAGTATTGATTTGTATGCTTTAATCCAATTTTATACAATTTTTATTTAGAACATTGAGTATCAGAATATCAGAAGTTTTACATTTAATATAATCTGTTAGAAAGTCTGACTAATGCTTTTTTTTATAAGGTATTAATTTGATGTTAGGATCAATAGTAAATTCAATTCAAACAATAAATCAATGTTTGGCGTGTCAACAAGTTAGGACGTTAGGACTCGTGACGTTAGGCCTCCCGCCACAAATTTTACACTTCATTAAGAACTGAACAAGTTTGAGACCCTACATATTGAATTGACTGAATGAATGAATAGTTTAATACAATATCTCATTGATCTTGATTTTTAAATTTGATGTAATTAGGAGTAAATGACACGCTATAAAATATATAATACACGCTATAAAATATATAATAGATGGTCTGTTACTTGTTTCTGTAAAACAGTGAACAAAGATTTCATAATTTGTATAGGTTAAATTAACTAATTTGGTTATGTTTCTGTTCAATTATTAAAGCGTTTGTTATTTAAGTTTCATAATAAAACCTTAAATAAGCTGTAAACTTTCAAATTTGATTTCTAAATATATTATGTCAGAAAAAATAGATTAAGACTAAAATCGTTACATCTTAATGTAATATTTTTAGCATATTATAGAATTGTTATGACCACACATATTAAACAGATATGATATTTAATGTAAGATTATTTGGAATTAGTTAATACAACATATACATGTATACCTTATGAGGACTGTAAACACCACTGGTTAGGAAAGTGAATAAACATTTGATATTCAAGAGTCAAATCTAAAGGAAAACACTTTCCCAATTCTATAAACTGTATAATTACCAAAAATACTTCTGTATTATAAAGTTCAGATGTATCATAATACAGGTCTAGAGGTAACATTTAATTAAAGTGAATGACTATTATTTTTGGAAAGGACTCTTAAAACATTTTTCCTTTCATCACTGACAAACATATTGCAAGGGACTAATAAAGGATTTATAGGTCTCCTGAAGCTGATGTAGTATATGAACCATAATTTGGTATTCGGCCTTTGGTTTCTTTTTGTATCCTTTTTTATAAGTTCTAAAACTTTAACTTTTATTCTGTGGGTTGTGTTGGTGTTATTAGTATTAATGGAACAATTGAGTTTTTCAAGAAAAAAATAATACATTTTGATTCACCGTTTACATGACAGGAAACCAAACAGGAAACCAATCTTTATTTTCTTTATTTTGTACAATATATTTCAAAAGACATAAATGAACACCATTACTAGTGTTACTTGCTTCATGTTAATATTTAAAATTTATTTTCAATGTTTAATTAAAGTTTTTTTTAAACGCGACAGGAAACCATAAGAAACTGAAAGCATTTTTTTAGTTTTATTTTATTGCAAAATCTGCTTAAAAAAGTCTGAACAGTATTCTTTTTCTTAAAATCCATCTTAAATGTAACAGTATTATAAAACTCCTAAATATGTGCTTGTTTTGAAAACAATTAGTACAATTTGTTCAGAAATTTCCATATTTTCTTCATTGATACAGGATACCATAATCGTTGTATCTTGATGTTTTAGCCAAAAAAATGTATTTATATTTGGTTTTGAAATTCCAGTTATATACAATTTATTCCAAATCATTGGCAATGTAAAATTCTTTAAATCCAGTAAAGAAAAAAACTTTTAACTTGGAATTAAAATCTTTAAAATAGGCACCATGTGATATTTGTGACCTGTACACCATCTACATGGTTTCCACATTTTAACCTACTTTAGTGGGCTAAAATCAATAAAGTACTTCCTTTCAAGTCATGCATGGAAAAGTTTACTTCTCCTTTGACAAGTTTATTGCGTTTCTGAAAAGTGTTTGCAGAACATGAATAAAAAAAAAAAATTAAAAATTGTGACAAAGATACCAACTTTGTACACTCCAAGTGTAACGGTATATTAACATGTATTTTTTATTAAGTTATCTTTATTCACCTAAAATATCCAGTAATATTTACTGCTGAAGCAAAATCAATCCAACGAGCATCGGCACAATGATAAGAGACGTAATGTCGATTGAATTTTCCAAGGACCCTTTACATCGTTATCAGGAAACAAAGTGTGTCATAACGTCTGTCAAATCTGAAATCGATTTTGTCAAATCATTGGGCATTTATTTTCACACAAGATCATATGTAACATTATACACATAGGAAAAACAATAGACCCCCGGTGCAATCTCTTTGAAAATGGTATTTTCCTTTTTTAAACAAGACGAAACAAGTCTACAGATTATGTTTGCTAACATCCCGTTGGAAACAAAAACAATGTTTAGACCTAGTATTTCATACATCCGGCCATAAGGGCGTGATCACATGTTAGTCACATGTTTCACGTATGACCGGAAATGATTAGAACTTAACGACAAAAACAATCTTAATAAAAAAAAAGGAAATAACTGGACTTCTGTTTCGTTTGAAATGTAACGCATAACGATAACGTCATTTTCTAACTTAATTATTACAACAAAACTAGAATGTAAATCATCTCTGATTTACCTGTTTGAACATCTCGCGAGAGTTCATATTTGCATATTGTTATAAAGAATTCTATTACAACAAAGCAGATTACATCATCTAAAATTTGCGTTACGAAATTGGAAACCAAAGTAACGCTAGTGTTCTTACACCTGCTACAGAAATACTTATAGTTCTCTGCATTTTCTTCTGACTATTCTTATTGGTCGATGTTCTTTATTATTTGAAAGCAAAAGTTACGAATTTGCCGGTGACAATTATCTATAAATCAGTCAGCGTTATGCACTTCGGAAGCGAAAAGTAACGCGAGAAATGACACAAAAATACTGTCGTATAATCTTTGAAATTTGTTAATTTCAATTTTTTTTCTAGGGAAGAGTAGCATACACTTGTATGTTGATAAAAATAAAGGCATCTTTAGATGTAGTTACAACTTTTCTTACAGTAATACACATTTTTATCACTTTTCTATCGTTATAGGAAACGAGCCCAATAGCAAATTATGGTCCATATGTGATAAAACTGGAAATGCTTTACACTAAATCCATTGGATGTGTACTGATAATGTGATTGATGTTTGAGTCTTAGATGCACATGGTTTTTTTTATTAGTTGTTAATGGCTTTGAACTACAATGTAGCTGTTAGTAACTATGAGTCCTCTCTCACAAATCTGTACTTAGTGTCTTTTGTTGTGGGAATATATAAGCACCTTGCCAGGTCCACTCTGTGTTTTTGTAAGATTCTATTTCTATTTCAGTATATACATCTGATGAGTTAAAACTTTTTCAGCTGTTTTTTAAAGTTTGTTCTTCTGTTGTACTGTTATACCACTGTCAAAAACTATTCATTTTGGGGCCTTTTATAGCTGACTATGGGGTATGGATTTTGCTAATTGTTGAAGGCCATACAGTGACCCATAGTTGTTAATTTCTATATCATTTTGTTTCTTTTTCGAGATTTGTCTCATTGGCAATCATACCACATCTTCTTATTTTTGTTTTACTTTTGATAATTTGTATTGCAACAGTACAAATCATCCTGTGCCTCTTGTATTAAACTATTTAGTCATTCAGTCAATTCAATATGTAGGGTCTCAAACTTGTTCAGTTCTTGATGAAGTATAAAATTTGTGGCGGGAGGACTAACGTCATGAGTCCTAACATCACCATTGCTTTAATGTGATAATGATTATCAATTATTTTAAACCATTAATGAACAATTATGTTGTCAAATAAGATTGTGTTTTTGTTTTCTATAGGAATATCTCCTAATCAGCCGATATATAAACCTAGAAAGGGTAAAACAAATATTTATAAATCTGCATCATTGCACTGCAGATTGCATGTGTCCTGCACTTAATAGTGAAATTATTAGTTTGTTGTGATTTCAAGTCAAATTTTATAAGCATGGTAACTAGGTTTGCTTTTAGGTCTGGGTACACTTGATATTTTTGTTTTATTAATGCAGTAATTTAGGCATTAAAGGTAACATATTTTTTTAGTCAAATAAAATGCAAACAATGTATGAGGGAAACATAAATGCACATTCACAGGTTAAAGTATTATAGTCAAAATTCATTGTGCATTGTATATATTGCATTATAAAAATATAATGCTTTGTGTGTTAAGTACATAAAGTTGCTGGAAGATTTGTAAGGCATTCAGTACTTGTCAGGAAACATGACAGGAAAATATTGCAGATATTTTTTATCTCATTTCCTGGTCCATCAAGAATTTTTCGTGCTCCCCTGTTTTTATTTGTTGTTTTTTTTTGCTGCTCAGCATACTATTGTAAAGTATACAGCTAATAAGAGCAAGAGCAAAGACTATTGTTCTTATACTCAGAATGATGGGTCCAAAAAGGATGGCATGTCTTCTTTTGAACTGTAACCAGATGAGCTAGAATGTTAATTTGATTCAGAAATCAGAATATTGCATTATTGGTTGACTATAAAGCAGAGTCTAGTCTTATAACTTCAACATTTCATTACTGTAAATTCAGAAATTAATGCGAGGTTTTTATTATTGCGAAAAATGCGACTGAGTTGTAAACGCAATAATTCAAACTCGCATTTTGAAATATTTGATATGATTTTAACAGGATTTTTCTCAAAATCGTAAAAATTAAAATCGCATTCAAGTCTAAAATGACAAAATCGCAATAATAAATGCACGCAATAATTTCTGAATTTACAGTATCTAGAATAATATAAATGTGACTGTGAAATTCATTTGATGTTATATAGCAATCAACCAATCAATCTTCAAGTATACATTTATTTTTTGTGTCATTTCTAGATAAACTGCCAGGTAATAAAAAAAAGATATTTTGTTTCAAAAACATAACGAAATTTGAATGCATGAAGTGAAGTTAACATCATCGCTACACATTATCATTGTCAACAAAGTATTCTAGTAAGAGTCAGACAAAAACTGGATTACTCAGACTGCATGTTCATTGTCAACAAAGTATTCTAGTAAGAGTCAGACAAAAACTGGATTACTCAGACTGCACATTATCATTGTCAACAAAGTATTCTAGTAAGAGTCAGACAAAAACTGGATTACTCAGACTGCATGTTCAACTGTAGTTTGTAGAAATATCTTTTAATCTTAATCATATAGATTTTAAAACCAATTAAATGAAAAATAAAGAAAAGTCATGTTAGCCTAGTTAAAATAAACAAAAGTACTGTTATAGTGTGTGATAACATTGTGTGAGGGAATTCGACGTTTGATGTACCACTGTTCACTCCAGTGCAATTTATGACAATACCACTGCATCAATCAGAATTATTTTTTTTGCAGTGTTTTAAGAAATGATTTTGCTTTGTTGTCGCGTATTATTTGTGAAACATTCAATGTTTTAAAAAGGCGAATTTTCTTTATAAAGTCAATGATTATGTTGACTTTTGAAGGCCAAACTTTCTACAGCCTTAAATACGCTAATGAAAGATCCAAAAACTATACCAATACATAACGACATGATTATGAAATTATAACAAATCTATTGGTTAACAAATTTTTACTCGTTATTGCAAAATAATGAACTTAATATATCTGACATTTTCTCCCTACCAAGTTTACCCCTATACATTTTTATGATGTGGACTGGTCATTGTTATTGAATCGTAGGCAATTTGATTGGATTAAGTTGTTATTAGTTTACCTTCAAACTTGTTTATGCTTTTCATACATGACTATTGATTAATTAGAACGTGCATGAATGTGACCGGTAACTAAAATGACCTTCAAACTGGACACTGGACGAGTCAATATTATGTTTTATCAATGAAAGTTAAGGTATGAAAGGTAAGAATTGCCACTTATTCGATTTTCACAAAATTTTCGGAATATACAGTTGGAAAGGTTATTTTTTAAAAGCCTATTGTGAAGAGTAAAGAGAAAGTTTACAAATAATACGTTTTGTTCCATTAAACAAGTCATTTTCGTAAGAGAAATACCGAAATATATTTTACGCACCACTACGGCAGGTAAAATTATTATTTATCATAATAAAAAAAAGCATTTTTCAGTCTCATTGGAATATGTTGATTACAATTAATCCCAAACTTAAGAAGTAAGTAACTAAAGTCAAAATATGTCCGATCTGCCTATTTCTGCACATCAAAAGTCAATACGATCGTTTTAAAGTCAATTTCGTCTACCTCACAAAATCTTGTTAGGCACTATACACAAAAATTCTATTTTCACATTTATTTATATATTGTGATTATATTTTTATTGTAATTTATATAGACATATTAATGATTATAAATAGTTTATATTTATAAACATGTTATATACTTAGTTATTACATGTATCTTGTGTTATATAATTACTTATTAGAACTTTAAAATGCATGAGTAGCCTTTGTGTTGTCATTTAATGCCTCTTTCTTTCTCATATGTCTCTTTTTACAGGACAAAATTTGATAATGTTTGGAAACTTTAAGTGAAATAATATTAAATTTATAGCTAACATCTTCATTTTAAGGATTCAAATTTACACATGTATCCTGCAGTTACTCACACCAGTCCAGCATACTATCGTAAAAAATAGATATTGTCATGTATACGTAAATAGCATTGAAATACAATTTTGTTTAGGGGCCAGTTGAAGGACGCCTCCGGGTGCGGGAATTTCTCGCTACATTGAAGACCTGTTGGTGACCTTCTGCTGTTGTTTATTTCTATGGTCGGGTTGTTGTCTCTTTGGCACATTCCCCATTTCCATTCTCAATTTTATTTTAAATCAGCGTTAAGGTTGCTAAGATTTTTTTATGAATATTTTGATGAAAGTAAATGGATTTTTTAAGTTTTGAAGTTACTGTTATTTGCACTTTGGCTTTTTTGCACTTCTGTAAAAATTTATCAATGAGTATGCATATGAGGCATTAAAATGATTTAAAAATGTAGTTTTAAAAGCTGTACATTGATTAAGTAGCATGAATTTTTATTATTTTCGTGGATCATTTATATCATTGCTGGAGTTTTAGGAATTTCATGCTTTTATTTTCATGCTTTTTTTTCAATTGCTTGGCAACTTTCATTAGATTTGCAAAAAGTTTGATTCAATAATAGTTTTATTGGCTGTTTTTTTCATAATATATTAAATTAACTGGCCACCTTTAAAAAAAAGTAAAGTTTAACTATCCACGAAACTAGAACAATTCATTATACCACTTTGCATGTTTATTTGAATATAATGCTTATAATAATTAGATTTTTTCTCCTCCTCTCCACTTACAGTCGCTGGATTACGCTCACCAAATATCAGAAAGGGATTGCACGATGATGCTTATTCCAATATTGCAGAAACGCCATCTGATCCAAGATGTGAGTTGTCAAAATGTTTTAATTATGATTCACAAAAATGATAATATTGATATCTATCTGACTTAATGAGTAAGCCGTTGGATAGGTTACGATAAGTATACTTCTTTATACCCATATATATTATCCTCGACTTAATTATTCTATTAATCAGATTGATCTTTAGTACTAACAACTAACTAACAACCATCTAACATTTAATAGTTATGCTGGTATGAGAACCTTAATATATGAAATATGTTATTTAATTTCAGATCAGCAAACACCTTTCTCCATTATCCTACATAACTGCAGCTGTCTTTTGAATCAAACTAAATTAATATGTAATATTTATACTTGGATGAGGCAGTAATTTTAATAATCTCAATTTTATTTTAATACCACTTTTCCCCCAAATAATGTGTATTTGATTCAGGGTATAGGATGACATCTCTTATGATCACTGTATTAAATCCCCTCTTATCTTTACACTTCCTTTTTCCAAAAGTGACTTTTGATATACTTGATCTAGTTTTGGCAAAAGTTAGTTAGTCATTTTATGGTTGGGAGTTAAACTAAGTTTACATAGTCTCTAATAATAATGTCTTTATGGTTAGGGTTTTAACCACAAGGTATTCTAATTATCTCTACTGCCATCAAATTTCAACTCCTTTACACTTGTAACAATCTTTTAATGGCTTGATATGATAGGCAAATTATGCTTCTTGACTGCAGTGGAAAAAAAAATACATGTGACAATAACGTGATAAGAAAAATAATTAATTTAAAACAAGATATCTACACATATTGTTGTTTTTCTTCTTATTGAAGTGCTTTTGTTTAATTGATAAAAATATTGTCTTTTGAAAAAAATTTACTGTATTCAGTTTTAAACCTGTTACCTTGTCAAATATTATTTCTTGGAATCAATTAAATTGTTTAACCGTGTGAGACAGTTATGGGAAGTCAAAGCCCTTTAACACCTTTAACACCTCCTTGATATTATTTTAATTGAATATTTATACACAAATCCTTAAAAAAACAGTCAATATATGTACAAACATTTCCAAGTTAGAAAGTACTGAAAATTGCCTGTTGTAATATTTAAAACAAACATACAATATTTTTGTTTAAACCCTTTTTTATTTGCTAAATTAAAGCAAAACAGATAAGATGAGTAACGTTTGGAAAGAAGAAATAAGATTAATATCGCATTGAGTGTGACACATGATGATATTCTAATACTTTTCACTATTTTTCAGCAACTGCTTTAGTTACAATTAGTTTTTCATTAAAAGACAAAAAAGGTTTGTGTAACTTATTAGATAGAATATTGTTTTATATTTGTTTATCAAAATGATGAGAATTTACATTTGAATTCAAATAGTGAGATCCATATGTTTATCACCAACAGCAACAAAAGATTAAATATTGGTATACTGTAATTTTATGATATTGATTAAGATTTAAAGTGTTTAAAACTGTTATGAAAATCTTTCTAAGATGTTTTATTGATTTCTGGTATATAGAGTTATCTCCCATCTAGACTTTGACAGTATCCTTGTTAAAGATTTGTTATTGAACAAAAGTATATGAAGTTCTCTCCCATTCTAGGATATTACATTATCTTTAGAATGAAAATATTTAATAATTTATAAAAAATAAAAAATGTGATATAATCTAATTGCCAATGAGACATATCTCCTTTTGTTTGTTTATTTCAAGAAACATCAGCTTATATTAAGAACAAAATGTGTTTTCTTGCAAGATTTGAAATTAATAAGATATAGGATGTGGTGTAGGTGCCAATGAGACAACTCTCCATCTAAATAACAATTTATAAAAGTAAACCATTATAGGTCAATGTACGTCCTTCAACACGGAGCCTTGGCTCACACTAAACAAAAAGCTATAAAGGGCCCCAAAATTACTAGTGTAAAACCATTCAAACGGGAAAACCTACGGTCTAATCTATATAAAAAACGAGAAACCCATGTAAATTACATAAACAAACGACAACTACTGTACATCAGATTCCTGACTTAGGACAGGTGCAAACATTTGCAGTGGGATTAAACGTTTTAATGGTACCAAACCTTCTCCCTTTTTCTAAAACAATAGCATAACATCACAACATAAAAAACCACATGATAAAATATCAATCAAAAAACGTAAATTAACACACTAAGACTATAAATTTGATCTGCGCTCCCTGAATGCAAATGCACAGTTAAAGTACATTATTTTGACTTTTTAGGTGTAATAATGGACAACAATGTAGAAGAAGTAGATAGGAAGAAACTGCAAGAAGAATATGAAGCTTTTAAAGAACTTATTAAGACAGTGTATGTATTTCAGTTTTAATTATTTTTATTTATTAGGTAGCATTGGGGCATAATTTAATTATAGTAGTATTGGGCTATAACCTAAAAATGATAAACTATTGTATATTTTGCAATATATGTAATGTTATTTATATCCAGCTATTTAAGAAAAAAAATTATAATGAGAAAGTATATAACACCAAGCTGGTTTTCAATCTTCAGATCCAATCACTCAATTTAACAATTTGACAATTACTTTCATCAGATTAGTATTTAAGCCTAGTCATTTTTCAGGACAAACCAATTGATAAATTAATAAAAAAAACTATCCTTTGTTTTGTATGTGCTGTTCTTTGTTTTTAGAAAACAACAGCAACAAGATGATCTTGATGAAGGAAAAGATAAGCCCGTTGTAGTTCGTTACTATGGAGACCACAAAAAAGAAGTCCTTCTAAAATACAGAAAGTCACCTGTAAAAACAGATAGTCCAGTATTAGGAAAGTCAGGGAAAATCCGAATACCCATCATTGGAGATGATAGAAATGAAGGGAAACAACTCATACAGGCCACAGTTCATGATGGAACTAGTTTTGTGTAGTATCCTTTGTTAATGATGCCATTGAAATTAATGATACTGTAGATTCATTATTATACCCCCGCTTTAAAAAAGGGGGGGTATACTGTTTTACCTCTGTCTGTCCGTCCATCAGTCCGTCAGTCCGTCCGTCCGTCAGTCCGTCCGTCAGTCAGTCCGTCCCATGAAACTTTCGTCACATTTTTCTCAGGAACTACAATACATGGATTTCTGAAATTTGGTTTCAGGGTTTAACTAAGTCAGTTATACTGTGTGATGCGTTTTCAGATTGATCACTTGACAAACTTCCTGTTTACCGAACACTTGTATGATTTTACACATGATAGCCAAGTTGAAAATTTTCGTCACATTTTTCTCAGGAACTACAATACAAGGATTTCTGAAATTTGGTTTCAGGGATTATCTAAGTCAGCTTACCGTGTGATGCGTTTTCAGATTGATCACTTGACAACTTCCTGTTTACCGAACACTTGTACGATTTTACACATGATAGCCAAGTTGAAAATTTTCGTCACATTTTTCTCAGAAACTACAATACAAGGATTTCTGAAATTTGGTTTCAGGATTTATATAAGTCAGCTATACCGTGTGATGCGTTTTCAGATTGATCACTCGACAACTTCCTGTTTACCGAACACTTGTATGATTTTACACATGATAGCCAAGTTGAAAATTTTCGTCACATTTTTCTCAGGAACTTACAATACAAGGATTTCTGAAATTTGGTTTCAGGATTTATATAAGTCAGCTATACCGTGTGATGCGTTTTCAGATCCATCACTCGACAACTTCCTGTTTACCGAACACTTGTATGATTTTACACATAACCAAGTTGAAAATTTCCACATTTTCTCAGGAATTACATACAGGATTCGAATTGGTTTCAGATTTATATAGTAGCATACCGGTGATGCGTTTTCAGATTCATCACTCGACACTTCCTGTTTACCGAACACTTGCATTTTTTACACTATTAATATTTCCACTTGCGCGGGGGTATATCCCGTGAGATACTCGCAGTTCACTTGTTATTCATGAAATATCAACTAAATTGATTCTGTACCAGTAACTACGAATTAATGTCCATGAGTACACATTCTGTAGGCTGAATTACTGGTAAACATGAATTCAATATCATGGAAATACAATTTTTTGTTGTATCCATGAAAATTGATACATATGAAAGAAACTGAATCCACAGTTACTAGAATACAGGCTGTGACATTTATAAACAAAGTAAAAATTACAATAGTTTTGTTGTTTGGTACTTACATAATTTGTCTAAATTAAAACTTTTTCACAATTTATTAGATACAGTGCATTATCCTTAACTATTGTCAGTTACCCCTCTGGAAAGCCAGCTATAATGTTTAGTTCTGCAGGATATGGTCGCCCAGGATATTACTTGGTGGCATATGATGATGGCAACAATCCTAGAATGCTAGCTTGTTTTACTCCCTGTGGCAAGGGTGTATGTTTTAGCAATACCAGTAAAAATATTAGGTAAGGAAGAGAAAGGAAAATGACATAAGCAGGTCACAATAGTTCTAAAATATCAGGTAGGTTTTGTTGTCAGTCATCATAAGATCCATCAAATCCACTTGTTAAAAGTCATGTCCCTAAGAATCAGAAATTTCAAAGGATATCACAACACTGATAAGATATATAAAATGAAATGGAAGCTTAGACTGGGCAAACTGCCATACATCTGAATGTGTCGTCTGCTTAAGGCACATTATTTTTAAATTAAAAAGATAAATTTAATATATTTCATATTATAATTTCTGTTAAAGTATTTGTTTTAGTCTAAGATTATTGTAAATCATATTTCTTTCAAAACTGTCTCATTTTATCTAAGGCTAACAAAATAACAGAACAAAATAAGAAGTATTGCCAATGAGTCAACTATCCACCGTGTTTACAACACTAAAATAACTTTAACAATTCTACTTTTTATTGTAGGTTTTTGTCTACAGCAAAGGGAGGTCATTTAACCGACACTGAAGGTAGTGTTATACAGAGATGGAAATGGCCGATGGGTAGTGTTAAACTGGGGACTCCTGTTATATTACAGGTACAAATCATTACACTTTGTGGACTGTACATGATCTTTACAAAAAAAAAATTGCACAAAGAAAGAAATTTTACATGGATATGTATCTGTCTTAAACACTTATGTAGTATATATTTCACAATATCTTATATTTCCAATATGAAAATAAAAATTAAAATAGAATACAGAACATGACAAACTTATTGTGGTTGGCTAACAATAGTAGGTACTCCTTAAATTCAGGAGGAATTCTTTTGAATCACTACAAATATAAAGTAACGTCTTTGACAATATTGACTATAACTATCCTGCTCAGCTGAAATGAATAACCTGAAGTTTAATACAACAAAAAGGGATGAAATTTTGAGTTTTCTCGTGATATCTGCAATACTGATAAAATAAATCATACTCATTAGTAGTCATTACAGATAGTCAGCTGTGTTCTTTTTCCCCTTCACTTCACAGAAAGCTTTATACTGTATACCTTTCATCAGCAATAAACAATTAAAATCTGTTTTTTCCCAGCTCAATAGCCACCTAGTGTTCAGATGTTATAGTCAGACAAGTATGGCCATCGTGTTCAACTGTCAGAAAGAAACAGCCAAGTTTCCTATCTTACCTTATACAGGAGCTGTGGAGAAGGAAGACAATGTGAGTAAAATGGCAAGATAGTAATCAATAATCATGTGATCAGGTTTTGAAAATGGAAAAGTGACAGAAATAATGTTTCTCCTAGATTTCAGAAACAGCTTGATCACTCCAAAAAGAAATCAAAAAATCTCACAGCATTTATAAAAAAAAATTAAAGAAAATATTAGAAGAACCAACAACAACAATACTTTATTTTAAGAGGGTTACACAGTTAGCTATATAACTTATCTTCCCTGAGGCCTGAACCAACACTAACATGTTTAACACGGACACATTCTGTATGTATGTGCCTATCCCAAGTCAGGAGCCTGTAATTCAGCGGTTGTCGTTTGTTGATGTGCTACATATTTGTTTTTTGTTAAATTTTTGTACATAAATTAGGCCATTAGATTTGTTGTTTGAATTGTTTTTACATTTGTCACATCATGGTCTTTTATTGCTGACTATGCAGTATGGGTTTTGCTCATTGTTGTAGGCTGTACGAATATCTATAGTTGTTAATTTCTGTGTCATTTGGTCTCTTGTAGAGAGTTGTGTCATTGGAAATCATAACACATCTTCTTTTTTATATTGTCATTATATTCAAATATATGCTGTAACTGAAAAGATAATTATGTATTTTTGTCAAACAATGAAGTAATTTCCACTGAGCTATTAATGACATCCTTGGTTAATAGTTGTTAATAATCCATAAGTGTTTTGATTAATTATTTATATTTTTTACATTTCTATATTATCAATTTCTTAAAATAAATTTTAAATTAATTTGCATTTTTTTTTAGGAACAATTACTTACAGGAATTAACTTTACTTCAAGAGCAGCCAAAGAGCTTATGAGAATTTTTGCACCAAAAACCAAAACGAAGAACAGAGGAAAACAGAAAAAGGTAAAAAGAATAACATTTCAACAGAATTTGAAAATTGGATCTGTCTGAAAAAAATCTGTAACATAGAAATCATAATGGAAAATTGCCTTACAAAGCTCTAATTAATGGAACATTGCCTTACAAAGCTCTAATTAAAGGAGGTCTAGTTCTTGACTACAAGTAAGAATCCAAAGATTTTTTAATTTTTTTTCTGAATTTTTAAAGTAATTTTTATGCCCATATTAGTAGATGACTGTTTTTTGGTTTCCACTGGATGTATCATTAGTTCATTGTTAGACATATTAACCATGTGCAATTCCTATGATTAAACAATTTGCAATGGTGGCTTGAAATATGAATATTGTTTGTATGAGCTGAAAAAAGGGAAAATGATAGGTTTATTTCATTGAACAGGAACCCAAAGACAAAAAAAATCTAGACACTAAAAGGTTATATTCTCTTAATGGGCCCTTGAATTTGGAAGATAAAAAAAATATTGTAAAATATTGTATATTCCATACAAATTTAATTTTGTTTAAATAACCAATAAGAAAAGTACATAATTACTTTCAGGTGAAAGCCCACATAGCTGAAATGCAGAAGTTATTAGAGTTTCCTGATAAACTACAGTATGAACACGAATCTGAAAGAGACTTAGCAAGATTACAAAGAAAAGCAAAGTAGGTTTAGTTAGGTTTGGGTAATAAAAGAATACAGATAAATTGGACATGAGACAATACTCTAGTAAAATACAAATAATATCCAAGATTACAAAGAAAAGCAAAGTAGGTTAAATTATGTTGTCTTTTGCAGTCAAGTAAAAATCATATAGATTGGGACTAGAGATCTGCAATACCATAAACTTGAATTATTTACATAAACATTAATTATTTACAAGTCATACAATGTTTTCAATTAAACTTATAATATAAATGGTTTGGAAATTATCAGTTCCTAGTTATAGAAAAATAATGTAAAGTGAAATACAAAAATCAATACTATTAGATTGTCACATGCTGTGAAATGTTTTTATTGCAATATTCACAGAGAAAACAAAATTTCAATTGATGTTAAACATTATTGAATCATTGTAAAAATCTAATTCATTTAAATAAAAAACAAAGATGAGACAAAAAAACAGAAGACCAGTTCTGTTATTGTTTACAGTTTTAACAAAGCAGCCTTCAATTCAAAGTAGCTTCTGAAATGAAGTGGCCAACTGGCGACCAGACATGAAAAATTTAGTGGCCAACTCAAAATTTCAGTGGCCAGGATATAATTTCAGGCCGCCTACATTTTTTTTCTAGCTAAACAACCCTTGCTGAATAAAAATACAATTTTTTTGTTCTGTGTTTTTTTTAATATTGTTGAGTGTAGAAAATAGTTTGTATAAATCAATCGTAAAAAAAACCACATGTTTATTTAATTTTATGCTTTATATAACAATCTGTGACGTTTAGCAGTAGTCTGAAGCCCAGTCAAAAAAAAATCTCATCAGGCTTTTGCAGTAGCAAGTGAACATCTGAAATCGTTTGCAAAATTGTAGCCAGTAGTTTATTAAATCTATGTCGTAGACTATCAGAACAAGTTACAAAATTGTCGTCGACCTTGTTTCATCTATTTACTGACAAAATCGTGAAGGATGCTCTACCATGTGCTTTTAATAAACAATCCACAATGCTAATGGGTTTCTTACTAATGGCACATAATAGTCAAATTGTGACTGAGAGTAAACCCAATAATTTTGCACCCTCTAGCGGTCTATAGACTATAGAGGTTAATTTAGCAATCGGAGATTAGACAGAGATGGGCGGAATATAACGACTGACATTATTCGGGTTAGACTGAGAGCAAAATAAGAAAATATATGGATCTGTGCCAATTTTAGTCAATGCTTACAAATGACCTACAATTGCCTTATGCAATAAAGCACTGATATGATCAAGTTTAAATCTAAAAGGCGCTTGAAATACAGTATAAATTTGAGGAACGGTCAAGTGCTCAGACGATTTTTGTTGAGCCTTCGACTTTAGTTGAAAAAGCGAGACATAGCGATTATACATCTGACCGCGTTGTCGTCATCGGCGGCGTCCACAAATATTCACTCTGTGGTTAAAGTTTTTGAAATTTAAAAAACTTTCTAAAACTGCAATGGATTTCTACCGAACTTGGACAGAAGCTTGTTTATGATCATAAGATAGTATCCAGAAGTAAATTTTGTAAAAATGAAATTCCATTTTTTCTGTATTTTACTTATAAATGGAATTAGTTTTTCTGCCGGTGTCATATGGTATTTTGAACCCCATGGTAAATTGACCCCGGGGTCAAAATACCGCTATGGTAAATTGAACCCCCCCATGGTAAATTGAACCCCCCCTGTATGGAAAATTGAACCCCCATGGTAAATTGAACCCCCCTGTTTTTTTCATCCTAGATGAATATTAGAACATTTTACATTATTCTAAAGCTTATCATAGATTAAAAAATCATTCATACAAGAAGGGGAGGTACATTTTCCATGCTTAATTAAAAGAAATATCTTTGCTTGGTATAAGTGCTCTGAAGTCTTTACCAACAAAATGTCATTCAAAATACTTATTGACACATTATAACTAGACCATATGCAGCTTGAATGCTTTAATTATTGGTAATTATAACATATGTATATATATATATATAAGGGTAGTTTTGATTTTCCATGGTAAAAAAAGGGGGAGGGGGTCAAAATACCATGGCAAAGTAAAATTTTAAAATTATCTTTACCAGCAAGTTAAATACATACAAACTACTTATTGGTGTATTCTAACTACACAAAAGAGTTTGAATTGGCAGAATTTCTGAAATTAAAGGCCTAGAGTAGGGGGTTCAATATACCGCAGGGGGGTCAAAATACCATGGCAAAGTAAAATTTTCAAAATAACTTTTCAAGCAAGTTTAATACATACAAACTGCTTATTTGTGTATATTAACTACATACAAGAGTTAAAATTGCCAGATTTTTTTGAATTGTCTATAGTAAGGGGTTCAATATATCGCAGGGGGTCAAAATACCATGGCAAAGTAAAATTTTCAAAATATCTTTTCCAGCAAGTTTAATACATACAAACTACTTATTGGTGTATTCTAACTACATAAAAGAGTTAAAATTGCTAGAATTTCTGAAATTAAAGGCCTAGAGTAGGGGACTCAATATACCGCAGGGGGGCCAAAATACCATGGAAAGTAAAATTTTCAAAATATCTTTTCTAGCAAGTTTAATACATACAAACTACTTATTGGTGTATTCTTACTAAATAAAAGAGTTCAAATTGCCAGAATTTCTGAAATTGAAGGCCTAGAGTAGGGGGTTCAATATACCGCAGGGGGGGGGGGGGGGTCAAAATACCATGGCAAAGTAAAATTTTCAAAATATCTTTTCCAGCAAGTTAAATACATACAAACTACTTATTGGTGTATTCATACTACATAAAAGAGTAAGAATTGCCAGATTTTTGGAAATTAAAGGTCTAGAGTAGGGAGTACAATATACTGCAGGGGGGTCAAAATACCATGGCAAAGTAAAATTTTCAAAATATCTTTTCCAGCAAGTTAAATACATGTACATACAAACTACTTATTTGTGTATTCTAACTACATAAAAGAGTTCAAATTGCCAGAATTTCTGAAATTAAAGGCCTAGAGTAGGGGGGTCAATATACCGCAGGGGGGTCAAAATACCATGGCAAAGTAAAATTTTCAAAATAACTTTTCAAGCAAGTTTAATAAATACAAACTGCTTATTTGTGTATATTAACTACATATAAGAGTTAAAATTGCCAGATTTTTTTGAATTGTCTATAGTAAGGGGTTCAATATATCGCAGGGGGTCAAAATACCATGGCTAAGTAAAATTTTCAAAATATCTTTTCCAGCAAGTTAAATACATACAAACTACTTATTTGTGTATTTTAACTACATAAAAGAGTTTGAATTGGCAGAATTTCTGAAATTAAAGGCCTAGAGTAGGGGGTTCAATATACCGCAGGGGGGTCAAAATACCATGGCAAAGTAAAATTTTCAAAATAACTTTTCAAGCAAGTTTAATACATACAAACTGCTTATTTGTGTATATTTATTACATATAAGAGTTAAAATTGCCAGATTTTTTTGAATTGTCTATAGTAAGGGGTTCAATATATCGCAGGGGGTCAAAATACCATGGCAAAGTAAAATTTTCAAAATATCTTTTCCAGCAAGTTTATTACATACAAACTACTTATTGGTGTATTCTAACTACATAAAAGATTTAGAATTGCTAGAATTTCTGAAATTAAAGGCCTAGAGTAGGGGGGTTCAATATACCGCAGATGGGTCAAAATACCATGGAAAGTAAAATTTTCAAAATATCTTTTCCAGCAAGTTTAATACATACAAACTACTTATTGGTGTATATTTACTACATAAAAGAGTTCAAATTGCCAAAATTTCTGAAATTGAAGGCCTAGAGTAGGGGTTTCAATATACCGCAAGGGGGGGGGGTCAAAATACCATGGCAAAGTAAAATTTTCAAAATGTCTTTTCCAGCAAATTTAATACATACAAACTACTTATTGGTGTATTCTAACTACATAAAAAAGTTCAAATTGCCAAAATTTCTGAAATTAAAGGCCTAGAGTAGGGGGTTCAATATACTGCAGGGGGGATCCAAATACCATGGCAAAGGAAAATTTTCAAAATAACTTTTCCAGCAAGTTTAATACATACAAACTGCTTAATGGTGTATTCTAACTACATAAAAAAGTTAGAATTGCCAGAATTTTTTTAATTAAAGGTCTAGAGTAGCGGGTTCAATATACTACAGGGGGTCAAAATACCATGGCAAAGTAAAATTTTCAAAATATCTTTTCCAACAATTTAATACATACCTCGCCATGGTATTTTGACCCCCCTGTGGTATATTGAACCCCCTTCTATAGACCTTGAATTTCAAAAATTCGAGCTATTTTAACTCCTTAACATAGTAATAATACACCAATAAGTAGTTTGTATGTATTGAACATGATGGAAAAGATGATTTGAACATTTTACTTTGCCATGGTATTTTGACCCCCCTACCATGGTATATTGAAACCACTACTATAGACCTTAAATTTTTTTAAATTCTAGCAATTCTAACTTTTAACATTGTAATAATACTCCAATAAGTAGTTTGTATGTATTTAATATACTGGAAAAGATATTTTGAAAATTTTACTCAGCCATGGTATTTTTACCCCCCTGCAGTATATTGAACACCCTACTATAGACCTTGAATTTAAAAAATTCAAGCTATTCTAACTCCTTGACATAGTTATAATACCTCAATAAGTAGTTTGTATGTATTTAATATACTAGAAAAGATATTTTGAAAATTTTACATAGCCATGGTATTTTGACCCCCCTGCGGTATATTGAACCCCCTACTATAGACCTTGAATTTCAAAAATTCAAGCTATTCTAACTCCATAACATAGTTATAATACTCCAGTTAGTAGTTTGTATGTATTTAATATACTAGAAAAGATATTTTGAAAATTTTACTTAGCCATGGTATTTTGAACCCCCTGCGGTATATCATGTATATTGAACCCCCTTCTATAGACCTTGATTTTCAAAAATTCAAGCTATTCTAACTCCTTAACATACATTGTAGTTATAATACTCCAATAGTAGTTTGTATGTATTTAATATACTGGAAAAGATATTTTGAAAATTTTACTTAGCCATGGTATTTTGACCCCCCTGCGGTATATTGAACCCCCTACTATAGACCTTGAATTTCAAAAATTTAAGCTATTCTAACTCCATAACATAGTTATAATACTCCAATAAGTAGTTTGTATATATTTGATATACTGGAAAAGATATTTTGAAAATTTTACTTAGCCATGGTATTTTGACCCCCCTGCGGTATATTGAACCCCCTTCTATAGACCTTGATTTTCAAAAATTCTAGCTATTCTAACTCCTTAACATACATTGTAGTTATAATACTCCAATAAGTAGTTTGTATGTATTTAATAAACTGGAACAGATATTTTGAAAATTTTACTTAGCCATGGTATTTTGACCCCCCTGCGGTATATTGAACCCCCTACTATAGACCTTGAATTTCAAAAATTCAAGCTATTCTAACTCCTTAACGTAGTTATAATACTCCAATAATTAGTTTATATGTATTTAATATACTGGAAAAGATATTTTGAAAATTTTACTTAGCCATGGTATTTTGACCCCCCTGCGGTATATTGAACCCCCTACTATAGACCTTGAATTTCAAAAATTCAAGCTATTCTAACTCCTTAACATAGTTATAATACTCCAATAAGTAGTTTGTATGTATTTAATATACTAGAAAAGATATTTTGAAAATTTTACTTAGTCATGGTATTTTGACCCCCCTGCGGTATATTGAACCCCCTACTATAGACCTTGAATTTCAAAAATTCAAGCTATTCTAACTCCATAACATAGTTATAATACTCCAGTTAGTAGTTTGTATGTATTTAATATACTAGAAAAGATATTTTGAAAATTTTACTTAGCCATGGTATTTTGAACCCCCTGCGGTATATCATGTATATTGAACCCCCTTCTATAGACCTTGATTTTCAAAAATTCAAGCTATTCTAACTCCTTAACATACATTGTAGTTATAATACTCCAATAGTAGTTTGTATGTATTTAATATACTGGAAAAGATATTTTGAAAATTTTACTTAGCCATGGTATTTTGACCCCCCTGCGGTATATTGAAACCCCTACTTTAGACCTTGAATTTCAAAAATTTAAGCTATTCTAACTCCATAACATAGTTATAATACTCCAATAAGTAGTTTGTATATATTTGATATACTGGAAAAGATATTTTGAAAATTTTACTTAGCCATGGTATTTTGACCCCCCTGCGGTATATTGAACCCCCTTCTATAGACCTTGATTTTCAAAAATTCTAGCTATTCTAACTCCTTAACATACATTGTAGTTATAATACTCCAATAAGTAGTTTGTATGTATTTAATAAACTGGAACAGATATTTTGAAAATTTTACTTAGCCATGGTATTTTGACCCCCCTGTGGTATATTGAACCCCCTACTATAGACCTTGAATTTCAAAAATTCAAGCTATTCTAACTCCTTAACATAGTTATAATACTCCAATAATTAGTTTATATGTATTTAATATACTGGAAAAGATATTTTGAAAATTTTACTTAGCCATGGTATTTTGACCCCCCTGCGGTATATTGAACCCCCTACTATAGACCTTGAATTTCAAAAATTCAAGCTATTCTAACTCCTTAACATACATTGTAGTTATAATACTCCAATAAGTAGTTTGTATGTATTTAATAAACTGGAACAGATATTTTGAAAATTTTACTTAGCCATGGTATTTTGACCCCCCTGCGGTATATTGAACCCCCTACTATAGACCTTGAATTTCAAAAATTCAAGCTATTCTAACTCCTTAACATAGTTATAATACTCCAATAATTAGTTTATATGTATTTAATATACTGGAAAAGATATTTTGAAAATTTTACTTAGCCATGGTATTTTGACCCCCCTGCGGTATATTGAACCCCCTACTATAGACCTTGAATTTCAAAAATTCAAGCTATTCTAACTCCTAAACATAGTTATAATACTCCAATAAGTAGTTTGTATGTATTTAATATACTAGAAAAGATATTTTGAAAATTTTACTTAGTCATGGTATTTTGACCCCCCTGCGGTATATTGAACCCCCTACTATAGACCTTGAATTTCAAAAATTCAAACTATTCTAACTCCTTAACATAGTTATAATACTCCAATAAGAAGTTTGTTTGTATTTGATTTATTGGAAAAGATATTTTGAAAAATTTTACTTAGCCATGGTATTTTGACCCCACTGCGGTATATTGACCCCCCCCCCCCCCCTACTATAGACCTTGAATTTCAAAAATTCAAGCTATTCTAAATCTTTAACATAGTTATATTACTCCAATAAGTAGTTTGTATGTATTTAATATACTGGAAAAGATATTTTGAAAATTTTACTTAGCCATGGTATTTTGACCCCCCTGCGGTATATTGAACCCCCTACTATAGACCTTGAATTTCAAAAATTCAAGCTATTCTAACTCCTTAACATAGTTATAATACTCCAATAAGTAGTTTGTATGTATTTAATATACTAGAAAAGATATTTTGAAAATTTTACTTAGTCATGGTATTTTGACCCCCCTGCGGTATATCATGTATATTGAACCCCCTTCTATAGACCTTGATTTTCAAAAATTCAAGCTATTCTAACTCCTTAACATACATTGTAGTTATAATACTCCAATAGTAGTTTGTATGTATTTAATATACTGGAAAAGATATTTTGAAAATTTTACTTAGCCATGGTATTTTGACCCCCTGCGGTATATTGAACCCCCTACTATAGACCTTGAATTTCAAAAATTTAAGCTATTCTAACTCCATAACATAGTTATAATACTCCAATAAGTAGTTTGTATATATTTGATATACTGGAAAAGATATTTTGAAAATTTTACTTAGCCATGGTATTTTGACCCCCCTGCGGTATATTGAACCCCTTCTATAGACCTTGATTTTCAAAAATTCTAGCTATTCTAACTCCTTAACATACATTGTAGTTATAATACTCCAATAAGTAGTTTGTATGTATTTAATAAACTGGAACAGATATTTTGAAAATTTTACTTAGCCATGGTATTTTGACCCCCCTGCGGTATATTGAACCCCCTACTATAGACCTTGAATTTCAAAAATTCAAGCTATTCTAACTCCTTAACATAGTTATAATACTCCAATAATTAGTTTATATGTATTTAATATACTGGAAAAGATATTTTGAAAATTTTACTTAGCCATGGTATTTTGACCCCCCTGCGGTATATTGAACCCCCTACTATAGACCTTGAATTTCAAAAATTCAAGCTATTCTAACTCCTAAACATAGTTATAATACTCCAATAAGTAGTTTGTATGTATTTAATATACTAGAAAAGATATTTTGAAAATTTTACTTAGTCATGGTATTTTGACCCCCCTGCGGTATATTGAACCCCCTACTATAGACCTTGAATTTCAAAAATTCAAACTATTCTAACTCCTTAACATAGTTATAATACTCCAATAAGAAGTTTGTTTGTATTTGATTTATTGGAAAAGATATTTTGAAAATTTTACTTAGCCATGGTATTTTGACCCCACTGCGGTATATTGACCCCCCCCCCCCCCCCCCCTACTATAGACCTTGAATTTCAAAAATTCAAGCTATTCTAAATCTTTAACATAGTTATATTACTCCAATAAGTAGTTTGTATGTATTTAATATACTGGAAAAGATATTTTGAAAATTTTACTTAGCCATGGTATTTTGACCCCCCTGCGGTATATTGAAACCCCCTACTATAGACCTTGAATTTCAAAAATTCAAGCTATTCTAACTCCTTAACATAGTTATAATACTCCAATAATTAGTTTATATGTATTTAATATACTGGAAAAGATATTTTGAAAATTTTACTTAGCCATGGTATTTTGACCCCCTGCGGTATATTGAACCCCCTACTATAGACCTTGAATTTCAAAAATTCAAGCTATTCTAAATCCTTAACATAGTTATATTACTCCAATAAGTAGTTTGTATGTATTTAATATACTGGAAAAGATATTTTGAAAATTTTACTTAGCCATGGTATTTTGACCCTCCTGCGGTATATTGAACCCCCTACTATAGACCTTGAAATTCAAAAATTCAAGCTATTCTAACTCCTTAACATAGTTATAATACTCCAATAAGTAGTTTGTATGTATTTAATATACTGGAAAAGATATTTTGAAAATTTTACTTAGCCATGGTATTTTGACCCCCCTGCGGTATATTGAACCCCTGAGGTATATTGAACCCCCTACTATAGACCTTGAATTTCAAAAATTCAAGCTATTCTAAATCTTTAACATAGTTATATTACTCCAATAAGTAGTTTGTATGTATTTAATATACTGGAAAAGATATTTTGAAAATTTTACGTAGCCATGGTATTTTGACCCCCCTGCGGTATATTGAACCCCCTACTATAGACCTTGAAATTCAAAAATTCAAGCTATTCTAACTCCTTAACATAGTTATAATACTCCAATAAGTAGTTTGTATGTATTTAATATACTGGAAAAGATATTTTGAAAATTTTACTTAGCCATGGTATTTTGACCCCCCTGCGGTATATTGAACCCCCAACTTTAGACCTTGAATTTCAAAAATTCAAGCTATTCTAAATCTTTAACATAGTTATATTACTCCAATAAATAGTTTGTATGTATTTAATATACTGGAAAAGATATTTTGAAAATTTTACTTAGCCATGGTATTTTGACCCCCCTGCGGTATATTGAACCCCCTACTATAGACCTTGAATTACAAAAATTCAAGCTATTCTAAATCTTTAACATAGTTATATTACTCCAATAAGTAGTTTGTATGTATTTAATATACTGGAAAAGATATTTTGAAAATTTTACTTAGCCATGGTATTTTGACCCCCCTGCGGTATATTGAACCCCCTACTATAGACCTTGAATTTCAAAAATTCAAGCTACTCTAACTCCTTAACATAGTTATAATACTCCAATAAGAAGTTTGTATGTATTTAATATACTGGAAAAGATATTTTGAAAATTTTACTTAGCCATGGTATTTTGACCCCATGCGGTATATTGAACCCCTACTGTAGACCTTGAATTTCAAAAATTCAAGCTATTCTAACTCCTTAACATAGTTATAATACTCCAATAAGTGGTTTGTATGTGTTAAACATGCTGGAAAAGATATTTTGAAAATTTTGCTTAGCCATGGTATTTTGACCCCCCTGCGGTATATTGAACACCCTACTTAAAACCACAAATTTAAAAAAATGATAGCCAATAAATTGTAAATTAGATTATCTGCAATACTATTTATCAAAAACAGGGGGGTTCAATATACCGCAGGGGGGTTCAAAATACCATATGTGAAAAATGACCCCGGGGTCAAAATACCATGCGGTATAATGACCCCGGGGTAATTTTACCGCATGGTATTTTGACCCCGGGTTCACTTTTTAGGGGGTTCAAAATACCATATGACACCGGGAAACATTACATTCACTCTGTGGTTCAAGTTTTTGAAATTTTTAATTACTTTCTTAAACTATAATGGATTTCTACCAAATTTGGACAGAAGCTTGTTTATGATCATAAGATAGTATCCAGAATTAAATTTTGTAGAAATAATTTTCCATATTTTACTTTTAAATTGACTTAGATTTTCTATCAGGAAACAACACATTCACTCTGTGGTTAAAGTTTTTAAAATTTTAATATCTTTCATTTACCATTTTGGATTTGTACAAAACTTGGACAGAAGCTTGTTTATGATCAAAAGCTAGTATTTAGAAGGAAATTTTGTTAAAATTTTGAACCTGTGTATCTGTATTTTACTTATAAATGGACTTAGTTTTTCTTCCAGTTAACATTACATACAGTCTGCAGTTCAAGTTTTTAAAAAACATATATTAGATTCATAAACTATCTTTGATTTGTACCAAACTTGGACAAAAGCTTTTTATAATCAAAAGATAGTATCAACAGGAACAATTTTATATAATTTTTTTTCTCATTTTTGTTGAGCCTGTGATTAACAGCAAAAGTAGATGAGACACTGGTTTCCGCGGAACCCTTGCAAAATTTTTAAAACCAGACTCAGATCGGCAAATTTCCAAAAATTTCTGGTCGCCAGATCTTTAATATTCTAATAGCCCAAATGGCAACCAGATATAAATTTTTGATTACCAATCAGCTTTTAAAGACGCGACCATTTCAATAGACTGCATTGAGGGCTGTAAAGTATAATTTGTTTCAATTTATGTAAATTTAGAATAATAAAAGTTATAAGCAGTCATGAAAAGTAAACCTTTATGAATTATTTCTTGTTATATATTGTATGTAACATGTAAATTTGCATTGTAATTTTAAATTGTAGAAATTTAGTTGACGACTGGATGGAACATTATCGTGTAACAATAGGACTTATCTCCCCTGATATCAGCCGAATGAAAGACCGACCTGAATTTACAGATTACAGACGCAAGATACAATCAGCTAGAATATCAGAAAGACTGGACAGAGACCCAGCAATCCAGAGACCAGTACTTGACCTGGCTAATGACAGACGAATTAGAGCCCCTTCAGCACCATTAGGTAATTGCAAAAGGAAAATAGGGTTTTAAACTTATAATACTTTCTTATATCCTAACAGTCAGTTATAGTTCTGTACTGGAGAAGGTGTATATATGATTTACTGCTATAATAGAGTACTTCATATAATAACTGACATAGAATTTAATTAAAGAATACCAAATAATTTGGTAAATTCCTGGAACCAGGACACCATAGAAAATTCAAGGGTATTTAATATTTTATTTTTATTTTCAGGAAAATTTGATGCATATTGTAAGATATCTAAATGTCTAAATCAAGGTTCAATTATTATTACTTTGTGAATTTAGATTTGTGTTTGACTAAACAACTTAACCAAATTCAATGTCACTTTGAAAAGCAAGATTAAACTTGGCTTATTGTTTTAAAAAGAAAAGGTCAGCCTAATTCATATTTATAATTATAATATAACTTTTTACTTGATACTATTATTTGGATTTGCATATGTTATGACTTACCAACTCATGTATTTATTTTAGCCCGTTCTTGCCTAAAGAAAGGTAAAGTTAACCCTATCTAAATGATCACCTATACAATCAGAATCCCTGTCCTATATTTCCTGAACGAATCCTTCAAACCAGAAATACCAGTTGCAAGGGTTGAAATAAGAAAGAAAATTGTTTGTTTTTGCAGGAAGATTATTAGGGCAAGTTTAGTTCAAAATTAACATGCCTGCTTGATTTCTTAATTTATTTGCCGAAATAGTTTTAAAGTTATATTTATTTTATTTAATAAGTCTTATTTCAACCCCAAAGTACTTCATTGCCTGATTCAAGAAGAAGACTAGATTTACCTACCTAATTATTCTTTTAAATGCCATGTGTAATTTATCTTTATTTTACTTGACAATTTTGAACAGGAACCATGAATTGTCAGAAATAGTTCATACTGTTGATCTTATCTAACCTTTCCCTGTGGCCAGCCAGAATTTGTAAATTGTTAGCTAACACAGTAATATAACATTTAAGTCAGTCACTTCTTGCATGACCTTGTCCTAATCCTAACAGTCCAGTACCTTTATTTAAGTTTTTGGAGAATGTCTGTTTCTCAATAACTCATGCATGACTCATTCATAATTTATTTGGTATGTGGATTTTTTATTGCAGCAGTTGACACATTAAACATTTTGAATTAACTTCCTTGGTAACAAAGCATGATAAATTGAAAGTATTAAACTTAGTGAAGGGATCACATGTCTGTCCAAACTTTGACCTTAATTTTGTGCTGTTAATAGATTTAGATGTATGCAGATAAAACAATTAGTGAGTGATCTCCTTTTGTGTTGGTTATATTTTTCAAGGTATGCTACAGCTACTTGAAGGTAAAATCTATAAAAACTTTAACCATATACCCTTAAAAATATATCCTTAAAATTATTATCACTTTCAAAAGACAAACTTTTCAGTATTAATGTTTGGTTACATATGCAAGTCCATATGCTGCAGTGAAATTATAAGAATATCTGGTCTACAAGAGTTTAATTTGAATGAATGCATGTTTTTTATTTCCAGTTTTATCACGGACCACACCTAAAGACACTGCAAGGAAGTCTGCTGTGGCATCAGTGGTTAAGTTTGACGATGAGCCACATGAGATTGGTGATGATGATGTATCACCCACGGCATTGGCTGTACTAGAGAGATTAACACAGTAGGATTATAATTTGTTAGGGAATGGGGCTGTTCACTTGTTAGATGTAATTACAGATTGACCATAAATATGAACCTCATTGGCAAGCTAGCATGAGAACTCATGATTTTAAGCCACTTTTATTTTGGACAAGTCAATTCAAATATTGCCAGTAAGGTAGTAAATTTTATTTATCATCTCTTTTCCTATATATATTTTTATCCCAAAAGAACAAAGATTGAGGGCTGTGTATAATGTCATACTGTTGTCCAAGACCAGAGAGTTTGTCATGTGTAATGTTATAATGTCTGTCTGCAAGGCCAAGGTCACAATAATAGTTTCAAATAAACAAATTTTATTCAGACTCAAAACTTAATGAAGGATAAGTATACTTGATATATAATTGTTGTCCCAAACCAGAGGGTGTTTGTCAAATAATGTTGGAATGTCTGTCTGCAAGGTCAAGGTCACAAACTTGATTCATCATAAATACACAGATTTGCTTCTTAACCAGAATTATGAAATGCTTTGAAAGACATTAGTGATGGCAACAGTTGAATGCAGAGGGGATTTTATGTTGTGAGTTTTGCTCACAGTACCTCTAGCTAGCTTTTGATGAAGCAGGAATAAATAATAATTTCTCCTTTGACAAAAGTCACATAATAATTTTGACAATTTAAGATAAATTGAAACAATCATTCATAGAAAAAGTCACAACTCTTTCATGCATATATTCAAGTAATTTTTGTTATCAATGTTTTGAAATTGTGTTTCCACTTAAATATGTCTTCCCAGGCAGTTCAAATTTATAATAATACGTACAAGTTTTAACAGTTTGAGTTGAACCTGACGAAAATAAAATTACATGTTGCTTGTATTGATATATATTCATCTGAAAATCATAAGGAAAACATTTGTAAATATTTATGTTTGTTATAATAGTATACAATGTACAAAGTTATCCTGCATTTTGATATAAATTAACTACAATTTATTTTTCAGGTCTGCTGGTAAAAGATCAACTAGAAGTACTAGAACAAGTTTATCAAGTGCTCCTGTGTCTCGACAGTTAACAAGCTTGAGCCATATAGACTTGTCATCTGTCAAAGTTCATTGCCCAATAGCTATTCGACAACAGTTATTAGGATTAGAGCGGCCATCTTGTCGCTGCAGCAGACATTACATTCCACAGATCACTGACATTGAATATGATGATTTTGTTTCAACCGAAGCTCCAGAATCACAAGTTATTGTTATCAGCGTTATTTCGTCATTGTAAGTCAACTTTCTGTTGCCCTATACACGTCTCATGGTTATACTGTGGATTCATTATTATTCATTGGACACCAATTTCCGTTGAATTCGTGGATAACGGTGAACCACGAATTTCATTGTTTAAATAGATACAAATTGTGTACACTCTTGTATGCAGACTGTCCAAACCACAAAATCAAATTCATTTTTCTCTTCAATCTCTTCAATCCACAAAAATGAATGAATCCACAGTATTTGTTATTGATTTACATCCCACATCTTTTCTTATTCATATTTCTAGAATTCTCACTGGTTGTATTATGCCAAAGTATCATGTGTTTTAAAAGAATAGGTCACCTCTTTAATTTTCACTGTACTGATATTCTTTAAGTATGTTCAAGACATCTGAGAAATGTGTTTAAAGAAATCAAGAAAATAATTGAATTTGTGAAATTTTCAAAATGAAAATTCAGATTATGGTGCACATTGAAGAAAATAGTACTAAAAAAAATCATTGTTTGACTTTCAAACTGTGTGCAATATTGTAACAGAAGCACAAAGTGTTAGTTCAGCCTGCTTGTTAATGACACATAAAGGGAAAAGAAATATGAAGAACAATTCCAGTAATAATATTTGTTCTTTATTTTAGATTTCCATATGTAAATTCAGCAGAAGATATGTTGGAAGAAATTTATATGAATCAAAATAGGAATCGGACTAAACCTTGTGTTCAAGGACGGAATGATACCTATAGGATTTTTCAATATGATATTAATACGGCAGCTGAAGGGTCACATCACACAACACCTCTTCTTCTTACTCGGCATAATGTTGTTCCTGGCATGATTCTTGTAAGTACTAGTATGATTGAAAGGATATGGTTCGTTGGATATTTCTCTTTGTAAACTGGCATTTTAAAAATTTTGCTCTCACAGAGTGTTGGTCTGGCACAAAGCAGGGTACATATTCATATTTTATTACAATAAACTCCATGGCTAAAAATGAAAAGGACAAACAGACGAACAATAGTACACATGACACAACATAGAAAACTAAAGAATAAACAACACAAACCCCTCCTAAAACTAGGGGTGATCTCAGGTGCTCCGGAAGGGTAAGCAGATAGCCTTGAATAACCTGCAAAACTTTTAAGTCTGGTATAAAAACCCAATGCTCAGGGTAAATTCTTATTCATTGTTTAAAACAAAACAGTCTGTGCAACCTGACCATTTGAGTCTTTGATTAATTTCTATGTAATTTCTTAAAGTTATCACATTTTGTGACATTCAAAATATTCATATTGAAAAGAAATATACTTGTAAACTTTAGAAAAAAGTGTTCACTATCAAACTTGTATCTTAAACATAACATACTATCGTATATGACTTTTTTAGATGTATATGAATGGGCATCTGTCATTCTGTGATCATATATTCAATGGTTATGGTAATGCAAGAAGAGACTTCAAAAAACAAGTAATGAAAACAAGGTTACAGGCAATGCAAGGATTTGCCTTGCCCAGAGATTTCAGATTCAGGTAAATATCAAAAATTTAAGGCAAAGCAAGCAACCAGAAGTGCTCTCACCAAATGTTTTTAGACTCGCTTGATTGATTGATTGGTGTTTAACTCCACTTTCAGACTCTTTTTTAAACAAGGACATCAGCAGGTTGAAAATAATTTCAGTGAACACACAAATTCTTTTGTTACCAAAGATATCAGATCAAAATAAGATATGATTGAGTGATTGTTGGTGTTAAGACACATTCAACACTCTTAGCTATTTCATGACAACCAGTTTTGATTGGTGGATGAAGCCATAGTACCTAGAGAGAGCTACAACTTTGGGAGATTCTATTTCCCTGCTGATATGATTGATATAGCATGTATTAATTTACAAGTGCATGATTTGAATTTCTCGATACATTTATATATAATGATAATAGGTATTAGCTCTCAAAAGAAACTGTTCACTAAAACACTATTTATAATTGATATTTTTAGTCCAGTGAAGGGTAAATCTGGAATGAGATCAGCTTGGGGTGGAGAGATAGGGGGAACAGGAGTGGACCACTGGGGTAATCCTGGGATGTCGGTAGACTCTGCACTAATGCCAATACAGCGACCACTCACATCTTCCACTGACGAGGACAGAGTGGACCGACTCAGAGAAAACACAAATATACAGCAAGTCAAGTAAGTCTATTGTTGTTAAGTCATGGCATTTCATATCTTGGTAAGTGAAGATATCGTTGGTGACATAAGAAAAACATTTTTATAGGCATTAAGAGAGAAAAAATACAAGTTTAGTCTACAACATATTATGCAATATAAAGGGTTATTATTGTTAGTAAGGGTACAAGGTTTTGTAAACTTCCAGGTTTAGTACCATTAAACATACAGAATTTTATTTTTGCAATTAATTGATCAGAATGGATTCAAATGCCATGGAGCAACATATATTTTACCAACCAAAATGAATGTCTATTTTTTGCAATTAAATGATCAGAATGGATTCAAATGCCATGGAGCAACATATATTTTACCAACCAAAATTAATGTCTAACTTAGAAAAATCAATGTTTGAATGGTGCTAAGATAAGTGATGCAGAAACCTGACCTTATCATTACGATCAGTATTGTACATTACATATATATAATTCAATGTTACATGGTGTATTGTGTGTTTTATATTATTAGTAAATAGTTCTTCATATTACTGTGGATTCATTTATTTTCGTGGGTATCAATTTTCGTGGAGTGCTGAAAACTTGCATATTCGTGGATATTTGATTTTGTGGGTTTGCCAATCTCTGTATTCAAAGTCTATTGAAAATATGTTAATTTGTTGAACATTTGAATTCGTGGTTCACCTGTACCCACGAAACCCACGAAAATTGGTATCCAGCGAAAAATAATGAATATACAGTAGCTAGATGTTACCTCCCATATATCAATGTTCACGGTTTGTAAATAAATCCCTCTCACAAATCATGGGGAAAAGTTGTTTTTCAAATGAACTCTTAAATTTCTAGAATTTCACATGAACATTTTTAGATGCTTAAAAATTTGACACAATTTTATAAAAAAATATTGAAAAGTTCATATACTCTTCACAAGAAAAAAAACAAGACAGAAAACTTGAAAAACAATTTCCTTTCAATTTATCCTGTTCCTCATGCATATTGAGGTAACTCTCAATGCTCACATATTTTCCAACTTCAATGAATATAAAATATCTATTCAAAACATATAATCTTTCTTCTTCTTGATACCTTTATTGTTTTGCAACACAATGTATTGGAGAGGGACAGAAGGGCCTTTTTCTGGAATTAAGCATCTTCCCGATTTCAGCATGAAACCACATCTTACCAGAAACCACCCCTATTTGATAATGAAATGATAATTTGAGTAAGTGATGTCCCGAGTTTCAAAAAGTAATTATCTTTTTCTAAGAAACCTAGAATAAGATGTTATGATGGTCCCAGACAATTAGCCAGCTTTAAAACTAAGGACTATTTGTTGTACATGTATAATTTTCTTTGAATTTACAATTTTATTTCACTTTTCAAGGTGGATTAGGTATAGTGTGCACTGATGGAAAAGGGGATGGAGGTTTTGGATTTTTACACTTTTCACAATTTAGCTAGTGACAATACTAAAAGTACTTTGCTTTATTAAGAAATCTTTTAATTGATTTGATGTGATAGTATTGTTTATTAAATTTTGCCGTAAAGAAGATTTGGTGTTCAAACAACTTCTAATCTCTAAATAATGATAATAATATAAATCAATATCATCATCTTGAACAAAAAAAAACAGTAGTCATTTATTATCAAAACCCAGCTGAATTACATTTATGTTTACATTGGACCTTATTATTGGTACCTCTATTTCGATGGTTAGATAAAAATACTAAATATCAAATTGACCTGAGTGGGACTAAAGAAATCTTTTGCAATTTGATTATGTATTGGCATTTTAAATAGTGTTTGCAACTATCAAAATAGATTTAACCAGTCTCAAAATAATATGTCTATAACAGCTGGGTTTTTATAAGAAAAAAAACTATATGTTTAAATAATTTAAATGTATTGTCACTTAAAGTTTTTTTCACTTAGGCCTAGGTCACAATTGTTGCTTGTAGACTTTGGTGACAGAGAAATTGATGAGGATTATCTTACTGTTTTAATTGGTGGCAGCTAATTACCAACTTTCTAATTGCAGATATAGTAATACCATTACTTATTATTAAAAGTTACCTGGTATATTTAAATTGGGAACTACAGGTTACAGTTTTCACCAAATCTTATACAATTTTTTTCAAAATAATGAAAACGTAAATGATTTTTAATGACTGTTTTTTGCAGCATTGATGGATGTTATAATTTTTTAAGGGGAGATAAAAATATGCTTTGTTAAGCTAGATGTTTACAGTTTAATAGGAGATAGGTGTGCCCTTTCAAACAGGAAGGATATGCATTTCATCACTGATTGATGGAATAAATAGCATCATATTTTCCCTTAAAAAATTGTTGTTGATAACATGGTGAAAGCCCTATAATGTGTTTCAGGTTTCTTTCTATATGTGGTCAAGGAACGTTACCAGTATTATGCAAGTTAGCCTGTGTATACTATCTTTCTTGATTTTGTATGGTGTGTTATTATAAATCTACAACATACTGCCACTGTCATTACTAAGAAACAAATATCTAACAGATTTGATAACCTAATGTCACATTTTTGATTTCTCACAATTTTAATCTTAATCAAGATGTCTTCTCTATAGAAAACAATATCATTAAAAAAGTAAAAATAACATCAGTAGAAATTTTCATTATATCTTTATAACTTTTTAGGGAAATTTATGCTAAACTTGGGCCAATGCTATCAATTGAACCATTCAAGAGGAGGTAACTTGTGTTGTGTAATGCTCGCACATTTATAATCTCAGGGGAATCACCTCACAGTTCATTCGGGCATTTCATCAGCATATCATTTACTGCTTTATCAAAAATATTACAATCAATGTAAAGATATTCAAGGAAATTAATTTTATAACATAATATGCATGCCATTACATAGAATAATTTGAAAGGAACTCAAAATTTATCACTTGATGCATTTTTTATTTAGGCTAGCGTTGTAACTTTGGCATGTTTTCACTAAATCATTTGTTAAAAAGCTTATTTATTCATTAAGACATCATACATAAAAGTTTTATAATATTTTAGGGAACATAATTATACTTTCTGATTTTAAACCAGACTTGAATGAATTGTGTTTAAACAGGATTTTCATTAAATTAGGAATAAAACTCACATGGACTGTGTTTACCAATAATTTATGCTAATTCATCTAATATGTTAATTTATTTTAAAATCTGTTTTAAATTCCTTTGCAAACTAATGGTAGATTTTATTTTATATTTTACACTCAGAATTTTATATTTTTAGGGTTTTGCATTTTAAAAACTTCTATAGATATTTTATATTTCTACTTTTTGTTTGAATCTTGTCTTGTTTGATTTTTATGAATTAATTAGGTTTCTTGTCATTGACACTGCATGTAGATAAGTTATTTTATTATAACTTAAGTTCAAATTTTATCATGATAAGATATATACAGGACATGCCTGCTAAACATCTATAAAAATTACATTAGTTCTTGGTTTGTCAGTCTGGACTGTTCATAATTGTGATGGCAGACTCAGTGTAACGAGATTGGTGATGAATTTCATTACACTTTGCAGTGTAGTTCTTTGGCAAATTTTCGAGCACAATATTTGGATACTTTTTTCTTGCACAGATGTAACATACTAAAATTTGAAAAACTATTTCAGTTAAAAATTAAAAATAAGTTGAAAAAGCTGTGCAAATTTATCAGGGTTATAACTTTTCAAGTGAGTCTTCCTGGTTAATCACCACTCTTCTTTACTATACTGTTTATTATGTATTATTTGATATTTTCATCTCATCTTGTCATGTGTGTTTGTGTTATGTTATATGACTTTTGATGAACTTCTTTGTACCATTGTATCTTTATGGTGTTTAAGAAATAAAGAATCTTGAATCTTGTTCTAATTATCTGAGTAAAGAATTGAGGGAAGATGGGCATAAGAATTTATACTTCTGAAGCATAGTTACACCTACATCATTTCATTCTATATAATTATTCATGGTGGTCACACAATGTTTTGATGGTCTTTCTCATTTATATCTTTTCAAGAACAGAATGTACAATTTTATAAAATGACTCTTTTTATAAAGAATTTTGATTTTAAAGTTATTTTAATATCTTGATCAAATTTGAATGTAGAAATTTCTTAAATTATTTCTATAAACCTACATGTACTTTTTGATTAAAGAAAAAATAGTTAACTATGTTATTCTCATCATTTGCTCATTTGAACCGAGTTGAATAACTAGTAAGTCTGTTTCCCATTTTTTTGTACAGAGAGAAAAGTGGCCAGATCATTTATGTAAATTAGTTTGTAAGTACGACGAAAGGATTGATTTTGTAGTGAAGCAATACATGCACCAATATTTTAGGTTCACTACCTTTTGGATTATTGTTATTATTTTCTAAAAACAAGCCTAAGGGGGGTAACATGCAGTAATTTAGGGTTCCAATTTTTATATTTACCGTACCAAATCAATTAAATAATTAAATATTTAAGCTACGAAGATAGGCACTCTTTCAAAGTAATATTACTTTCTGGTGGAGATATAATTTGTTTCAGTATTTTGTATTTAAAATTAATTCTGATACAAGCAGTGTCTTTTTCTAGAGCAGAACATTTATGAAAGAGAAAAATGATAAACCATAAAATGATATTACATTTTAAAGAGTGCATAGAGATATTATTTGTTTCAGTATTTTGTATTTAAAATTAATTCTGGAACAAGAAATGGTTTTTTTTCTAGAGTAGAATATTCATTATAGAGAAAAAAACGATAAACCACAAATTGATATAACATTTTGAACATGTTGAACGAGTGCTCAGTTTACATAGAAGGAACTAAAGTCACACAGAAGTCAACTTTTACAATAATATTATTTTTGAAACTTCAGATAACAATTATTTGCATTGTTTTCATTGGTGTTTCACTTATTACAAAGTCCTTCAACAGTTCAGGACATACCAACTCAAGCTTCTTAAATTATTTAGAAACTCAGATTTAAAAGATCCTCCCATGAGGTTTATTGTCTAATAATTTAAAATTTGACCAATTTAGTATATTGAAAAATAACAACCAGTATGGATTACACCAAACAAGGTGTTTGTCCTGAATATGCATGAAATATTTGCCACTGGACATTAAACCATCAACAATCAATCAATCAAAAAAGTGGTTCAATATAACACATTTAAAAGGACTAACATACTCCAGTAGATCATTAACACTGAGAACGGTCAAGCAGCTCAGTACTTGAAAACATTCGTAAAAGTGTTTCTTTTAGAACTATCTTTAGGTGAAAAAACCAAGCTTATTATGTTTTAAATGTTGTTGTTAATCTACAAGGTCATGCACAGGGGTGTGCCAAAAGGATACATTCCCCATGAAAGGGTTTTAATAGGCAAAACATTTGATCCAAAAGGTCCTTGTAGGCAATACAATAGATACTACTCGCATGCTGGCATGGCTTCACATCTTTTTTTAATTCAAGTAGAGATGCAATCGAAGGAAAATGATTTCTAAATTCACGTCGCTTAATGGTGACAATTGTTGCACTGTAATAAGATTGCTGCAAAAGTGTTGGGAAATTTATTATTACTTAGAAGTTGATGTATATGTAAGGGTACAAGCCATTTCACAACAAATCTTAAAATCTCTACCAATCTATCAGAAGAATGTATTAAATGATCTTATGCACTTTAGACATGGTTCATAATGGAATATGTACTGATATAAATGATAAGTGCTGTTGTGGTGTCTAAAGTTTATGTGTCTTTTACTCATGTTTTTGTTTTGAAGCTTACTTTAACACTCCTCTTGATATTGTTTCGATTATTCAAATTAAAAAAAAAAAAAAAATACACAATTTATAAGGCAAAAACTGGTAAAATTAATAAATGATTTTATCAATTTTTTAAAAATGAATATTACATTCTATATCTGCAAAATAACAATAACTTCAGAGTTAAAAAAAGGAATATTAAAAATCATTTTGTTGACTCATTTTCAATTTAATTGTATGGTAGCTTGAACTTAAACTTGCTACAAATGAATGAGAAATTGATAATTTAAAAAGGATTTGATTCAAATAAGGTTGAAATCTTTTAAATCATTTGAATTTTAGCTACGGTGACTTTAACATTTTATCAGAATATCAGAACTTATTACTACAAAAGATGCAGAACACAAAGTTAAAGTATTGTGAATGTTTTCTTTTAGATCTTGCATATTTCATTCAATCTTGTTTCATGTTTGGTTATTTCATTTTATAGACTTATTTTTTTTACTGTATTTTACACTAGTATTAGAATTGTATAACATTAGTTAACAAATATTAAACACATATATTCATTGTTAATAGTGCATGGTCTGTGTATTTACTGCATGTTATTTTATTAACAGACTTCAGCGTCATCGGACTTTTGTTCCTCGTTTAGTTGATTTACAGGTAATTACAGACACTTTAAGACAGGTTCTCCCATGTATTTACAGTTTATAGGGAAATCACAATTTTACAATCCTATTAAATATCTTATTACATATTTATACATGATAGAGATTTATCTGTATCACTTCTTCCTATACATATTTCTATAAATCCAAACAATTAGTTCATTAATAGCTGATGCATAAGTCTTAGCCTACTCCTATAATAGAACAATATTCATTCATTATCATATCATTGTGGTTTTCAAAGTTTAGATATTTTTCAGATTTCTTTATTAATAGAAAATGTTAGCATCCAAAATCTTAAGAATGTTTGAAACAGAGTTCATCATTTTCCAAATGTTTAAAATATTTATGAACAGTTCTGATTGAGGTTCATCAAGCATGTGAACAATACTGTCTAAGGAATTTGTAAAGAATGTCTCATAATTTAAAGAATATTTTTACTATGAGAACCATAATTTGCAGAACATAAAATATGTTAACCATCAACCCTAAAAGATACCTGTACCTATAAAATAAAACCCATTGACAACAAAAAAGCCAAACAAGCAACATACTATGTTGTCTAGTAGTATTTTATATTTGTTTTAAATTCATTTTCTCCCAATTATGTTTTACTTTCTAAATTACACATTGATACCATAACTATTTTGATGTCCCCTGTTAATGAAAAATTACACTTATTCAATGAAAAGTAGATTTTGTATAACTATGGTAGAATTTACATATCTTTTATACATTATAGAAGTTTGGGAAGTAGTTTGTTTTTACCACAATAAACTAACCTTGGTTCCAAAATGATTGTGAGTCTTTGTGACAAAGAAACAGTTTATAAAAATCACAATTCATTCATTCATGAAAAAAGGACTCTTGTGATTGTCAATACTAATGCCAGGCTATTTTCAGAAACACATTTCAGATTAAGCTGTTATATGGGAGCTGTATGTTTGTTTTATATATTTTTCAGAGGATATGAGAAGTATGTGGATCATTCGCCGTCACCTGTTCGTTACCATATGCTAGACATGAAAAGACATTTCTCTGCCCCAGGTAGAAGACTTCAGGGAACTGTTACTTAAGGGAGATAATCCTCAATCTTGGAACCAAAACAGGGAAGATAACTCATGACAATATCATTGTTGGATGAAGTTTACATGGAGTGTTGTATGCCAGTGTCAAATTTGCAATTGTATATTTGATTATAAAACTGTTGTAACAGATTTTGATGTACAAAAAATAGTTAGATAGATTGTAAATTACTGAATATACATTGTAATTTCTTGTACAACATGTAGATTAATTTATTTTTGCACAAAATGGCAAATTGATATGAATGTTTGACAGAAATATGTTATTATTGGTTATATTTTTGTATCATTGAATTTGTATGCTTCAAGCTCACTTTCATACAGCCTAAGTGCCCTTTCTATAACATATTTATAATATTCATATATTTTTTCATATTGAATTTAAAATTTTGGAATAAAAAATTCCTGCATAAATATTGAATTCCTGCAGTATCTTTCTTTTTTAAATAACTGTATTTGGTTTGATATTTTTGTTGGTATTTGTGCCAAATTGTTTAATTATATGTTTGTGCCAATTTATGTCCTGTTTATTGTTACAATGTCGGATGTCTTTTTGACCTTTTATGTTTTTGAACAGATATATCATGTTAAGGAGGGGTATTTGCGAAAAATACCAGTCGAGAGATTGTTAAATTTCACGAGCCGTAAGGCGAGGGAAATTCATTCTCAAGACTGGTATTTTTCGCAAATACCCCTCAATAACATGATATATCTGTTTAATTACACCGAATGTTAATGTACTAAAACGCATTGATGATCGTGACGTTACAAGCGTCCAGTCGGATAGAGTATTTTTTGGCAAATACCACGGCAGAGAGGGTAAAAAAGGCATATCCTTTTAGCAAATACCCCGGCGGCGTTAAAAATGAACGATATTCATTTGATAACAGTAAATTGGTGAAAAATACACTGGCTATTAACCAATCAAAACCCCGGATTCTTACATAAGGTGTAATTATGTTTAAAATTACAATAAGACAACAGAAAAATTTATATATTTTTCTGAGTACCTGAAATATTCTAAAATATAATTAAATTTTTTCATATTTTCATCATATATTCCACATAATAGATTTGAAAAATAGTACCGGTTTCCATTTTCTATGATGATTTATTCATTTGTTTTTTAATGTATATTTGGCTTTCAGTGACGACACAGCAGCAAATAGAAATTAAGTACACTTTGCCACATAAACTTTGTTGAACTGTTATTCTGTAGGAAGTAACTCACAACCAGACTGAGATTTGCATGCATCAAATTTAAATATTCTGGTTGGTTATTATCAAAAGTAACATAAAGTCTATATAAGCCAATACTTAATTTATTCAAGTCTAGTTAATTTCTGATAACAGTACTGAGGTAAAATTAAGTTCAAAAGGCAGGGTTGTTTTGTCTCAATTAAGTGGTTATTACTTCAAATTATTCAAAACCCCAGTGATTTGTAACTAGTAAAAATGTTTGGGGCTGGTTGCCTGGTATGTGTATGATTGTGACATTTTCAAGTTTTATATAATAAAAAAAAAGTTTTTTCCTTTGTTCTCTCTTGGTGCTGTTTTAACTATTTAATATTATAATATGTTAACTGACTTAAAACACAATTAAATCATCTTTCTTGTTAATGGGTGGTGGTAGTTTTGAATGCACCGTGTATATCTTCTTACATTTATCTGTTGTGCTATTTACCTGCTTTAGTTTGTGATCAACTCCTATATTAGGGTTGTTAAACAGTTGCTTTAATGTACAATGTTATTTTATAATCTGAAAATTACTTCCACACTATTTTGGAATAATAGTACATGCATAGTGTTTAGCATGATATGAGGCCAGTGGTTGTTGCACTTTCTAGAAAGAAATATTAAAGTTTAGGGGAAAAAACAGATTTATTAATTAGAATTGGCACCAAAGGTTACTGTTAGCTTCTTGAGACATGAATATTTTTGTGCAGTTTTGTTTAAAAAAATGTTTTTGTTGAAATTGAAATTATTTTTTTTCATGAGTAACTTGCCAATTGTTCAAAGTTTTGTATATGTTATTGTCTCTATATAACAAAATTGCTATAATTGTACAATACTGATCTGGTGATAAAATATTAGAAATACAATGTATTCCACAAATTTAGAGAGTTTAACTACAAATTTAATCATTGATAATCTAAAAGTGCCTCAAATGTATATTAACTCAACTTGCTCATCCCTTTCTATAGATTATTTCTAATTCAGGGCTGATCCAAGAGATAATTGTGAAATATTTGTCTTGAGTAAATTTTCCTAATTTTCCTTTTGAAAATCCTGGATCCCCTGCTGAAAATATGCTGATTGTATTACTGCTGATATTATATGTCTGTTTCTTAATTCTGTGATATTTATTATGTACTGCTGATTATGTGCCTTTACAGATGATCTTTGTAGAATAAAAACATCAGTCTGTATACACGTTTTGTTTACTCTTTGTTGTCACAGCACAATGCAATGTTGGGGGAAAATATAGATTCCTACTCTGCAACAAGTGTATAACAATATTTCTCCACTTGAGACAGTTAAATTTTATTATTCAAAGCGCAAGGCATGCCGAGCTTTTTAAATAATTAAAATTTAACTGTTGAGAGGACAGAAATATTGTAATACATGAGTTATAGTGTAGAAATCAGTTTCTCTGATGAATTTTATCATTCTTTCTCATAGATTTTTTTTCATAAACTTGTGTTCTTTATATGCGACGTCATCAGGCAAGGTCGCCTTTTTTCATGACGTCACAATAGGAAAATTCAGAAGAAACCAAAACATTTAACGTCATAATCAAATTTCGACTAATCATTTGCTGAGAAAAGATATATCTCTAGTGGGAGAAATATTTTTCTCACACCTGTCAGGAAATGTGAAAAAAGCACAAAAATTAGAGAAAAGATATTACGGCATTCGTCTGGTTTTGTAAGCACTCTTGTGTTCATTATTCAGGTTGAAGGATTCTTATGAAATTCATGCGGTAATACCAAAGTTAAATATCAGCAAATGTCTGAGATAAGTTCTAAAATCAACCCAGATCAATAACTTTTGACCAGAGTTATGTCCCTTGGAAATGTTAATTTTATAGAAAATATCATTGTAAATGCTCTCAAGTGTACAATTCTTTCTAAAAATGACAATTTGGAAATTCAGTACACAAATATACAGAAATAAATCAATTTTAAGAGTTATGTCCCATGGAAATATAATATAATATAGAAAAGGACTGGAAGGTTTATTTCAGCAATGTCTTGTAAATTTTTGCAGGATTTATGTCTCTTTGAAAAAAATGGAAAATAAAAATAATACCAAACTCTTTGGAAAAGTCAAATCAGAAAGTCTCATATCAAATAGCAAAATCAATAGCTCAAACAAATGGAAAATAACTTATATCTTTCTTTGTTTATTTTCTTAAGTAGGAAATGGTGGACTAAACCTGCTTCTCTAGCAAGCTAAACCTCGCACTTGAATGACAGTTGCATACAATTCCATTAAATTGACCATGTATGAACAAAACAAACTGACATACGATAATAAGTAGAAATGTAAAAAATATGGGTACTGCAGTCAACATGTGTTAAGATCTTGATCACAAAAAAATACAAACAAACGTTTCAACAAAGAAAAACAAAATGGCATAAAAACAAAGCACATCAGCATTAATGAAAGACAAGAACACAAAAAAACAATAAATAGGAGGGATTCAACAAGAGTACCAAGCAATGCCAAAAGGATATGTGGAATGCAATTCATTTTTAACCTTGTGGAGATCTATTTAAATTTTGTTGTACCAAGTAAGGAGCCTGTAATCCAGTAGTTATTGGTTGCTGTCAGACAACTTTGTTTTTTGTGTGTCTAGCATAAAACTTAATTAAGAATAAATGCTCATATCAGCTTTGCTCATGTGAAACCAGATGCTCTGCAGGGCACAGCTTTATATGACTGCAGAGTTTGAACCCTGAACATTGGGGCAAGTATGGACACAAATTCAAGCTTGAAACAGCTCTGAATTTGGATTGTGATTACAGTGACTTGCCTATGAGTGTTACTGTTTACCTTTAGCTATTGTCACCCCGTATAACCCCGATACAAATGAATCCGGACGTTGACGCGTTCGAAGCGATAATCAGGACAACATTGGGGATGACAATAACTTTGAATGCCTCTCTAGAACTTATTTGAGTATATATAAATATGTCAATGAGCATGTTAGTATCTTTATTCAATTATACAGTTGTTGTAAGTTTTAGATATTGTATAAAACTTTTGATTAAACTGCTAGATGCAAAACGCACAGACATGGTGCAATTTCATACGGTTTACGATGTAAACAATGCTGAATATCTTTTCGTGCATATACCTTTGAGTAATAATACCTTAAGCAATACTAAATAACTATACATTGAATTACTACGTGCCTTCAAATGTGCCCTAGAACCTAGAATAAACGCAATATCAAACAAAATATATTTTCTCTGACTGTATTGTTCGTTTCACCAAATGTGTCGCGTTCGTTGTGCGTTTTGAAATAATCACTGTACAGTTCGTTGACAAAAACCGTGACAAACACTTTCTTGTCAAGGTTTTCGAGATGGTGTCGGCGACCCTTTTTCTGTATTTTATTGTAAATGTTTATCTGTTAACTTAGTCAAAGTAGTTGAACTTAAAATATCTGTCATACAAAGCCAAAATTGAAATATGTAACTCGCGTACATCTGCTTGGAATGTTTCTATTGAAAATTGAGACTTTCAATGTTTTTCCAGATGAAATGAACAGTTGATAAATATATTCCAGAGGAAAGAAAGTTTCAAAAAGTATAGTACAGTCATTAAAACTTTAATGACTTCCTTTTCACAATTTGAGGCTCTTCCAAATGACGATGTTGGTCCAAATTCGCCTAGACAAAAGCAGACATACATGAAGGAGCTCGTTGAACTTAATTTGCCTAATGCCATAGATGGCATTCCAACTGCTTTAATTTTTTTTATTACTTTTTTTTACATGCGGAGCTTTGTAGATGTGGTGTGATGGCCAGTGAGACAACTGTCCATCAAAGTTTAAATGAAGTTGACGTATAAACTATTATAGTCCAATGTACAACATTTAACAATGAGGAAAACCTATACCATACAGTCGCCTAAAAAAGGCCCAGATATGAAAAAAAAATATGAAAAAAAACGATTAAACTAACGGTTAATAATTTATAACTTATGAAATGACAGATCTATATAACCAATGTACTGCAGGATTCTGACGTTGGACCGACAAAACAAAGTGCGGCAGGTTTAAACATGTGAGCCCCCCAACCCGCTCCTTAACATAGAACACTGGTGTAACAGCACAACATGATAAAAAAGTTCAGTTGCAATTGGCCAAACTCAAAAGGTCGGTACAAGGCACAAAAACAATATACATAAAATATCGACAAAGGAGTAATTGTAGTAACTGATAGTTATTTCAAAGCGAATTACAACTAAGAAGTAAATTGTGTATACATCCAAAGTGTTTTAATCAGTATATCCTACGCTTTTAGATAAAGACGTAATTTAACGCACGACCTTGTGCAATCCCAAATATGAACAGTATCGAGAGGATGTACGGTATTATGAGTTCTCATAAGTGTGCATAAGTTGTAATAATGTTAAGTGATGTTTTGATTTAACAGGTAGAGCAAAACTTTCTATATTGTGGCCAATTGTTTTTTTATATTTATGAAAGAATTTGGTGAAGGGTGACTAGGAGATATACTATAAGTTATGATCACTTTTGTCTTTTTCCGATCGGCAGTAAACACTGACTGAAGTTGGCCACCCATTTAGTTGTGTGGGATGTAACAGTACACAGTCACGTCCTGTCCGAATGGGAGTATAACATCCAATGTCTCGTGTAAAGAGAGTACCACGCTAACTACACAGTACGAAACCCCCTGCAAAAACTTCAAGAGAGGTCTATAAATAGCCTGTTGAAAGGCACCATTTGTGTCCTTATAAAATATACATAATTTTATCCAGTGGCAATCCAAATGTCCCTGATGTAATTCCGGAGGGTCTCCTCACAGGACTTACATGTATGTGTTGCTACTTTGTGCTTATCCTGAACATGCATGGCATATTTGCAAGTGATCGTTAAGCAACCAACAATCAGCCACAAATTCACACTTTTGTATACATGAGGATTTTTTTATATGTAAAAATTTCCTCCAAGTGTTTTTCGACAATACAACTGACATTATGGGTTGCTGTCTGCATGTTATGATGGTAAATTATTATTTTCAAACATGCATATTGGTTATAATCATATCAAAGCATAATCTAATACATGCAAAATTCATTGACAAACGCAATATTTTGTCAACGAAGCGTACAGTATAAAAAGGTGTAATGACAACGAAGCGTACACAACATGAAAATAGAGACATTTTAAAACGTGTATTTTTTTGTTTCTAGATACAACATAAACAAACGATCTTTATAAGTTTGTTAATTTATACTATGAAGTTTTCAAAAATGTATGTTTTAAAAACTATGAGGTACGAGAAACATTAAGTTTTGAATGTTTAAAAATACCAAGCACGTTTTATCATTGATATCGTCGTGCGTTTTTTTTATGTTTGTATAAAAAAATGTCACATTTTGAAAAACCTTTTAGTAACTCATGAATATTATGGCAAAGAATATATTGGCGCAAAATATACGAAGAATAGATAATGGATTGTCTTTAAAAGTATGAATTCCTTACTGTCTGAACTCAGTGCTATACGGTGTGCTCGACTCGAACGCGTCAACGTCCGGTTTCATCTGTATCGGGGTTATACAGGGTGATTGTTCAACCAGATTTAAACATTGACAATACAATAGGGACATTTAAATTGACCAGTTGGTTTGGTAGATTTAAATCTACCTTTATGCTACCTGTTCAGTTTTTTTATTCACCTAACCAAAACTTTCAGCATGCTTTTTTCCTGAAGTATTTTTATCCTATTACTTCACCTCTTACTGTTGTGGTATAACTGAGATAGGTTTTTTTAAACTTATAATATTTTTATATGGCATCCAGGCTTCAATTTTTATCTTTGTTTAATAACATAATATGCATTCAATCGAAATTAGTTTATATGGTATGAATAAATTGCCACTTATATTTGATACAAAGACACAAGCTTATTTCATGTTCTTACATTAACTAAACACTGTGAATTGGATAACAAAAAATCCTTTTCTCATGTTTTTTTATTAGAGAATCCTAAAACAGGTAAAGAAATTAACATTGCTATTAGCCTTTTTTTTTATGGAAATGGATGATTTCCCTGAAATAATTAATCATTCAAATGCCAAAAAACACAACATTTAGAGATTTTTTTTTTACTGTCATTCAAAATTTAAGAAGAAGGCAAGCCAGATCAAGACTAAATGTTTTCATAAAGAAATTTAATTGCATATCATATACTTCACTACATTTCCTCCTTAATGTTTTCATAGCCAAATACTATGAGTGCTGAGATTTCTTGTATATTGTTGAAAGAAGAAAAAAATTAATATCTGTTTAGCTTTTTAATGGGAAATAACTCAAAATAATTTGTTTTTGACATGTTCCTTGTACAAATTGTTAATGTATATTCATATTGAAATATCAAATTCATATTTGAATGAACTATTTTATTTACTCTACATATCTTATATCTCATTCTCATCCAGTATTCAATTTTCTTTATCTGAAATAATTCATAACATTTTTATAATTTTTATAAACATGATGAAAGTTTTAAAATTTGACAGTATAACTAGATTTTCTCTCTATATCAATATTCTGTTAAATTTCCCATGATATATATATCCCTTAAAAACAGGTACAGAATTTTGCAATATTTGATTATTTCCATTATCACATTTAAAATGAGTATCCTCACTTTACAAATTTTTTGGATAAGTTTATTCATATATTTTCACTATATCACTTGATTTTATTATATCCACAGTATTGAATTTTTATTTCATATTCCAATTAAACAATATTAGATCCAGAATTTTACAATGATTATTTCCAATTTCACATTCATATTATCCCAACATTAGGAATATTTTGGAATATTTTACTTTTTCATTTCACTTTATCACTACATTAGACTATATTCACTTTATGCATTTAACATTTTGTTTCATTTCCATGATAATTCTCATGATATATATTCCATTTAAACAGGTGAATCACTCTTATGATAATATATCCCAAAAATTATAATGAATGTGTTGAAATTATTTCTCCTACTTGCATTCAAATTTGATTTTTTTATAACCTTTTAGATAACTTATTCCATATTTTGCAAATTGAATTTCCTTCAGTAAACACAGTATTTTTTCCACAAAAATCCTCTTATAATAAATTACAAAGAAGAACACCGCAAATATCATAATCCAAAATGAAAATCTTGAAGGGACATTATAAAGAAATGCACAACACATAATCCAAATGTAAATTGAAACTGAAATAACCTGGATAGCTCTTTTATGTGTCACTGACAAATGGACAATACTATGTATGAGGGTTATAAATTTAAAGAATCATTTATTATTTAAAAACAGTTTTAATTTTCATACATATTAATATGCAGTTAACAAAATATTTTACTGATTCAGATTTTATGGTAATTTTAGAAATATTATCAATACTGGGGATTTAAATCAATGAAAACCATAAATAGTTCTACCCTTTCAATTTTTTGATAGAATAATCTTAGGTCAAGAAAAAAGCATGCTGAAATTTTGGGTTAGGTGAATAAATTTTTTTACAGGTAGATTTTAATCTTACAAAATCAACTGGTCAATTTAAATGTCCCTATTGTATTGTCAATGTTTAAATCTGGTTGAACAATAGCTACAGGTAAACGGTAACACTCATAGGAAAGTCACTGTAAATAGTTGACACAACACAGGTTTCTGACACATATAATGAATGTGGTCTAAGAACTTAAACTAAAAAACTTTAAATTTTAAATTGGACATTACCTATTATGGTCCAATATCCAAAATCTTAATACATGGTAAGATTCAGCATATCAAAGAACTCCAAGAATTCAATTTTTGATGAAATCAAATGAAGTTCAATTTTGGACCCTTTAGACCTCAATGTGGACCAATCTGATAACCGGGCCCAAACATCAAAAATCTAAATACATGGTTAGATTAAGCATATATCAAAGAACCCCATATATACAATTTTTGTTGATATCAAACAAAGTTAAATTTTTGAACACGATTTGGACCAACTGGAAGACTGGGCCCATAATTAAAATTCTAAGTACAAGTTTAGATTCAGTATATAAAAGAACCCCAAGGATTCAATTTTTGTTGAAATCAAACAAAGTTTAATTTTGGACCACGATTTGGACCAATGTCATGTTTTTCTCTGGCTGTTTATGACGTCTTTACACTAAATCCATTGGATGTTGGATGTGTATGGATTGATAGTTTAGTCATAGATGCATGATTTTTTTATTAGTTGTTAGTGGCTTTGAACTAGCTGTCAGATAACTGCGAGTACTCACAGATCTGTTCATTGTGTCTTTTTGTCGGGATGTTTAAGTACCCGGCGACGTTCACTGGTATTTTTGTCCATCTAATGAGTTAAACCTTTTTCAACTGATTTTTATAGTTCTTTCTTATGTTGTACTGTTATACCACTGTCCTAGGTTAGGGGAGGGTTGGGATCCCGCCACATTATTTATGTATGTGCCTGTCCCAAGTCAGGAGCCTGTAAATTCAGTGGTTGTTGTTTCCAATTCCTAAACTGTTGGGACCAAAACTTCCAAAATCAATCACAACCTTCCATTTATGGTTATGAACCTTGTGTTTAAATTTCATAGATTTCTATTTACTTATACTAAAGTTATAGTGCAAAAACCAAAAGTCTTCGGACAACGACAACGCAGATGCCAACGTGATACCAATATACGACCAAAAAAAAAATCAATTTTTGCGGTCGTATAATAAAATTAAGTGGAAAATAAGATGGTTAGCAACCTCAAGTGTACATTTCTTAAAATATCATGTAAAAATACAGAGGAACATACCTCATCTGATAAACTAACTTAAAGACTGCTGAAATGTTAATTTGATGACAATTAAGGGCAGCCAGAGCTCTCCAATCAACATTTTTTTTTGGTCATTCTAGTTGAAAATAGAGATGTGGAGATAGTTTTAATTTATTTGGTACCAAGTAAGGAGCCTGTAATCCAGTAGTAATTGGTTGCTGTCAGACAGCTTTGTTTTGTGTGGGTCAAGCATACATCAGGCTGTTTGTTTTTTCTTGAATGGTTTAATGTTTCGTCTTACTGGACTTTCTAGAATTTCCTACGCATTTACAGTATGGGTATAGTTCATTGAGTATTGTATCTGTAGTTGTTCACACTTGTGCCCTTTTGGTGTGTTGCTGATAGTGCAATTTGATTTGATGACAATCTCAATAGGGTCCAATTGTTAAATAAATTCAACATTGTTTTCTAATAGAAACTAAAATGCAACTGAAAACCAAACATCAATGCCATGTCTAGCATCTTTAAACTTCACTGTCCTAGGAAAAAAGGTTGAGAGCTCACAAACATTTTTAACCCCGCCACATTCTTTCAGTGCCTGTCCCAAGTCAGGATCCTGTAGTTCAGTTGTTGTCATTGATTCATGTCTGTCATATTTGTTGTTTAATTGAATTGTTACACATTTTGTTACGTTTTTCATGTCAGGGCCTTTTATAGGCGACTGTACAGTTTGGGTTTTTCTCATTGATAAAGGCTGTACAGTTGGCTATGATTACATACACCTACTTTATTTGAACTTTGCTGGATAGTTGTCCCATCGAAAAATCATACCACATCATATTATCTTCATCACATTTCATGCCTCAGCAAAATTTAACTTAGTAACACAAACAGGTTGAGGAGTAGGAACCTGTAAAATCATCCCATTTTTTGGTTGGTTTCTGTTTAGTTCAATCAGCATATTCTGTGTATGCTATATTGATTGTTTTTTAGCTGTCTATCTTTCTTGAACTTGACCTTAATATCCTTTCCCTTTCTATAATATTAGACAAGAACCACAATAAGCTATCATGAAAATAAGATCTGCTTTCCCCAACAACAAAACCTTCATCCAAAAGACAAAACAAAAAATGTTTTTAATTTTTTTTTTTATTTTCTTCTTTTTAAGATGACATCAATATGTAAATAAAACTCTTTAAGTGTTTATGATGTCTTTCAATTATAAACTAGCTCTAACAGATTCCATTTTCTGAAGAAGTTCTTCTCGCTTGGTATTATTAGCTTTCTCTTGTTCAATATAAGCTTGTCTTGTCATTTTGTTGTTGACAAGTTTCTCAGAATATTGTATAGCAACAGCTATAAGATCTTTGTGTTGGGTGTCTAGACGTTGTAGCTCACCAACCTGCAAAATTAGTTGAGAAGTTACAAATAAATGTTGTTAACAATAGTACATTGAAAAATCTTTTACTTATTTATTTGATGTTGATAAATGTGTTAATCTACAATTTATGGGTTTTATTTATTGTCGTTCTACGATCTCTAGTTGTTAACTTCAATGTGATTTTGTCTGTTGTGTAGAGTTGACACATTGGCTATCATACTACTTCAAATTAATAAAATCTATGCTTATTTATTATAAAATTTTCTTATCATTTATTAACTTATGTATGATTATTAACATTTCAAGATATCAAAAGAAATGATTTTAGTAAAAATAAGAAGTATATATCGTCACATGATGAAAATTTCATAATGATCATGTGCACAAAGTCTAAGTGTTTTTTAAGTGATTACAAACGGACTACAATTAATTTAAACCAACCATTACTAAACTTATGACTTGATATAAGAAGGACAGATGAACACCCTCCACTCTAGTAAATGTACAAAAAAGTCATGATATAAGAAGGACAGATGAACACCCTCCACTCTAGTAAATGTACACAAAAGTCATGATATAAGAAGGACAGATGAACACCCTCCACTCTAGTAAATGTACACAAAAGTCATGATATAAGAAGGACAGATGAACACCCTCCACTCTAGTAAATGTACACAAAAGTCATGATATAAGAAGGACAGATGAACACCCTCCACTCTAGTAAATGTACACAAAAGTCATGATATAAGAAGGACAGATGAACACCCTCCACTCTAGTAAATGTACACAAAAGTCATGATATAAGAAGGACAGATGAACACCCTCCACTCTAGTAAATGTACACAAAAGTCATGATATAAGAAGGACAGATGAACACCCTCCACTCTAGTAAATGTACACAAAAGTCATGATATAAGAAGGACAGATGAACACCCTCCACTCTAGTAAATGTACACAAAAGTCATGATATAAGAAGGACAGATGAACACCCTCCACTCTAGTAAATGTACACAAAAGTCATGATATAAGAAGGACAGATGAACACCCTCCACTCTAGTAAATGTACACAAAAGTCATGATATAAGAAGGACAGATGAACACCCTCCACTCTAGTAAATGTACACAAAAGTCATGATATAAGAAGGACAGATGAACACCCTCCACTCTAGTAAATGTACACAAAAGTCATGATATAAGAAGGACAGATGAACACCCTCCACTCTAGTAAATGTACACAAAAGTCATGATATAAGAAGGACAGATGAACACCCTCCACTCTAGTAAATGTACACAAAAGTCATGATATAAGAAGGACAGATGAACACCCTCCACTCTAGTAAATGTACACAAAAGTCATGATATAAGAAGGACAGATGAACACCCTCCACTCTAGTAAATGTACACAAAAGTCATGATATAAGAAGGACAGATGAACACCCTCCACTCTAGTAAATGTACACAAAAGTCATGATATAAGAAGGACAGATGAACACCCTCCACTCTAGTAAATGTACACAAAAGTCATGATATAAGAAGGACAGATGAACACCCTCCACTCTAGTAAATGTACACAAAAGTCATGATATAAGAAGGACAGATGAACACCCTCCACTCTAGTAAATGTACACAAAAGTCATGATATAAGAAGGACAGATGAACACCCTCCACTCTAGTAAATGTACACAAAAGTCATGATATAAGAAGGACAGATGAACACCCTCCACTCTAGTAAATGTACACAAAAGTCATGATATAAGAAGGACAGATGAACACCCTCCACTCTAGTAAATGTACAAAAAAGTCATGATATAAGAAGGACAGATGAACACCCTCCACTCTAGAAAATGTACAAAAAAGTCATGATATAAGAAGGACAGATGAACACCCTCCACTCTAGTAAATGTACACAAAAGTCATACTAAATACATGATGAAAAGTGAGGAAAAAAGCCATACCAGAAACTTGCAAGTACAACATTTTCAAAGTATACAGTTAATTCCTCTAAACTGTTCACATAATAATTTATTACCTTTTCAGCAGCATCAGCTCCCTCATTTTTCAGTTGGGATTGTAGACCTTGTATTTGCTGAGTCAGCAGTTTGTAGTCACCATCAATCTTCTTCCTGCTGTTAGTGAAGTTTGTAGCGTCCTTTGTAGATTTAAACTTGTTAACAGCATCATCGAAACTTTGGTAGAGAGCACTTCTCTTGTCTTGTAGACTCTGGACTTCTTCCAGGATACTGGCTACTCTCATCTTACTCTCTTTGGCTTCATCCTGTTAAAATGTGTTATGTAAATTGTCAACTAATCATACATGTGTCATGAAAATTAATCATCATATAAATTGTTGATGATAAAAGTTATTACATCAATACTTAAAATCAAAATAGTTGTCTCTGATCAATAGAACAAAATTCATTCAATTTATCCCCAAAAAAATCAGGAAGGAGGGGAGTGTTTAACAAAAAAGATTTCAGGAAGTCCCACCATACATAATGGTGAGGTAAATTGTCAATCACACATTTTCTTTTTATCTACATCAACATCAATATAACACATCCAGTTAATGAAATGCTTTTTAACAAAATATTTTGAAGCTTTGAATAGATCATTCTGTAATAATAATTGTTTGCACCAAAACTAGTGGGTCACAGACATGTGGAAAATTAAAGGATAAAATTGGTTAATATTCAATGAAAGAATTACTTTTCATAAATACCTCCAAAATATCAAATAATAATAGAAAGTCATCACAGACCTTATTTTCTTGAAAAAAAATCATTAAAAAAAATCATATCATATTCAACATAATTATCTGTCCTTGATTTTAGAAAATAATAAATACAATTTAAAACATTTTTTTTTTTTTTAAATTTAATCTTTAAAATTATAGTTTAAGAGGTTTCTGTTGTTTTCTTTTTGTTTTAAAGATAGATATAGAATCAATGATGTTTTTAAATAGATGTGGGGTCAGTCTTGGTCAATTCTATTTATTGTTTTGTCAAATTTCCAACCAAAAATTTTACTTTCATTTTCATCCTATTTTCAGAAAACTGAAACTTTCCAGACAAAAACCTTAATAAAGAATTACTTACCTTTGTAATAGAGAAGTCCATCCTAACATAAATAATAACA